>WOFQ01000002.1:1200000-1744475 GCA_012184525.1 Xenoacremonium recifei | reverse complement strand
AACGAAAAAAACAGGTTTTTTGCCCGTTTGGTCTTTTGCCGCGCGGCGTGCGGGTGGTTGCGGTTTTTTTTTTTTTTTTTTTTTTTTTTTTTTTTTTTTTGGCAGAGGAAACATGAAAATAACAGTCTCCATTTGCGAAGTTAATCGGGAACAGAGCCCCTAAAACCTCTACCGGGAGCAGGTGTATATGAGTTGTACTTTAAGACATCAGTGGTGAAAGTAGTCAGGAAACGCTCGATTGGACCAAGCTAAATCAGTCACGGATATGGAATTACTTGATACCCATATCAAGTCGGCGGGCTGAGGCCAACAATACCTGCGGCTCAATGCCGCCATACACGGAATCTGTAACACGATCTATTAGTGCGAATTATCGAACCAACGAATGTTTGAATCAGAAATGCTAAGTCTTCAACTCCAAGCTGTATTCACGGGCGCCAACATTCATCACCGAAAGGGAAATTATAGGGAGCATATTTTGTCAAGTCTAATTGGATTTTGCTAGATACAAATCTGGTCATCGTACTTAGTAGAAAATAAGACCTGGGATCGTATGGCGATATTCCTGTGTACGGCGATATTCCTGTGCCTCTCGAAGACATTGGGCCACCATCCCCTGGTGTGTCCCCCAACCCTTAATGTGATCCAAGACCACACGCCGCATATTTTTGGCATCTGGCGAGTCCCTGTTAGGCCAATGTGTGTTTACGTACTTGTAAAAAAGATCCTTGAGGGTATTCTGATCCTCTCGAATGCTCCCGATCTTGATGGCCAGAACGTCGGTCAGCGAGACATTGGCCTCGGTCTGCAATCTCTCGATCTGCTCCAGGAGGGTCTGTCGGAAGCATATTGCAGCCCAGAATCCAAGAGTATACGACAGAGGACTCATGCTTTCTTCGGGGACAAACTCGAAACGAGGTGTAAGCTCATCTAGTGGCACTTTGACCAGAAGTTCGTACGTTGCACCCATAGTAGGATAGGGTATACCGCTTTTCAGAATTACGGGTCGAACTCGCATGAGGCGGACACAGTTTCCCCAATCATCAACCAGAAGCTTCTGCTTTCCTTCAATGAGACGCTCGTAATTTTCCATCCTCCTCATTTTCTCGATAACCCGAGACGCCTGCATATCAGGCAGAGTATCCTGCCAGTGGAGATCAGTGGGGGAAGACATATTAGTAGATATAGTATAGGTAGTATGTATAGCTCTTGGAGAGATGGAAATACGTGGTTTATTCGTTGCCGACCAACAAGTGGTGATTGGGTGTGATGATAGACAAGTTGTATTGTTGATTCGGTGGAGTTGACATTGATTCAACTTATAGAGCAGCATTAACATCACAGTTCAGCGAACAAGTATTATTGTGAATGAAAGTAATTGTGACTATTAGTCAAAATTGGATGTATTCTTTGTGAGGTAACTAGGAACATTCGAGTCTAGTCAGGGAATTCCAAGTGAACAGACGAAACAAAGGAATTAGACAACTAGTCCAATCTCTTGAGATCGTAGTAAAACAAAGGTGCCTACTACTAAAATGACAGTAGAACTTGGACTAGCCTTTCTGGACTTAAAGGTCTTGGGTTAGGGTGAATGAATAATTGATGCTCGCTGCTTTGACTGGATAAAAAATAATCGACTCAGTCCCTTTTGAGTCAACAAATGCTCACCAATTTTATGAATACCGGACTGAGAGGTCATGAATTCAACGGTGCAACAGAATGAATGTTTAGATGAGGCACAATGCAGAGTAGCATAGATTGGATATTTAATCATCGGGATCCTGTCACCTAACTGACCGTTAGCCCCACGAGACTATTAAGATCTCTTGAAGCCCGTTGGTCAATGCTATGAATGACCGAGGGCATTGGCAATATGTATTTATAACATCCCAACTCCCAGATGATTCAGGCCATGCATGCGTTAGTGGTATCATCTTCCTTTTTTTACTTACCGGGAGATATTTCTTTCTGGCATCACCAGACGATTTACGAGACTCGAGATGATCAAGCGGTACTAATCCTACTGGGTAAGGAGAACATTCATGCAAAGCCGCACCACACCTCGGAAAAGAGCCCCGAGGCACTAAATCATTCCGAGAGTGTGACCAGTGCAAGGACGAACGTCAACTTGCAAAGGAGCAATTCCGCCGTTAATAACTAATTCCGAACCACGGACCATGGTCTGATAGATATGCGCCCGAGAAACAGCCAAACATTTAGATCTCTCATAGGACCCTCAGATCGATAACCCCTGCCAACGTTCACCTTTTGTTCATGCAATGCTGTCTTGAATTGTCGCAGACGATTCATAACTTTTTGGCTAGACATGGAGAACAGATCATATTACGCTCCATCTCAATTTCCGAGTACTGGGACGGCTAAGAACCCCGACCCAAGTACTCCGACACTTTTTCGTCCCTTGAGAATCCGGGGTGTCACGCTTCGAAATAGGATCTGCGTCTCTCCTATGTGCCACTATTCCTGTGCTCCCGAAGGGAAACAGATGGGCGTTCTGACACCTCTTTACTGTACAACAATAGGCCACTATGCTTTCAGAGGAGCTGCTCTAGCAATGCTCGAGGCCACGGGCGTTACACCGAATGGACGCATCAGTGTCAACTGTCCGGGAATTTGGAACGATACGCAAGAAGAAGCTCTTAAAGGGCTGGCAGATTTCGTTCACTCCCAGGGCGGTTTGCTAGGATTGCAGCTCAATCATGCCGGGAGAAAAGCCAGCACACTCGCGCCTTGGGTCGCGGTTCAGATGGGACAGTCAAGTGCCAGAGCTGACGAGTCCCAAGGTGGATGGCCTAACGACGTTGTAGGGCCCTCTGGAGGACTGGATCTCATTTGGGATGGCAAGCCCGAAAATGATCCTAAAAGCGGATATTGGGTCCCACGGGAGATGACCAAGGAAGAAATTGTTAACTTAGTGGAAAGCTTTGCGAAGGCAGCCAAACGAGCTACCTCAGCTGGTGTAGATGTGGTAGAGATCCATGTTGCACACGGTTATCTACTGCATCAGTTTGTCAGTCCACTTACCAACCAGAGAAGGGATGAGTATGGTGGCGGTTTCGAGAACAGAACGCGTCTCATTCTGGAGATAACCAAGGCTGTTCGAAATGTCATTCCCGATACAATGCCTCTCTTTGTGAGGATCAGTGCCACTGATTGGATGGAACACACTGAGCTAGCAAAGAGCCTGGGAAGCTGGGACATTGAAAGCACGATTCGCCTCGCTAAAATGTTGGCGGATCTGGGTGTTGACGTTCTGGACGTGAGTTCAGCTGGGAACCATACCCAAGCTGCACACTCTGTCTTCGATGCCGGGAAGGAACAAGCAAAATTTGCTGTTGAAGTCAAGAAGGCGTTGAAGGAGGCGGGCAAAGACATGTACGTGGCTACTGTTGGGGAAATTGTTGATGCGCACCAGGCTGGGGATCTTGTGCAGGAGCATGATAACGAGGCTGGAGTTGACTTGGTCTCTGTTGGCAGGCAGTTCTTGAGAGACCCTGGCTTTGTCCTCAGGGCTGCTGAAGAGTTGGGCGTCGAAGTTGTCTGGCCGCAATTAATGTCCCGACCCCAGATTTCACAGACCCTCACAAAACTGTAGGGTAGTGCACTACAATATACTCAGGGTTGGCCTTGACAGACAATAACACCGTAGGGAAAACATTCAGTTCCAGTGCTCAAAGCCCAGACTCTTGTGGAAAAGCTTGCCGATCGGGGCCTAGTTGATCAGTCTCCTTGCGTCACGAGAATTCGGAAAGTTCGGAAAGTAGGCTCGGAATCAATTGACAACAAGGGTCGCTCTTTGTGCGATCGGAAAGTCCCCTGTCTCATCCAACTCCGTCCCGAGGCAAATTCAGGGCCTTCAAGTAGTCAATCAGTGTTCAGCATGCCTATTTGTACATCGGTTAGTGCATCATGTTCTTTCATGAAGTGTAGTCCGTGCAAGCTTAGTGTATTGTGTTAATTACCACAAATCGACATTCAATATGAGCCTCCTGAGTGGAAATGCATTGGTGACCGGGGCAGGTATCGTACTCAATCGTGCTCGAGTTACATCTTTTACTAACTATCGGCAAATGTGTAGGCTCTGGCATTGGACGGCAGCTGTCACTTGCATATGTGCGGGCGGGAATTCAGGGAATCACCTTGGCCGATGTAAATTCCAAGGGACTAGCAGAGACAGCAAGGCTACTCCGTGAAGAATTCCCCGACGTCGGCATCAAAGAGGTTACTGTCGACGTGACAGATGAGCGATCAGTCAATCGTATGGTTGATGAGGCAGTCAAAGCATTCGGGACTCTTGACTGTGCTGCAAATGCTGCAGGAGTGAGTGAACTACTAGTAAAGTATTTTGATACAAATTAACGGACACAAACTCGTAGGTCGTGGTCAATGTTCGAGCGAAAGCTGCCGAAGTCCCATCCAGTGATTTCGATCGCGTGATGAGCATCAATGCGCGGGCCGTGGCACTCTGCATGCAAGCAGAAGCCCGAGCGATGCTCAAGCAGCCTCGTAAGCTGACGGGTGCACTCTGGAAAGATGAACGCCGTGGCCAGGTTGGAAGCATTGTTAACTTTTCTAGCGTTTGCGGTCTCGTGTCAATGCCCAACATCCTGCCCTATGTGGCGGCCAAGCACGCTGTAATGGGAATCACTAGAAGCGCCGCCGTCGATCATGCTGGTGATGGGTTACGCGTTAATGCTGTTTGTCCTGGGATTGTTGACACCCCCTTCATCGATAATCTTAAGGATGTGATTAAAGATGATCCTACGAAGGCCCCTGTCCTTGCGAATCCCCTTGGAAGGCTGTGTCTGCCTGATGAGATTGCTGATGCGTGTATTTTCCTTAGTAGCACAATGTCAAGCTATGTGAATGGGATTGCATTGGTGTCTGACGGGGGCAAGACGGCAATGTATTAAGCCATTGGCAAGCCTGGGAGGAGTGTAAGGCTGTAAATATTTAGGTTCTTTCATGACATTCATTCACTAGGCTTCCTGATCGTCTGATACATGAATTTCGAAAGCCACTAATCATTGTGCAGCTTCCGGCAATGGTGAATGGACTTGCTTGTTGAATGCTATAGGTCTATTGCCACAAAACACAAGCTATTATCCTACATTATCGCTGGATGTAACCTCCATCAACAAACAAAGAGCTTCCAGTGACAAAGGAGCTGCGTCCTCCAGATAGATAAACGACTCCATCAGCAATCTCCTGCGGTTGGCCGACCCGCATCATTGGTACGGATGTCGCCACCTTCTCGGCCATCACAACCCGGATCGCCTCTGTGTCAGTGGTCATGGGGGTCTCAATATAGCCAGGGCAAATTGCGTTGATTCGAAGTCCCTGCTTGGCGTAGTCTTCGGAAGCCGTCTTGGTCAGGCCAATAACTGCATGTTTTGAGGTGACGTATGAGGTAGACAGAGGTGTGGCGATGACTCCTTGGATGGATGCAAAGTTCACAATGGAGCCACGCTGCAAGGGCCGGCCATCGATAATAGAAAGAATGGGATCTTGCTTAAGCATAATCCTGGCTACTGCTTTCAGAATAAAAAAGGTGCCGTTGAGGTTTATGTCGATCACCCTTTGCCACTCCTTAGTCTCAGCAAATGCAGCACCACCAACATGCTTGTAAGCCACGCCAGCTGCGCTGACAGCATAGTCAATTCGTCCGAACTCTTTTGCCACTTCATCGACGGCCTTGATGACTTCTTCCTCGTTTGTGACATCGAGGACGCGTGTTATCACCCGGCAAGGCTTGCCTCCTGAAGAGATGTGGTTTTTGTTGTCAATGAGAGACTTGGTGACAGCCAATCCATCCGCATTCCTATCGAACAGTGCGACGCCTGACGCACCGTCTCTGGCAAATGTTTGGGCACATGCTCGGCCTAGACCGGATCCAGATCCGGTAATCAAGGCAAAGCCGGGAACATCCATGATGGCTCAAAGACTGATACTGGCAATCTGCCGAGAACAAACAAATGAAGTGGCTAACGATAGGATTCGATACGAACACTCAATATCTGCTGATTCTAGCTATGGTTACAGGCGACATTTTGTAAGTCCCTAGTCTCTCAGGGACTGCCTATCGCGGATCTCCAGGATCCAGACAATGATAAGCTGTGTTAGTGTGGGTTTCGAGACAGGAAAGTAATAACGAAGCTAACACCGAACCATCTCCAGGGGCCTTTCGCAAGACCAAGATCCTTCGAGATTGTGAAAGGCTAGTAGACTCGAACGATAATCCTGGGCCACTTGCCTTGGACAATCTTTACTTATCGGATTGAGAGTTTGATTGACGGTTGTTGTCGGCAGTTTATGTCTGAGGCAGACTTGTCACGCCATCCACTGATAGGCGCCCGAGACTTAAGAATCAGAACGCGTCTTCGTAGATAATCTAGTATTCGCACAATGACCCTGGACTCTGACAGCGATATCCGATCAACCTTTCTCGTGTATCCTAGTCATTGTCTTGAGCCCACAGCAACATGGGGTCGCTCAACACTGCCCCGGCATATGACATCCTCATCATTGGAGCAGGCTTGTCTGGCATCAGTTGTGTCTACAACCTCAGAAAAATCCTCCCTTCATGGCACATCAAAATCTTAGAGGCTGCTGATGAGGTTGGGGGAACATGGTACTTTAACCGATACCCGGGAGCTCGCTTTGATTCAGAGTCCGTCTCCTACCACTTGTCCTGGGACAAAGAATTCTTGGATGAATGGAATTGGACCGAAGAGTTCGCGCCGCAACCTGAGATTCTGAAGTACATCCAGCGGTTTTGCGACAAGAACGACATTCGCCGAGACATCCAGTTCAACACTAGAATCACCTCTGCAGACTGGCAAGACTTCGACCAAGCCTGGGTTCTCACAGACACCCAAGGGTTTAAGTACAGGTCCCGATTTCTCATCACCTGTGCGGGAATCCTGTCTGCCCCCCAGTTACCTGCTATTCCTGGCATTGAGACCTTCCAAGGCCAAGCCTACCACACGTCGCGCTGGCCAAGAGGTTTCGACATCAGCCGAGACCTAAAGGACAAGCGTATTGGCGTTATCGGTACGGCGGCTACGGGTATCCAAACTATCACAGCTGTTTCACAAGAGTCCAGCATAGGGTCACTCACTGTCTTTCAACGAAGTGCAAGTTGGTGCGCACCGCTTCGAAACACCAAGATCTCACCAGAGAAAATGGCAGAGTATAAGAAGAATTATGACGCCATCTTTGATATGTGTGAAAAGGCGCCTCAGGGATTCATATATAGCCCGGATCCCCGCAAGACATTTGAAGTTTCGGAAGAGGAGCGTTTGGCGCTGTGGGAGAAGCTCTACAGCGAGCCAGGCTTTGGGAAGTGGCTCAGCAATTTCTCAGACACATACACAGACCCAGCTGCAAACAAGCTGTATTCTGACTGGATTGCCGAGAAGATGCGAGCTCGAGTCAATGACCCAGTACTGGCAGAGAAGCTCATCCCAAAGGACCATGGCTTTGGAACAAAGCGAGTTCCCCTTGAAAGTGGATACTTTGAGGCCTACAACAAGCCCCACGTCCATCTTGTTGACCTCAAAGAGACACCAATAACTACCGTCACGCCCACAGGGATCACGACCAGTGACGGGAAGCACCGTGAGCTAGACGTTCTGATCTTTGCCACCGGGTTCGACGCCATCACAGGTGCTCTCTCTGCCATTGACTGGCATGCTAAAGACTCTCGGCCGCTTTTCGGTCCAAGCAACCCGCCCAAGGGAAAGCCTGCTATCTGGGCCGACCACGAAACGAGAACCTTTCTCGGTCTTATGGCACCTGGTCTACCTAATGTTTTCATGATCTTGGGACCTCACCAACCTTTTGGAAACGTACCCCGAAGTATTGAAAACTCAGTCAATGTCGTTATGGGGCTCCTAAAGTATGTTGCAAAGAGCGGCTATACCGTCGTCGAGCCCAAGCAAGAAGCAGCAGATGCCTGGTATGAGCACGTGTCAAAGAGCGGCGATGGACTCCTGTCGAACGAGGTAAATAGTTGGTCTACCGGTGTGAACACCAATGTCGAGGGTAGATCCAGTCGTCGGGTAGCCAAGTATAACGGAACGTATAAGGAGTATCTCGACCAATGTCGAAAGCAGGAAGAGAATGGATGGGATGGACTTATATGCAAATAGAATGTAGATAGGTAGGCAAGGATAAATGCACCAGTTTGAGTTCAAAAAGTGCCCCCATTAGTTTGTGTGTCTAATTTTGGATGGGAACTTCTCATAACCTTTCTTACTTTCAGAGTGATTTGGGTCTAACCATCAATCGGATTAATCGACTCATTAGGAAGCTTTTTCAGGTTAATTAATGGTCATTGAGTCGAATGATTCAAGTGATATCTCAAAAGAATTGACATGAGTTCCCTAATTCTGCTTGAATTCTATCTATCCCCAAAGAACTCGGATCTTGTCCAGCCAGGTCTGTCCTTTAGCAGATTCGCGTTCCTTCTCAAGGTTATCCCAAGCCTCAGCTTCGGCCTCTACCTCCTCCACACCTGTGACGAGATCAATGTTATCAATTGAATGCCACCATGCGTTCTTCCTCCCAGCCGTGAGCTGGTGACCAATCCAAAGCACCGAAAAGATAGGGATGCCAACGTAACCCGTCAGGAAGCCGCTGGCGGTGAAGTTCCCAGGATAGAACACAGTGAATCCATTGAGTAGGAGGAGGACGCTCCAAATGCAAAGGCAAACCCACGTAGCGTACGGCTGGATCTTGGAATGATAAGGAACAGAGACTCCCTTTTTAAGATAGGCTTTGCGGAAACGTATGTATATAACACAGCAGCAGATCCACGAAGTGTAACCGGCTGTGTTAGTGATGTTGACAATCCAGTTGAAAACCTCTCCGGCCTCAGCATCTAGGGTCAGGAAGCCAAAGAAGCCAAAGCAGCTGACAGCCAGGACGGCGTAATAGGGAACACCCCAGCGGTTGCAACGCGTGAAGATTCTGGGGGCATCTCCAATGGCCGCCAGAGAATACAGAGATCGTGCTGACATGAACAAGTAGGCATTGCCTGCGGACATGGCGGCAGTGAGGATACCGGCATTGATGATTGAAGGCAGGATCTTGATCTTTGCATTGACAATAGCGATGACCCAGGGAGAAGCCTTGGCGTTACCAGCTCCAGAAGTGAGCCCAGTCGCGTTGGAAGGGCAGATCACACCAACAGCGGCGGCACCCAAAACGTAGAAGAAGACAAGTCGAAGAAAGAATCGTCGGCTGGCTGACGGAAGGTTCTTGCGAGGGTTGATCATTTCACCAGAGGCAAGAATCAACTGCTCAGGGGCGAAGAAGAACGAGAAACCAGAGTATACCCAGGTGTAGAGGAACGCAGTAAAACGGCCTCCAGACCCTCCAATGATGTATGGTTTCGTCGCACCTGGATCGTTCCAGTAGTGGTATCCGAGCCGATCGCGAGTCGGGCCTCCACCAAGCATGAGAATTAGGGACAAGAGCAGAAGCCCAGTCGCCATGATGATCTTGATTCCGGCGAACCAGAATTCTGATTCTCCATAAACGCCGACAGGGCAGAGATTCAGAGCCACGAAGAAGACAAAGCCAACCGCGATCCAAACCGCCGGATGCACGTTATTAGGCCAGTAATCGATAATGATGACCATTGCAGTGAGCTCGTAGGCGATAATCATGCCGAAGGAATAGACATAGAGCCAGCCCATAGCGAAACCGAGCGACCGAGAAACGTACCGACTGCCGAGAGTCGACATCGAGTTACCGGGTAGAGGAGTGAAAGATCCAAGTTCGCAAATAGTGGTGACAATGCCGAAGACGAAGATGGCCATCAAGCAGAAGGCCAGAAGAAGCAGGCCAGGTCCGCCAATGGCAAGGACTTGACCGGTACCAATGAAGAGATTCGTGCCGATACTGCCTCCAATAGCAATCATCTGAGCATGTCGTGATTTGATTTGTCGTTTCATGCCCGATGGATAGGACATGCTCGACTGCTCTCCTGGGTCGGTTGAGGTGACCGGAGCCAGGCTGTCTTCAGAGTAGAGCATATCCTTTGCTTTGGCATTGCCTTCCATAGCCACCGAGGAACTATTAGAAGTCATGTTGATGTGGGGGAGAGCCTAGTATCACGCTCATCCGGGGTAAAAGAAATATGGTGACAGGTCAGTGATGTGGGTTCGCTGTTGGGAGCCGAGAGACTGCAGCTGAATATATAGTCAGAGTCTTTCGCCAAGGTGCGAGAAACGAGTCAGAAGAAGTCAAGCCGCGCCATAAGAGCTAGGGGCAAAATCCAGACAACTGTGATAGGGATTGGGATTTAGATACCGGGCTGTACGGTTCAGCCGTTGGTGTCGAAATCTCCTATTCACAGGCTGGTCATCATCTGAGTTGCGCCCGCTTCACGCGATTACAACCCCAGATCCATTGAACATGGTAATGACAGGGTCAGGCAACGCGAAGATAGGTCCAGTTCGTCGGACATGCTGATAAGAAGACTCAATTTTGCGGGCCGGAAGAGGCGAAACAGGAATGCCATCCCCGACCCATTCCCGACTCGGGATGGTGGACTAGATATCGTTCATATACCGTTCCGTCGCTCGTTTTTACCTTCTCAAAAGCCTGCTTTCCCCACAACGCCCAGGGCAGTCCTCGTTCCTCCTGGAACATGAAGGCACGAGAGCAGGAAAGTATCCTCAGCAATGGCAACTCCATCAGCTGGCCAGAGCCCTACACGCGAGGCGGAGACAATCCAGGCCCGTTCGTTTGGAGGCTGCAACACAGTAAGTGAACCCAGACTCTCGTGACTTTGCCCCCTGGTAACTGACTCGCATCAGTGTCGCAGCCGCAGGATAAAGTGCGACGAGGCTCGGCCGACTTGCTATCAGTGCGGCAAGTCCGGGTTTAGTTGTGGCGGATACAGCAAGAACATCTTCTTTGATTGCGAAGATGGTTCTGGGCACGAGAGGACCGGCTTCCGTCGGCCGTTGTTCACGGAGAAGGCTCGTCGGGAGATGAGCGAGCAGCTCACCTCGAGTCTCCCCTACAGACATGTGCCTCGGTACTTGGCCCGACTTGACGAGGAGAGTCAGAAGCCAACTGGTGGTGGTGAAATTGATGCTTCACACGGACCTTTTGGTGTTTTCAGGGCAACCCAACACGCATCATCGCCGACTTCCGGGCAAGATGCCACAGAGCTGGCGAAACAACATAGTGCTGAGTTGGCACCTCTTGCAACTGACGCGCCGGAGGATCTGGTTCCATCCTCTGCAGGATTTGCAGCTTCCATGCCAGTGGACGCCCTTCTACAATTCCTTCTTGACACGTCTGAGATCGAATTCCTTCCCTTTCCCAACAACCTCCCCCATTCTTCCATAGGCCCTGAGGCAATTACTCATGGCGCTGATGGGACATCGCATACAGACCCTTTCCTGTCTTCCTATGGCAGACGACTATGGCCAGATACACACATGTCCCAGTTCTCCTCGTTACCCTTCGTCAGCCATCCAAGTCCTACTACTCCAATATCTCCTGCGTCAACGACCGAAAGTCCCGTGCCGAAAAATGCCGTCTTTCTATTACAACATTTCTCGACAACTGTACTGAATTATCTTACACCAATACGACACGAAAAGACTCCTTGGCATATACTGATCTTGCCGTATGTCCGGGACTGCCTGGCGTTGCTCACGCTCAATCAGCCAGTTGATCATGCTGGCATGTGCGCCTTCCATGGCCTTCTGGCTGTCAGCGCCTTAAGTCTGGGTGGTATACATCAATCCTCAGTGTGGCTTGAGGAAGGGGAATGCCACAAGAAGAAGGCGCATCAACACAGCGCCAGAATGCTGAGAAACGCATACGACCTACCGAAGAAGCACAAGTACAAGTCTGTCCTTATCGCTCTTCAAATCATGGTGTTGATATCGACACTTGCGGGAGATCCAGTGACGGAAGAGTATTACTTTCTTGAGGCTGAAAAGCTGATCAAGCTCAGGGGTCTTGGTCGCAAGGGCTCCCGCAAAGTTCGCCTTCTGCACCAACGATACGCATTCGAACGCTTGATATACGAAAGTACATGCATGCGTGGTATCGACTTCCAGAATAGGCATCGTGTGTCTAACGATATAAAGTCCGTCAGCGTCTTCCCTTATCCTGAAGACAGCATGGCGTTCCGCCCGCCGAATTGGGATAATCTGGACGAAGAGATATCAGAAAATGACGGAATGGAAGATGGTGAAGCAGATTCAGGAAGTGACATTCTTGGTCTCGCACCAGAATCTATGTGTTCTAAAGTGTCGGGACTACCCAAACATTGGGTTCTCCTATTGTTCCATATTGTCTTCCTTGGAAAAGATAAGGATGCGGTTGAACAAAATGGCTCTTCCAGTACTCTGCAACTGCGAGAATTTCTTGCACGAGCTAAGGCTTTAGAGGGCGCTCTGGAGAGATGCGTCATGAAGCGTACGATGCAGACAAGTCGATCCGTGCAAGTTAACGACAAAAGGGCCACTCTAGAGATAGTCCTCGACGCTGTTATACACTCTCTACATATATATTTCTACCGAAGGATATACGAGGTAAATACGTCTTGGCTTCAAGACAAGGTAGCGAAGGTTCTGGACTGTCTATTGCGATGCGAGGAGGTTGACGCTACTTGCACGATGTCAGGTTGCGTTGGAGTCCTGTGGGCGTCTTTCATAGCCTCCTGTGAGGCCGAGGACCCAGAGATCCAGGAAAAGTTCACCGGCTGGTATCAGAGGGCGGCCCAGCAGACAGGCATGAACTGCTGGTTAAACTCGCTCGATCTGTCCAAACAACTATGGAACGAGAAGCGTACGCCGACAGGAATGAAGATCACATGGATAGACATCCTGAAGAGGAATCACCGGCAGCATTTCCCGGCTATCAGGACTACATCTTCATCGGGTTAATCCTCACTAGTTTCACTCCATAGGAAGAGCTAATAAACACGAAAGCTGGGGATGACATTTGCCTCTATCTATGCCTTTCCCCACCTCCCTTTTTAAGAATGCCCACTTGCAACCGAAGCGAAAGGAGAAGGTATCGACGAACGTACAGTGGACTCCAGCAGCCCGCCGTGGTTGAACTATCTCGTGTAAAGATAATCGTCCAAAGCATTAGATAATCCTGAACTACCAGGCTTTTGATCTCTCTTCCGAACAGGGTCTTGTCCACCTAAGTCGTTGTCTCGGATTTCCTCACAATGCCGGCACAAAGTGTTCAAGGGAAGACGGCCATCATAACCGGAGCCGGCAGCGGCCTGAATCTTGCCCTGGCAACTAAACTGCTGGCTGCAGGATGTAACGTACTCCTTGCAGACCTCGCCTTGCGACCAGAGGCCCAAAAGGTCGTCGACTCGCATGCCGAGGCCACAGCTTCTCACGGACGGGCTGTATTTCAAAAGACAGACGTGACATCATGGGAGCAACTTGAGCGGATGTTCACTAAAGCAGAGGAAGAATTCGGCTATGTAGATATTGCGGTTGCTGGTGCCGGCGTGTTCGAGCCAGTAAGTAGAAAGAACCTCCAAATTTTGGTAGCCATTCTAATGAGCGCATTCTAGGACTTCAGCAGCTTCTGGGTTCCCCCAGGAACTGGAAAAAGTCGCGACACAGTCCATGGCGATCGGTATGCCCAAGTTGATATCAACATGGTTCATCCGATCCGGACTACCCAGATTGCCATTTCTCGGGCTCTTAACGATGATGAGAGGAGACCTACTACCATTGTCATTGTCTCAAGCACGAATGGCCAGCAAGCCTCATTCTCGACACCAGTTTACTCGGCTACGAAGCATGCCATTAACGGGTTTGTGAGGTCCATGGCCAAGCTTGAGCCAACCTACGGAATCCGTGTGGCTGCAGTCGCGCCTGGAATTATGCGCACGCCGATGTACCTGGAGAACCCCGACAAGTTGGCTTCAATTGACATGGAGAAGGATTATTGGTCAGACCCTGCTGATGTGGCTGAAGTCATGGTTGCGCTGATTCAGAGAGATGCGATTGGGGAAAGGATTGGTGATTATGAGCCCGCCAACCAAACCGTCCCTCTAGCTGGAGGAACCGTTGTTGAAGTCACGGGAGGAAGTGTTCGAATTGTGTCGCCATACAATGATCCTGGCCCTCTCGGTCCTGGAGCTCTAGCGTCGAATATTACGACTCTTGAGGGCGAGATCAAGGGCACATTGAAGAAGGGTTGGGGTAAGCCCTAGCAGAGGAATGAGGCTGTGTGCATTAGACTAGAAAGTTGATCTTCAAATTGCAAATGCTTACGGAAGAGGAATCCTCCGAGATTTTGTCATCTCATCGTAATGCAATCCCCCGACATAATTCATTTCTTGCTCTTTCACATCAAAGAAACAGCAGATATACACAAAGTTTCCATTGAAGTAACGAAGGCAATTCTTATCTATTTCTGTTTCACTGCTTAATACCTACATCCAAATGGCTTTTCAGCAAGAAACAAGCCAACTGTCACAAGCCCCGAGCCTCCCGCTTCCCGGGTGGTTCTCAGCGCTCGCAGCCAACTACGCCAAGCAGACCGGGGACAGCACTCGTCGCGTTTTCGAATCGTGCTTTGATGACATCCAAGCCATCACCCCTATCACAAAGGACTCAGTTATTCACGACAATGCCGGCGGGCCTGGCACAGCATCGTCGGTCGTCGTCGGAAAGGTCGCGAAGGATGAGCTTCCACAGATTCTGATTACCGATAACGTCCCAGCGATGATTCAAGCTGCCAAGGACTCTTTTTCAGCTTGGCCGACGATTGAAGCCCGGGTCCTTGACTCTGTACACCTTGAAGGGATCCCCGATGAACATTTCTCTCACAACTTCCTGAACTTCAGCATCTTCCTTTTTTCGAGCCCAGCGGACGGCCTACGCGAGATCTATCGTACTTTGAAGCTTGGTGGTCTTGCATTTCTCACGACTTGGAAGCGGTTTGGTGCCATTGAGGTGATCCATGCCGCTCAGAAGATGATTCGACCGGATCTTCCACTCATGAAGCTTCCTCGTCCCGAGTTTTTCCAGGACGGTCATTTATATCAACTCACCATTGACGCCGGGTTCAACAAATCGAATGTTCACCAATCGGAACGAACCGTCATTGTTCAAGGTCCAGAGCTCGAAGAGGGGTTGAAGAATTTCTTCTTGAGTGACTTTACCGGTCCAGCCCGAGTTGGATGGACGGAGGAGGAGGTTGCCCGATGGCCTGAAGCAATTAACGCGGCAATCCAAACCGAAATTAATGCCTTTGGAGGGATCAAGTTTGAGGCTTATGTAGTACTCGCTCAGAAGTAGCTGCTGTTCAATTTCGAACTTTGTCTAAAGGGCAGAGAATAGCCATGGCAGTTCGTTATCTAGCTTTTGTAAATTCAAGTCTATTAGCCATATCATGGAATGAGAGCCCTCATACGTCCAAGACTCTCTACGCAGTCTCCTCGTGGATGGTGCGGTCTTCCAAGGCCTTCGTATGGTCTTCAATTACACCGGCCTTCTTCTCCTCTTCAATCACTACCCTATCGTCTTCCTCCTCAAACATTGTGGGCCGTTCAAGCTGAATCGCAACCTTGTTACGGAAAACAAAGACGCCTGGTCGCATCTCAAAGAATCGATCAATGTCCTCGAGAGATCGGTTTGCTGTTTCTGGGTAGAACAGATAGACAATGGGTACAAAGGCAGCACAGATGACAGCCCAAATGATCCAAAATCGCCATCCCAGATTGGCGATACCGACAGGAGTGACCTCAGCGACCATGTAGTTCATGATCCAATTGGTGGCCACAGCGATGGCAGCGCCAAGTGTCCTATTGTCGAGGGAGTTGATCTCCGTTGGGTAGATCCAAGGCACCGGTAGGAGGCCCATACCAAATGCAGCCCAGAAGACAAAGAAGAATACGACAGATACAATATTGCAAGCCTGGGCGACGGAGGGCGTGGATACCACCAATGCCTGGGTGATGGCAATGATGATCCAGCAAGTAGCACATCCGACGGAAGAAGTGATGATGACTTTGCGACGGCCCCATCTTTCAATAATGAAGTATGCCAGTATAGAAAAGATGAGGTAGACAACAGAACCGCAAGACGAAAGGATGCGACTGCGGAGGGTTGAGAACTTCAACGCGTTGACGAAGACATAAGTCATGTAGTAAGAGGTGATGTTGATGCCACTTAGCTGAGTCA
Organism: Xenoacremonium recifei; assembly: GCA_012184525.1. NCBI lineage: Eukaryota > Fungi > Ascomycota > Sordariomycetes > Hypocreales > Nectriaceae > Xenoacremonium > Xenoacremonium recifei. The sequence continues at coordinate 1,728,258 of WOFQ01000002.1, read as the reverse complement.
TGGCCAACATCCAAGCACCCAGGATCATACGGCGTAGGAGGCCAGGAGGGCCACGGTTGATGAGAATCTCCCACCACTTGTGACTGCTAGAATTCTCGCGGTCAAGTACCTCTTTGATGATACGGTATTGCGCATGGACGGAAGGCGACTCAGCAGTAGCACCCTGACCCTGAAGAGCAGCAAGGACATCTAAAGCTTCCTCATGCCGACCTTGGCGCATGAGCAAACGCGGAGAGTCTGGAAGGAAAGGAACCATAGCCCAGATGAGCAAAGTAAACACTGGAAGAGTCAGCGGGATCCTTGTTGGTGAGACGGAAGACATACCACACTGAAACGCCAATGGGAAACGCCATGCTACAGCACCGGGAGCGAAAGACAGGCCCAAAGTGAGGAAGTTGGAAATGAGTACACCAAATATGCAGTTTGCCATCTGGATCGTGATGAGTTTGCCACGACTCCGCATACGACTGGTCTCAGATTGCCAAACACCAGCCGTAGCAGTGTTCATTCCCGTACCGCAGCCAGCAACAATTCGACCAATCATCATCTGAGGAATGCCATATGCTGCGGCCTGAAGAGTACCTCCGATGGCAATTACAGTGCTGCCCAGGAGAAGAATCTTGGGGCGGCCGAGGATGTCTCCAGTCCAGATAGTTGAGAGGGCTCCCACAAAGCAGCCGAGGTTGTATACAGATGTCAAGTGGCCTTGAAGAGAAGTGGAGGGATGACTCATGGTTGCTAGGAAGTCATCACTGACAAGCACATTGCCAAATACTCCCTAAAACGTATTAGAAAGTGAGACGAGACATCATATTCGCAATCTGAGGTCTTTACCTGATCATAACCATAAAATACCAAGACTGTCGAGGCAGCAACGGATATCCATACCGTGAGACGGTCACCGCTGCCACCGAGATATTTGCGAGCCATTATGAAGGGGACAGACCGATTTTAGTAGAGATAAAGTAGCAACTAACATGGGTTCATGAGAGCTTCAGACCAGTTTTATTTGAGCAGCAGGTAAAAGTGTGTAGAACAGGCCGAGGAGACTCTACCTGCAGGCGACCAGCCAGGACTTCACACGCCCTTAAATGTATTTCCGACATTTCAGCCAGCGTGATAGCATCCCCGGAGTCAAGGATCCTTTCGCCAGCCTCTAACCCGCACGATGAGGTCCTCTACGTTTCCCCAGCCAAGCTACCCCATACCACGGCCTAGAATTTCCCGATGTGGTGGGATCAGCCCGAGATATTCTGGGGTTCCGGGGTTAAGGTCTTGTTGATCCACCGGAACACGGATGGCCTCACGAAACATGAAGCCAGGAATGGGATAGGATTATGAGCTCTTTATTGGTATGGATCTAGTTTAGTTATTTCTCGCGGTTGGAGGTATGGTAAGGACACGAAAGATTTCTCTCATAATCGCAAAACCGGGCTCTGTCCCCTGCTCGATTTATTTGTCCGCGCGCGATGAGCATTACTTGGCACGGAATGCTTTTATTATCCCCACGGAAATTATGGTTAGTTTTGTCGTAGATTACAGCATATTACGGGGTTTTCTCGAAGGGTCAAAACAGAATACCTTTTTAGGTTCGATCTGTCTATGCATTGCTGTTAACAGATGCTCACACCAGAGCGTTGGGATGACTTGGTCTTTCACATGTTTGCCGTTGACGCAGAGAAGACAGGGCGGCGGCCAGACCTTCGGACGTCTGCCATTTATCGCTGTTGTTCGTAAGTCTGTCAAAAATAACCTGCAATTTCAATAAAATGTCTCTGAGTGTCTCTCTGTCGATAGCCCCCTCAGCGTGATTGCTTGGCTTTTTTGGTGCGCACCGTGTTCTCCGAAAGACACGCTCGAACTGTTTCACCACAGCGGGATCGTGCTCTCTTCCCACATAGGGATCATACGCAAACGCAGAAAGAGACACCTGAATAATACCAACAATCTCCATAGTCCAGGTTGGGAAGGTCATCTGGGAATTCCATACTTGTAAGCCGGGGTGCTACCTTTGTCTACGTTTGGCTATGAAGCCTGGAACCGGGAGCACCGCCCCCAGCTCATGGTCTTGAGAGCTATCCAGGCTACGGGCTCACGGCTGCTTTGGTCTCTTATCATCAAGATTGCGCAAACGCCATGATGGTATTGCATACTCTATGTGATCTGATAGAGCGCGAAAGAAAGTCAACAGACATGGCCTTGCAGTGCTCAATCCATTGGCTGGGACGCAATCTGGAAGATCAGAGACGCCGTAAAAGGTGGGGAGAATGTGAATGCGAGGGATACCCACGATTTGACGCCGCTCCATTACGCCGCAGAGAAGGGTTCCGAAGATGTCGCCAAAGAACTGCTGCAGCACCAAACGGATGTCAATGCCCACGAACTGCTCGAATGGACACCACTACATTACGTTTGCCAGCGCGGCTTTTTGAATAGCATATGAACCACCTCCCCGCCAACCGCCAGTTGTCTGCCCTCGCGTATATACCCACGGCGTGACAAATAGGTTGCCTAAGAAAGTAGAAGAATGTTGCTTATTTAGCATCTGTCGATGGTAGCTCGCGGCAATAGGTTAGCAGTGCTCTGCTGACTTCTAATCGCAGCATGCATTTGCTGCGGGCGCTCGATGTTCCCTCGATAGCTAAGGTGGTCGGGGAGAAGGCACTCGGGGGGATAGTTTGAGGAGAGACCAGACCGTGACCCTCCTCCAACATCCTCCCCAGATATCACATTCAATGCACTATTTGACAAATAGCAAGTAGTTGGATTTGCTGAGAGTTACCACAGACTAGCACCTCTACTTATCCCCATCATCCAAGCAAAACTCGTTCGCAAAACCCAAAGGATCGAAGCCCCTATCACAATCGCATGGTCCGGGTCCTTGGCAGAAAACACATACGTCTGGCCACTGATTTATAACGTTGGAGATGTCATATTGGTGGACGGCCGCGGCAGGCAACACGCCGCCTCCGAACTGCGAGGGGTCGAGGTTGGATGTGTCCGTAGCTTGGGGTTGCGCCACGTTCTGGTGCCAACTCTCATCTATTCCCGTTGGCACCGGTCTAGATGTTGTTGAAGAAGGTGGAGGTGGAGATCTCTGATCCGTCGAGTCTGGTGTAGGTAATAGACGTCTCTGATGCGTTGCCAAAGTGCTGGAGGACCTTGATGATGCAGCAGCCTGACTTTGTCCTTCTGCAGTACGTTGCCTTCTTCTAGAGGTCCTTGCGTACGAACATAGAACCCTGGACCGGCAGCCCTGTAGAGTTCTGCTGATTAGAGTCTGAAAAAGTGCATGGAGCTTGTCCGTAGATGCTTGGGTCGAGTTAGACGGCATTCTGATGGCTTCTGCTCGTAGAAGAGATTGCCACTCCCCACTGCATTCATTAAAGTCATGTTGCACTTCGTAATCTTCAATCACAGGTTCGAACTCTAAGAATATGAGTTAGACAATATTGCTATATGGTGGAGTTGAAATACGTTACCTGCAGATTCTATGGTACTGTCCTTAGGAAAGAGTGTTCGCCAAAGAGCATCCCAATCCACAACCTGAATGTGTGCTCTCCGGTCCCGCAACACTTCCTCGATTTCCGATGTAATGCCATCCTCTGGATCATCTTCAGAGCTACTATTATCACCGGGATCTTTTGTCTGACAGATTCTGTCTGGCGGGGCCCGTAAGTGTGCCTGACAGTCTTGACTCGTCGTAAACCTCTCCTGGCAACGCGTGCAGACGAATAGGGCAGCTGCCTTGCGTTTGTGAAATGTCATGACATGTCGCCTAACTCAGCTTAGCGATTCAGGCTCGGGTCGGCGCAACTCGGGACCTACTTGACTTGACTTATGGAGGAAAATGACTGCGTCGCGCAGTTCATGTGATCCCGAACATGAAACCGAAGGGGGTTTCTTTTCCTGAATGGACAGCTGAAATGGGTAGTCTTCTTCCTCCTTTTTGATCCGCTGATATCGCAGTCCTGAGATGTTAAGCCGCCGTTTGAATCTGAGGCTTCTAAGTTATCCTCCGGATTGTCACCGTCCAGTCCAGTTCCCGAAGGCTTGCGCTTTTGTGATGATCGCGGTGCTGAGCTTGTGGCTCCATCCTGAGCTGGCGGGCATGGAGCTCTACCGGATTGTCCAGCATATTCTCGATGACATGGCAGTTCTAAACTTGGGTCTATAATTTCAGAAAGTTCTGCCAAACATGTTTGAACGCTCTGCCAGACTGAAGTTGGCTCTGGTACCTCATCAATCGTGATACCAAAGGCAGTTGATAGAATTGTGGCGCATGTTTCGTCGACTAATGTCCGAGGATCTTGGGACATAGACCGAGTGCTTCCGCTCGAAACACTCTTCTCGGGCGTAGACACTAAGTCTGACTGAGGCCCTTCGTTTGATTTATATCTAGACGCATCATTAAACATTACCGTTTCGAACAATGGTCGAAATCAATCAGACTTACTGGCATCGGCTCGCGGCATCCACCTCCTGCTCGAGTTGTGTTTCACTCTTTGCGTCCTCGGTTGGTAAGTACTTCAGGAATCTTAGCTCCGGGAAAAATGTATCCAGGTCCAATGGTGGTATCGCGGGTGAAGCTGGCGCCGCAATTGGTACGTGGAACTTGGGTGAATCCATAGGCCATACCCTTTTGTCAGGGTCTGTGAGATCGTCTCGGATCACGGACTCAGGCCGACCACCAATGGGAGTGAAGGGGCGATTCTCCAGCTTGGCCCATCGGGGAGGGATGATGCTGCGTTGAGGAGTCTGCGGTTGGCGCTGTTTGGGGGCTGGGGCCGCGGGCGTGCTCGCGCTTGTGCTGGAACCATCGGACTTTGGTTGAAATCCCTCGTAGTGGCCAACTGTATCCATCAAACACTCTGATCGGATGGACAAGGGGAATTGAAGGTCAACTTCGACAGGAGGCGGCATGCTGGGGTTTGTGAAGGGCGAGGTTCTTAAGGTCGGCGTGACATGTTGGGGAGATAGGTGAGAAGTTACATCGCGAGAAGGGTTCGGTAATTGTATGAGCCCGGTTGAGTTAAGCCGGGTATGGTCGGGGATCTTTCTAATGTCGCCTTCGTGAATGGAAGGAATATCTTGCCAAAATGGCTGTATGAGTATATCAGAGCGGGCGTTAGAAGCCCCGGAATTGCTCCATCTCAAGGAGGGAGCACTTGTGTTGCTAAGAAGAGTCGACGCCGAAAATTTAGAGGCTCGGGCTGCGTTCTGTTAGTTGGGATACGTTGGCAGTCTGTCCAGTTCGAACTCACAAGAAGTGCCCAGGCCGCTCAATGCGCAGACAAGACTTGACACGGGATAGCGGCGGGCAAGACCCAAGAGAATTTGCTGATCGTCCTCGGATAAAGGCCTCACGCTTTGGTCGTCGTTTGGGAATGGAAACATGTCGCTCGACTGCTCGCCGCTCCAGTCATGAGGCGATAATGCACGCCCAGCAGTAGCCTGAGGGAATCTGGTCGAGGGGATGGTGCTCCGGCAAAGGCGCGAGGGGTTGGGATAAGGCAAAACCGCTAGTGAGGCGCAGTCAAAGTGGTTAGGGAAATCTGACATGCAGAATGGCAATCTCCCATTGGTTTAAACTTTCAAGAATCAAATCGGCAGTCCGTTTAGCCCTGGATATTCCGACACGGCTGATTGCTGCTTTCTATTGGCTCATCCTTCTTACGCTCTGAGTTGGTCATGATCAGAAATTACAGGATTTTGATCTTTTGGATTTTGGTGCAGTCTCTAGTCAAGAGGCGAGGGGTTTGAGGATACTGCCTAAGTTATATATTAGACAGGTGTCTCCATGTATTGTCTTCATTCACAAACCAGCTTATCTCTCATGTTAACAGTATTATAATAAATCTGGACGCTGATCGGTCTAATCCGCGGTTTCAATCACGCAGTTCAGCACTATGGACTCCTCACAAACCTCCACGATATCGGTTCCCAAGATACGCACGGAGTAAGTATTTAGCCCCGACTCTATTTCGTTCTAACTAACCAAGTTTTTTACCACCATCGTTAGCAAATCCTTCATGCTAGAAGCCTTCATCTACGACACTACATCTATTCAGGACAGGCTATTCCAGTGCGCCACTTCGACCGATGCGACAGATGGGACCATCCAGGCAGGACTCTGCGCTGTTGGCAACATGGTTGCACAAGATAAACTAGGCTGCCACACGTATCGCACTGTGAAGCTTTAATAATTCCCTGGTTGTGACACTGCAGTTAACCAACTCTTACGCCATGTCGGAATGGTATATTAGCATTAGGATCGGGACATTATGCTGAGCAATAGTTAGAGTGGCAACGAGAGAGCCTCGGCCATTTTAGGCATTGGCAAGGCGGATAGCCATCATTATGACCTCCTCTGTAAGAATAAAATATTCTATAAGTGAGCGCTTTATATATCGGGTTACCCTTAAGGCCGCGGCTGAAATCTGCACTGAGAACTTGTCGAGATAGACGAACTATCTAACCATGAAATTAAGGCCCCGGTGGGCAGGCCCTAAGAGCCTTTTCGTATTTTTGTTCCTCACCTCAAGGCAATAGCTTGGAGCAGAAGCCCTCCAGGGAGATCCCCTCCTGGCGAAATAATATTCATCAATTCATCCATCCTTCTTGTCTCGTCCGAATCTGTATGCAGATATATGCCCTTGTTATGAAGCAATAAGACTGACTATGTTTTGCCTATGGGGGAACGATTATGTGACTTTCACCACAGTCCACATTGTGCATCACCAAACGTAACATCCAGTCAACGCTCAGATCTATATGCCTATCCTACTGCCTAGCAAGGAACCCTACGATCCGTCGTCCCTAACCTATAGTTAGGAAAACCCAGGTCGTTACAACTAGCACTAGGTTAAGTACATGCTTTATACAATTAAAAAGGGCATTATTTTCGGCCACTCTGGCCGGGATTAAAGTTTCGTTTCTCCTTAGCCCAGCTCACCAGTGATCACCTCAGTCTCACTATAGCTCAGGTTACAGCAGCATCAGCTCAGTGCAATAAGCGAGAAAGGGAATCAGTATCATCCAGTTTCGTCTCAGACATTATGCCGTAAGCGCACTAGAACTTTATTTACGAAAGAAGAAACATAGAAAAGAATTACGTAGCAGTTTATTTCTAGGTAGCCGCGGGCCTGATCCAAGACAGCCTCGTCGTTTAAGCTGCAACAGCCTGTTCAGCCATGAGCTCAAAGAAACTCTCAACCAAGCTTAGTGAGACCACAGCAGCCGGGAAAGCCAGCGTCTCATTTGTCTTCTTCGTATCATGAGTGGGGTTTCGTGTCAGACTCTGCGTACGGTCCACATCCTTCTGGTATGATGGCATCTCCTCCGGAAGAGGGTGGAAGGGGAGCCCAGTAGGCAACTCGCCGGGCTGCTTGGGCTGTTCTCCAGGCATCGCGCCGAAGATACTTCGATCGCTGATAGTCTCAGCACGCTGACTCAACATCTCCAAAACCCTTAGGTAGGCCGGGTTCTTCTTGTCATGACTTTCGAGGCCCTCGAACATGATATAGACGGCACGGATGACGCTTTCTAGAGCGCCGACAATCCATGCGTGGTGAGAAGAGGCTGCCTCGCCGACAAGGTAAAGCTGGCCGAAGGCATTGGGCTTGATGATCTCTTGCCACATATTGGAGAACTGAGACGGGCCAAAGTAGGCGAAGGCACCCGACATGTTCTGGTCCCTATACCAATCCCAAGCATGATGGTCTTGAACCTGCTCCTGGAGAATAGGCAGCAATTCATCGTAGGGACACTCATTGTTGGCATGGAGCAAGGCAAGATCGTGAAGAAGAACACTCATGAGTTGTTCGTCGTTCTTTGGTGTATCGGAAGAAATTAAAGAACCGATACGCTGCGCGTCCTGTCCCCAGGTGTACGAGCATAGAAGGACGGCGGGGTTTTCGGGGTTCCAATCGGGGCCTTCATTCTCCTTGATGTTGTAAGACGGATAGACGCACACTCTCAGAGGGAGATCGGTTCGAGAAACACCGCCTCGGCCAATGTTAAAAGGTTTCTTCTGCCACCAGGCAGTCTTGAACTTGATGGCAACCTTGCATGACGCGCCGTACCCGAGGGCTCTGATAGCCTGCTTCGTTCCCCAAAGGAGGCCGGCATCCTTTAGGTTCATGCGCTGCAAAGCACCAAGCGTGGTGCTATTAAAGATAGCGAAGTATTCCTTTTCGTCTCTAGTCTGGAGCTTCGTCTTGTTGATGCTTAGTTTCATTGGCGTGTACGCGTCCTTGCCGTTTTCCTTGCGTAGGGGGACCTGGGCATCGATGGCTTCAACCTGGCTATTAAACTGAATCTTGCCCTTCGCCTTCTGCGCCATCTTCTCAGCAACCTGCTGGGCGCCGCCATCAATACACCACCAGTAATTGACCTTAGGCTTATCCTTCTCTTGCTCAGGAGTATTGAAATCGAGCTCCTCGAGTACACATTCCGCCAATGACTGGTCATACCAACCAGTTCCGCTATCGAATAATCAGACATAATGGATTTAAGTGAGTCATATGTCCTACTTACTAAGTTGCTGTCTCCAGCCACTCAATAGTGTTGTAGTTGTACTCTGGACCAGGTGGGATGGAATCCAGACCAACCCCGTTAATGCCCCTGAAGTAAGGTAAGCGTTCCGAAAAATGTGTGAATCATATGTTTTCTCGGCCGATGAGACTTACGAAGCAAGAAATTGGCGAGTACTCATGCTGTCGGCCTTCATCAAGAGGTGCCAGAGTACTCTTGCCTGTCGTCCCTGGCCGCTTTTATTCGGGTCTGCCTTAGACTCCGCGATGGCTTTCTCGAACTGTATTTTAGTCTTCTCAATGAAACCTGCCAAGGCCTTTGAGACAAGCTGCGCAGGGTCCTCCGAAAGGAGGCTAGAGTGGGATTAGAACGCCTCTTGAAAAAGCACAATATGCCAAGTACGTACTGTTCTGGGATTTTACCATCGTCAGGTAGTCCCTTGTTGATTTCAAATGGATCTTTGACTCCTTCTTCGAGCCAGATGTTACCGACCTTAGGGACATCATTGAAGTATGAAGGGCAAACTCCGAGCTCATCTTCCAGATAGTATGGGATCAAGCCACCTTTTCCGGGCTTTATTCCAATGTAGTTGAAGAGCTGGAAGGTTCTGAAAAGGGTGTGAGCTAAAGTACACCGATATCAAAAAGAAATATTGACGAACCTAATCATAATGTCATTGTTGGGAAAACGCATGGCGCCGACATCATAGTAGTCGTGAGGTTCTTTGGAGAACTTGTGTGTATAGAGTCGGCCACCAAGTCTTTCCTCCCCGGCAGCTTCGATAATATCATAATCAATCTTCAGCCCGTGCTTCTTACACTCTTCGTCATCATTCAGCCAGTCAAAGACCAAGGCAGTGAAAAGACCTGCAACACCGGCACCAACAATTCCGATGTCAAGCTGACCAGGCTTCTTGGGTACAAGTCCGAGACCGGTTAAGTCCTTCGTCTTGGTCAATAACTCGCTGACAGACTCATTCCCGTTAATGGCCGGGATGTCTGCTTCGAGGGCACGGTTTCTGGCAGCCTGCAAGTCTTCATCGAGTGTCTTTCTTGCGACATAACGAGCCCACTTGTTCTTGAAAGAGGTTGTCTCCAAGTGGGCTTCATTCACGCGCTCGACATCGACTGACATGTTATTGTAGTGAAAGACGACACTTGATTTTGAGTCCTTGCCTATGAGAAATATGAAGTAGGAGTAAGTTTGGTTTGGTTTAGAATGGCGGGCTCACGGCAAGCTTATATACTTTCCGTTCCTATGCTTCTCTGCGTGAAGTTGGAAAAGATCACGACCACTTGTGCAAACACACTATTGAGATGACTGCATTTGTCTAGCGAAGTGACTCAGTTAAGTGGCCAGCTGAAGTCCCCGAAGTGTCAATGCTCAACACCATCATTACGTCTCTGGGTGAACATTATAAAGGCCAGGGGGTTCGGGCATTAATGAAACTTGCTCCTTGCATGCTCACTTCGTGTCGGCTTTCCCGCAATCTTCAGTGATCCTTTCCGCTCTCGACACACAGGCCAGCCCAGACCTTCAGGCTGACGCATTTTTTGTTTTCTCGTAGGTCATAATTGCACTTCAGCTTGGGAACCGAGACAGAGAAGACGTGGTCTATGAAGAAACCAGCCTGCTAGTTGGGTGATCAGTTGCGATGGCTAGCTGGAATGAGACAATCTCGCCCTGATTCAGCTAGGCTATCCGCTGCTGCCGTCAATAGCGTCGCTCTGCAGCGGCTCGTTCTGGTACTGAATGTGACGATGCGCGCCTCAGCTTGTGATACTCACAGCGATTGGGCTAAGAGACGGTCTATTGATTGCCTATGGGTTGCAAAGCCGCTTCACATGCATCATGAATTCTAGACCAAATGAGGGGAAACGTTCCAGGCCATCTGACGAAGAGACTTGGCCTCCCGCCCCTCACCTGTATCCAATTACGGTGAAAGAAGTCCCATTTATTCAAGACAGATATCGTCATACCCTATAGTGCCTCTACGCAAACATCGTGCTTTCTACTCCTTGCAGGTCTCGTGGACCTTTCTTTGCCAATAAAGTCCGCAAGGCAGACAAGTTGTTCATCCCGGAGGTTTGCCCACCTATTTTCTACTTAATGCCTGTCGCTCAGTCTGGTGAGTACAAAACATAATGCATCAAGCCTGAGAAAGACCAAAAAAATCCCATCTGCTACCAGGATTTCCGCCGCCGATAATATCAAGTTTCCAATTAATTGTCAACTATGAGATAGTTACTCAGAAATCTCTGAGCACAACTAGGCTTCCAGCACAAGACCAGTGACATCCTCACAAGCTTTGATCACCACTTCTTGCAATTCTTCATCCGCCGTGATTGCAAGAGGCTCACCAATCTGCCTCCTAGGTTCGAAATATACTCCCGTGAGACTTTGATCATAATCACCTTCGGCTAGCATAATATACGTCTCAACTCCATCTTCCATCTTGTCGGTGGCGTCTTGGGTCCCAATCTTAGTAGCAACCCACCCGGGATGCACAGTTGTGACTGATGTTTTGTTGAATCGTCTTGCTACTGCATTAGCGAGGAGCATAACATGAAGCTTCGAATCACAGTATGCCGGGAAATCCTTGAATTCCTCCTCGCCGCGGTCAAACCAGAAGATGTCCTTCAAGCTCGTGTCGGCTTCTCGGTGTAGGACAGAAGCGATAAATACAAGACGTCTTGGTCGATTGAGAAGGCAAGAGAGAATATAGGGTGCGAGAACATTAACGAAGACCATAGCTGGCACGCCAGTATCCGGTATTTTGCGGAAAGGCCCGTATAATAGTCCAGCATTAAGTATGATGGCGTCGAAAATACCAATAGCGTTTGCCTCCTCCGCCAGCCTGCGCGTCTCTGCCAGGCTGGTCAAGTCGGCGATTAGTACCCCAGCGGCCCCAGGACATCTTGCCATGGCATCATCCGCACGCTCCTGGCTACGCCCATGAAGATAGACGGTGTGGCCCCGCTGAACGAGTTGGCGGGCAGACTCCAGGCCAAAGCCGTCCGTAGATCCTGTGATCAGGATGCGGGCCATTCGTAATGTTTGGCAGTTAAATTGGAAATCTTCGATGATCAATGTCTGATGCAGAAACACGCGTGCTCAGATCAGCAATGCAGTAGTAGGAGAGTAGGCTTACAAGAGCGACTATCCTTGAGGCAGGCGAAGAGATTCACGTTGATCCCGTGGCAATTAGAATTTTGACGCACGGTTCGAAGATTCTCGAAGTGTGCTTGTTAGGAACGTGTCTTCGACTTATGTAGATAACCAACCTGGCTGAAGTAGGGAACTACGGTCACGCTCTAGATCATTATTTGGCATCAGAAATCGTGAGAGGGACTTCGTCTGGCTGGGTCCGGTAGCGGCCGGAGCGGCGGCCGTCGCACCGACCGTGGCAGCGGATATGGGAGCGGGTATGGAACGGATACGGGGGTGGATATGGCATATATTCTGATCCATAATACTGTAAAGGACCGATCAGATTTGATCATAATAATATGGCGGCAGTACGGGGAGGGTTGTCTCTGGTCTTTGGTAGCCTGGCCTTCCGTGCTTCACGCCATTATTCCAAATGGCTTGGGTCCCCAACTGCATAGGCAGTCTGGTTGTGGATTATCGCCAAGATTATGGAAGGAGAGCATCCTAAGATTTATGGCCGATTACCCTAACTTTAGTTTCTACAGCTAGGCAAAGTCCGTTACAATAGCAGATTCTACGCCTGCCAATGATTTGTAGATACCCTAACGTTTTCAAGCCTTGGAAACAGTTGAATGGAAAGACCAAACCTCTTTGTCCTTGATTTCATATCTCGAGCAGACCATGTTGATTGCTTTGCTCATAAGTGAAAGTCTTCTGAAATTAGGCATATAATATGTCTACGCCTTTAGGGGGAATTGAAAGTCGGCGTCTATAATAATCCGTTGGCTCTTCAAGTCGTAACCTTCAGCAAAGGCAACCCAGAGGTTCTTCATATTATTTCCCACAGTTCCCACCATCTGTTGACTTTCAGGGCCCTGAAGCATCAGCGCGTCCTTCCAGACTGAGAAGTCTCCAAGGAGTAGCGACAGGTCAATGCAATGACAAGCCTTCAGAGCGCTTCCCTCCGGATGACACGCCATCACGTAGCTGGGCAGACGCTTGCCCGTTTCCTTGGCTACTTCATCAATTAGCCTATCCATAGCGCCGTCGAACATATCGAGCAGGTACTCCTGGTTGTGAGGAAGGCCAGTGAATGTGAAGGCCGTATCCTCATTTGCCGTGTGCCCTATCAAAATGGGCTTTTCCTGCGCGGCAGCCGCGAAGAGTTGCGGCACTTGTTCCCTGGGAGGTAACGGATACTCTCCAAAGATCGGAGCGTATTGCAGCAGGCATGGGGCTGCAGACCGGCCGACATTGATGAGTTCCGTTTGCAACTCCAAAAGGGATGCGATAGGGACGGTTTGTGGATTCTTGCCTGACAAGACACGGCCGGTGTATTTGGCCATGGCTGTGGCCGCTCTGTCAGAATCCTCATATAAGCGGCCAATTGGACCACTCTGCAAAATGGCACGATGAAAGAGATTGTGCGCATCATTTGCTACCAAGAGGCAGATAATCGAGTCTGCGCCGGCCGACTGGCCTGCAACAGTGACGTTTGTCGGGTCTCCGCCGAAGGCCTCAACATTCTGCTGCACCCATTTCAACGCTTGGATCTGGTCCAGAAGTCCAAGGTTTGCAGGCGCTACGCCATGTATCGGGACATACCCAAGCAAGCCCAAACGGTAGGTTATGTTGACGGCAACAACCCCCCTTCTGGCAAATCCCGACGGCTTGTAAGCTTCAAGATCACCACCGCCTGTGAGATACGCCCCACCGTGTAGAAATACTATAACGGGCGCTTCCTTGGCTGATTCTGGCGCCACAACACTTACTCGAAGGCAATCTTCATCCTGAACACGATTCGCCTCGATATCGGTCATGACAGGGCTCATTGGCGACGGAGTTTGAGGACAAAGCGGTGCTGGGCCGGTGCAGTCCTGAACACCTGTCCACGAAGTCACCAGCTCTGACTTCTGAAAACGTACTGCCTGCGCATAGCGAATACCCCTGGCATAAATGAGACCATCACCGCTAAGGGCTGATATTTCGCCACCAGGGAGGCGAAGCTTTAGTTTCCGTGAACTAAATGGCATGTCTGGGACTTGAGAAGGCCTCTGATTATCGTGTAAGGCATCGGTTACCAAAAGTCTCGTCGCTTTCTAGGGTTTCGCTGGATTAATATCGCACTATCAGAGATAGAAAAATGTCGATAACCTGCGGAGAGGCCAGCTCTTCGACTGATTTCTTCCTCACAGAAGAATCTTATGGTCCAGCTGAGAGTGAGAGATGATGCGGAGCTAGGCGGATGTCCGGATTCAAGTTGGAGGTCGGGAAGAGCCCCTACTCGAGCAAAGGCTAGAACGCGGGGAAGAGACTCGCAGATATCCGACGCATTGGGTCTCGGCCCTCTAGGGCAATAGACTTATAAGCCATTGTGAGGCTTGTTAGTCTCGCGTCGCGAAGACCCAGCACTCGCAAATATCCGACACTAGCAGATCTCCGCCGCTTGGAAATTTGGACATCGTGATAAGGCACCCCTGCCCGCCCGTGGCTCTGAGCAACAGCGAACCTAGCCAGTAAAATGTCACATCCTTGCTGAAAACGATACCGGATCTCTTTGATCTAGATTCTTGGACTTCAATTTGATTCAAGTCTTGAGTTTGGGTCACAATCACATATTTTAACAACCGATCGTCTCGCTGTTGAGCTCGTCCGGTCTGGTAAACCTGGAACGCATGTGCTGAGCCTCAGCCAATACATAGCCCACCCTTGGTACAGTGTTCCGCCATGGAGGAACCAACCACCGAAAAGGACCCTAATATGCCCATTGAGGGTCTTCAGCCTGAAATATCCAACATCGGAGACTGCGAAAAGGCCTCCAATTCTGTTATGGAGAACCTCGTTTACGACGTCGATGAAGAACCTGTCCTCCACCTACGAACATGGATCGCGCTGGCCTCCATGTTCCTGATGAACTTCGTGCAAACGTTTGCTCTTCAAGGCCCTCCTTCTGTTGTAAGCAAAGCCTCTATTCTCTATGAGTTATCATCTCATTGACCATGAAATCAAAGCTTTCTTACATTGGCGCCTCTCTCAACAACGTCGCAGTCCAGAATTGGGTCCCCAGCTCCCTCACCCTGATGCAAGCCGTGGTCTGTCCGCTTGTCTCCTCAACTTCCGACGTGTTCCAGGCGCGCAAGCTACTTCTCGTGGGGGCTTCGGCCTTTTCGTTCATTGGCGCCGCCATTGCACCCGGTTCAACAGATATTTACAGACTGATCGGGGCGACTATACTTATTGGTGTTGGCTTTTCATCTGTAGGCTTGGCCTTTGCCGTACCGAGTGAGATCGTGCCACGTAAATGGAGGCCCAGTAAGTGATAATGTTGCCCATCTTCGTTCATCTGCCCACCAGACGAGTGCTTTTTGTACTAATATTTTTCCGCAGTGGCCCAGGCGGTGATGAATATCGCTGCTTGTCTTGGTGCGGTGGCTGGCCCGTTGGTTATCGGGGCATTCACCGAGGCAGATAGGGTAAACGGCTGGAAGAATTTCTACGTAAGTCTGCCACCCATCTTTCAATTAGCAGTAAACTTACCCCAGTAGTGGGTGCAAATGGCCCTTTGGGGTGTGACCGCAATCGGTATCTTCTTTGGCTACCGACCCCCAAAGCGACATACCCGGCTTGACAACCTCTCCGTCTGGCAAAAGCTCACACATCTGGACTTGCCGGGATTCGGGCTCCTCACAGCCGGGCTCACCTTGTTCATGGTCGGGCTCAACCTCGGAGGTGGGCTCTTCGCATGGACCAATGCCAGGGTGTTATCTCTGTTGATCGTCGGGCTGGTAACTCTCATTGCCTTTGGTGTCTATCAGTGGAAGGGAACAGAGACAGGAATTTTACATCATGAGCTGTTCAAAGGAGGCAAGGCAGGTGGCCGCATGTTTGCCATTTGCGTGGTTCTCATGTTGATTGAAGGCATAATATTGTTCTCATATGTCATTTTTTATCCCATCATGTGAGTATCTCCCCCATCGTTCACATTTCTTTCTTGGACCACTAGCAGCCTAACACTGATTGAACCCAGGACATCTGAACTTTTCGAGACAGATCCGTTCCTGCTAACAGTTCGAGGTATACCTTTCTGGGTCGTCTCGGGCTTGTCTACTGTCCTTTGGGGTTACTGGAGCACGCGGTTCCGGACCGTTCGCACGCCGCTTTTCGCAGGCTTCCTAATCTACACTGCCGGGCTCATCGGCCTCGCTACAATTGAACCCAGCGATAATGCGAGATGCGTAGTCTTTTCTGGTCTCGCGGGCCTCGGCTTTGGCGCTCCCCTTATTCTCATTGTCGCGGGCGTCCAGCTCTCAACGCCACATCACCTAATTGCCACTGCCACCGCCGTCACAACCTCCGCCCGAGCAGTCGGTGCAACAGTATTCACGGCTATCTTTAGCGCGGCTTTCAGTTCTAAACTCGGTGTGAAGTTGCCCGCTGATATAGCTAGCGCTGCGATCAAAGCTGGTCTGGCAGCCGACGATGTCCCTGCATTTATCGGCGCTCTGGCGGCACAGAATACTACGGCCCTGTCCACCATTCCGGGAGTCAACTCCACTATCATCAACGCGGGGATGATGGGCATGAAGCAGGCGTATGCGACTTCACTGCACGTCGTCTATTACATTGCGATCCCCTTCGGTGCTGTGGCGTGTCTCGCGTGCTTCTTCATGGCCGATCTACGCTCGACCATGAACTATAGAGTTGATGCGCCAATGGAAAACCTGACGGCTAAGAGGCACAATCAGGAGAAGTAGATATCGAAGGCCATGGTGGTCCTACTAGTCGAGGTTTTTTGTCCATGTAGAGCTTGCAGAGGTATGGAGAAGGAATGCGACACTGTGGGACGCCATGCACCAGTCCTTTTAAATCACTTTCTTGATCTTCGGCTTCGAGGATTCTAGTTATGAAACAAAATGATGTTCATGCCGCTAAGGATGAGGCCTTCAGTTAATTTTGATTCTATTCACCAAATACTGTACCAGCTTTAACATCTGGTTTCCCTCTTAAATATACAATCCTTCTAAGATCTCCGAGAACCCAGCAGACATGTTAGCTGGATCAGCCTCCATTGATGCCATAGTTGCTAAGCAGGATCGAACTGTCCGTTCCCACATACTATGGTCCACGGTATCTTGTTTCTCAGAAGATACCAGATGGAGCCCGGCGGAGAAAAGAAGGTGCGAAATGGTCCAATCAACGGGAAATACCGGTATCTGTTGACGTATATCGTCGCGGTTAATAGCCATAAACGAATGTTGATGTTGTCTAGCGAGGAGTCTACAGCACGACACAATTTCTCGAATAGCTTTGAAAACATTTTCGGCTGTTTCCGATGAAAACCTGGAGAGCATGAGAATACTCGCATTGTATTGCAAGTTAGCCCATGCCTCGAGATACTGGACAGCTCCTCTCCAGTCGTGCAAATCGGTTGTAATGGCGGAGATAAAGTCCGTTTTCCAGGATTGGTGCCATTGCAGGAGTTCCCTTCGGAAGGTTTCACATTCTTCCTTTAGCTTGTCTGGATTGCGCTGCATTGATGTTTCAGACAGTAAGAGGCTTTGGATCTGCATCTTCATCGTCGAGATTCGATAAAAATGTATAGATACTCGTTCCTCTATGGTTCCAGAGAGTGGCTGGGTCAATTCCTGTTGAAGGGTCAGTTTAGTCTATACAGAATAGAGTTTGTCCTAACATCGCGTAATTTATCTCCAGTTATCAACACTGTTGGCCGGCCAAGTGCGGTGGTTACTTTCCTGTTCTTATCGTTAGTGAACTGCTATGATTCCGGTAGCTACACGTACCCCTCGATGCAGTACAAGGTTCTGGCAAGCATGGTGAGATGAGCTTCGTTCAAGTCGTGGAGGTTCTCGGAATGGCCATGTGACATATCAAAGTAGAGGCGGATGGCAAAGCCGAGATTCCTCCAAATGTCGCCAGCGCTAGGGCTCAGGAGCAAGTAGATACATATGAGCAGAGATCTCTGCATTAAATGCAACGTACTAGGGCCTGACGGATGATCACAGGCGGTATCAGCATTGGAAGTGGCCTTGTCAAAGTATGCAGCCGGCGTGAAGCCTACCCAATGTTCGGCTCTCTTCGTTAATTGACTGCTTATAGCGAGAATCAAGTAGAACAGCTCCTGGTTATGATCCAAATATGAATCAAGGGGTCTGGTGTAGCAGCATGACAGAAGACCTTGTAAAGAATCGTCATACATGACGGGGTACCACACGTGGACTGATCTGTAGAATACCGCAAACAGACGCGATGCGGTCGAAATATCCGGGCGGTTCACTTGGACTGCTAAGGTGCTAGATTCAGAGATTGAACCAGCGCTAGATTCGCCTCCGAAGACTGCAGGAGTGTATTCTGCCAACCGATGCATAACGGGATTTATCGATGCAAGGTGGCTTGACACGCCGAAGAACATGTAATCCTGATTTATGGCCGGGAGTGAGAACCTGGGCTCGCTATGCGGCCTCCCCGAGCCATTTTTGGATGTTGCTGCAGTTGGGATCAAGAGATTGATACCCCAAGTTAGTTCTGAGTAAGTCACAGGGACAGACTCGGAAGGAAGGCTAGAGACTAAAGAGATGTCTTGACGCGTCGCTACGGGTTGGCTTGCCGCGGTGATCCGTTGAATTAGATGGTGAATAGTCCTGCAACACGAAAACGTTAGAACAGGCCGAGCCCATGCAAGTACGATCAAAAGAGAGTAACTAACTTTCGGGGTATTTGTTGCGACAACAGAAGATCATAATACAAACACTCCCGCCGCGACCTCTGACAGCCGCCACAACATGGAAACACACGGTCGCATCGTATGTGCTGATCGCGACAGAAACTGCAAGACGGCATTGAATTAATGGCATCCTCAATATCTTTAGGGAGTTCCGGGCTTGAAATCTCGTTTGTTGCATTTGCGGTACTCGTGAGAAGCGGCAGCGGTTCTTGAGCCAACCAGAAAGAGTCGAGAAAGTTAAGGGAATACGCTTCCTCGAGATCGAACTGAGCTCCAATGAATTCCTGCCACATATCGTCCGAAAATCGCCATTGGGAATATTCGTGAGGCGAAGGAGGTTCTCCTGATAGAAACGCATGTTGCGTCTCAGCGTTTGCTTGATATATGCTGCGAATGCGACGTTGGGAGAGCAGCAGTTCAAGCTCCGAGAGCAGCTTCAAATCGAAACCCGAGTCGAGCGGTCCTGCTTCATTCGAAAATACTAGATCCCGTAAATCTTGGATATACAACCTGGTGGTAGCAGTTACGGGCCACCCCTGTTCCCCAATATCCTAATTGACAGTTTAGTTTAATTTAGACTTGAAGATATTGTGTATTACTTACAAAGATAGCCATCAATTTGTCCAGTGAAGAGAGTAGCTCACTTTCTAGAAAAGCCTCACGCACGATATGTCCATAGTTCCCAAAGATGTAGAGGAGAACAATCGCTGCTTGAAAGGCATTGTTAACCACGACAAACGTCCAGTTTAATCTTGGAGCCCGAAAGACTTTGTGGTAGCCGTCAATCAGGCTGATCGCGCTGGTAGTCGCGGCTAGTAACGAAGCATGGCTTGGTACCATATTCCCGGGATATGGGCGATGCAATAAGTTTTGGCTGTGATATGCACTGTTGACTATCCATTGAGGAACAATGCCATCCGACGAGTCCGAAAGATTTAGCATACTGCTTATACGCTCCTCCATGTGCTGAACCCAGCTGTCGTGACTCGGAAAGTGGTCTGGAATAGCCCTGTCGAAGAATTTAATCTCGTAAATTTCGGATTGAAGCCGGCATAGTTGGATCTGTAGCAAGAATTGTTTCGCATTTAGCCTCCCATCAGTAAATGATGTCGAGAAATCGGCATTGCGGTTCCCTTCTTCACCATCACTAGGCAAGCATGTGGTTATATGCTCGTCGCTCACACACGGGGGCGTTCCTGTTGAAATGGAAATAGTTCGGTCGATCAAGTAAACCTGTCATCATTGTCAGTCCCGACAAGAGAAAACAATGAAAAACGAAAGGGCGTTGCTCCGGGCTGTAAGAACCATACCATCCAAAATACCCGCCTTCGGAGGCTTACATCTCGTGGACTGAGTCCTTGTATAGGGTCTACCTCCTGATGAAGGCCCAGCCCGATGGCCATGCGTACGGCTTCCCCATTCAAGAAGAATACATTGTTGATATACGGCAACCAGAGGCCCAGTTGTATCAATAATAGAAGACCCTGGAGTGATTCGATATTAGAGTGCTTCAAGTATTTCCAATGGCGCATCGCATCGCGATAAAGCGACTCGCTCATTGATGCTACTCTAGAGAAGTCTTCAAGCCGGGATGTTAAGCAGCTGACTGCCAACACCATCGATACAATGAAACAGCTAGGGTCTGGGAATGAGAGATCATTCTGCTGTTGCCTGGAATAGACTTGCTCAAAGTGATACCATAACTCACTGCTGGTAAAACATGGAAATCGAGGCTGAATCGAGATCACGTAGTTGTCAAAGAGTTGCCTTGCGACTTCGAAGGGGATTCGCAATGCATCGATTTCTGGAAATTGAGACTCATTGCCAAAACCTGCTCGTTTCCCAAGATATTCGTAGTACATTCCATGCACTGGAACCTTAACAGGTGGTCTTTCCGTCGGGTAAAACAGCTTGGATTCATGAAGGAGCCCTGAGTTACTGCCCACGCAGCTCGTTGTATACTGGTCGCGTATCGAGAGGCTCATGGTCTGGAGAGCTTTGGAGTAGGCATACTGAGAGACTCGGGTTGTGTTTGCAACTGTTCTTTCTGTCTCGGGTTGTATGTTGCCAGGCTCTGGCCGTCTTCCTTGGTCTCCCTCAATCTCAGCTAATCGCTTTTCCAAATACTGAAGCACACTAGCAACGATCTTAGCCTCAGTCGAACACAGCCAACGAAAGATAGACGAGGCACCTTCGTGGGACTTCTCTGCGGCTATGTCGGTCAATGCCGACGCATTCTTTACCTGACAGGGCACATCGAGAGCAGGAAGGTAGTTTCTTGTCACACTATGCTCAAATGTCAACTAATTACTTAATTGAATGAACCAAGATTCAAGATGTCTATACTTTTTTCTTCAGCGAATAGCATCTAGCGCAGGCTAGAACAGGTTGAGCGCGCTGACGACCAGACATGGTCACGAGAGGTTGCGACGTGTATGCACACACTCAGGCGGGCGGCGGTTGCCAACGAATACCGGCGTTGGTCCGACCAAGCATTACAACTCTGAGTTCCTGTTGTGAATCTCGTATCAAAATCCGACTGTTCCGATTGAAGTCGTGGTGAGGGCGATGTGCTTGGCAGCGACTGCATTACAGGATGACAGGATAGGTCGTGAGCGGACATTTGCTGCGAACCTCGTATGGGGATACCTCGCGAGAATCCGACCCCGTGATTCAAGTGGTTAGCACTGGGCCAGAGGAGGTTAGACTTTCGTTGGATGGCTCGACGGATCTGGCGGACTTGCAGACCAGAGCTAGCAAAAGTCCGACAACGGGACCGGTCGCGGAGATAGGTCCGAGTGGATCGTATCTGTCAAGACCGCGATGGTGGCGCTTCAATAAGATAGGTCTTCACCATTGTATGTAGCATGCACGCAGGATGCGAAGAGCTTCTGGGCTGTCGCTGTTCAAGGGGTCGGCTGGCTGTTTAAAGACTTGGTCTTCAACTCCCAATTTCGGAGCTATCCCCTCGGGGTTTTCCAGTATTACGGTTTAGTTCTACGTTTGGTGTTTCGAAAGCTCTCCTGAGACAGATCTCAAGATGTCTGTTGTTAGAGTCGATGCTGAGGCGCCGAAAGTAGCCGTAGAAGATGTGCTGGACATCGTTGCCAAAGCAGGGATAAAATTATCGGACTCAATGGCAACAGATTTTGTCACGCTCGTCAGCGGTCTCGAATCTGTGATTGCCAACTTGCCGGACGACAGTTGTGTCATCCCCATTCCAGACCTCAGCAAGTACCCCCGGACGGACATATACATACCAGAAGACAACCAACTCGGCGGATGGGCAACAAAGGTCAGGAAGTTATACGCATCGCCTTTACACAACCTCTGTATGGCTAACGGGAACTGGTGCTCACAGGTCACTGCAAGATGCACAGCCCCTTCCAACGAACTGCTCAAGGGCCGAACGATTGCATTGAAGGACAACATAGCGCTTGCCGGAGTACTATGCACAAATGGAACATCGATGGTCGAGTGGACACCAAAAGTCGATGCCACTGTCGCGACACGCGTTATGGATGCCGGTGCCATCATCACTGGCAAAGCTGGTAAGATACTCGCACGATCCAAGCCAGTCCACCAAAGTTCGAGGCCATCATTACTGATAAACACCTGTTAGCGTGTGAGAATGCCTGTTTCGACGGTCTGTCAGCAACCGCCAGTACTGGGATTGTGCACAACCCTTGGGCTAAGGGATACAGCGCTGGAGGTTCCAGCAGCGGCTCCGGTCGTCTCGTAGGGATCGGGGCTGTAGACATGTCCATCGGCTGCGACCAAGCCGGTAGCATCCGAATCCCTGCAGCTTCCTGTGGAATCGTCGGTTTGAAGCCGACATGGGGCTTGGTGCCGTACACTGGGATTATCAACCTGGATGCTACGATTGACCACGTGGGACCGATGACACGTACGGTACGAGACTGTGCCCTGCTGTTGGAGGCGATTGCTGGTTCGGACGGATGGGATGACCGACAGCTTTTACAAAGGGAGGAGAGGTTAAAATTTGTAGAGCCTGTGGACGAGATTGTGTCGAAGCCACAAAGCGAAATGTTGAGTGGTATCAAGATCGGTATCCTGCAAGAAGGCTTCCAGGTTGATGGTCAGGACAAGAACATCATCAAGTGCGTCCAAGCTGCTGTAGAGAAGTTTGCAGCCCTCGGCGCAGAGGTAGCGCCTGTTTCAGTTCCTGAACACAAGCTGGCGTCTCTTGTCTGGATGAGCTCTGTCCCGCTCTCTGCTGGACGACAAGCTTTGTTAGGTGGGATGGAAGGAAGAAAGCAGCTCTACATGACTGACCGATTGGCATTGGTTGGGTCACGCCTCACCCAGCAACAGTTTGACTCTCTTGGTCCCGGAGCAGCCAACTTATATCTCAATCACCTGTGGCTGTCCGAGAAGTACGGACCGGCGCATAACGGGAAGTGCATGAACCTCCAAAAGTTTGTCAGTGTAGGTCACTCACTCTTCAAGGTGTTATCCGTTTCGACTCGCGCTGACATTGTTCTAGGACGCCTATGATAAGGCGCTGAAAGAATTCGACGTCTTGGTTATGCCTACACTGCCACACCCAGCCCCAAAGCTCCCTGAAAATGGGTACGAAGAGGGAATATTGGGATTTGCGATGAGAACAACAGGAATGATAGCTAACACATCGCCGTTTGACAGTGGGTTTGTATGCTCTCAAATCAAAGGGTAGCGACTAACAATTATTCTTACAGACTCTGGACATCCTGCTCTTTCCATCCCAGTGGGCTTTGTTCCTGCTAAAGAAGATGCCAAAGTCAATCTTCCTGTTGGCCTACAGATAGTCGGCCGCAAGTATTCAGATGTGGATTGCTTGAAGGTTGGGGCTGCGTGGGAAAAAGCATACGATTGGAAGGCCGGGTATACCCTGATTGCTGTATAATTGTTTTAAATCATCCAGATACCACAGTCTAATCTATGCACCCATGATGACCTTGTGCTGCGCATCCTTCTCCTTCTCATCACCGAAAAGGTTGATGTCCCACTTTGGGGAGTCTGGCGATGCCGATCAGTTTCAATAACCCAATTTTTGAGAGCAAGAAACTTACACGTCGTGGGGATGTTGAACCGCTGAGGCGTCTCTCCCATAGCATTCAACGCCTTGACGGCTTCTTCATCTAATTCGACTTCTTGGAAATTTTCTCGGATCCTCGAGGCTGTAACCGACTTAGGGATGACAATATGGTTGTCAAGTTGGGACCAGGCCAGGATAACCTGTGCTGGCGTGACGTTCTTCCCCTGAGCCTTGGACAGGCGCTCAGCAATTTGCTTTACTTCAGGAACGTTGACCAGAAGAGGGAGTCCAAAGGCGTTGTTTCCGAACGCGGAGTAAGCAGTGATAAGAATGTTTTTCTCCTTACAGTAGCTCATTAAATCAGGATTGGGGAGGCGAGGGTGGCGCTCGACTTGGTTCATCGCAGGAACAACTCCAGTACGTTTGATGATATGTTCTAACTGTTCTTGCATGTCAATAAACTCCATACCGAGCCTGGTATCTTTAAGTGACCAGGGTACATACATGTTCAATAGTGAAGTTCGACACGCCGACACTTCTAGTCTTGGACTTCGGCAGCTTGGTCATAGCTTGTCGAATTTAACATCGGAACTCAATGTTTGCTCAGAGAAAACACCAACCTTTCCAAGTGTCGACAATGGAAACCGTCTCATCAAAGTCGACTTCGTTGTCATTGCCTGTCTTCCGAGGGAAGTATTGATCGCCAGGAGGGAAAGAAACAGGCCAGTGGATTAGGTAGAGCTATAAGTAAACTTAGCTGTGGTTTCTTATCCAAGACTGCTATTCGGCTTACATCGAGGTACTCAAGACCCAACTCGGCAAGGCTGTCATCAAGAGCCGGCTCGACTTCATCGGGACGGTGCTTATTGTTCCACAGCTTGGAGGTGATGAAGACATCTTCACGCTTCAGACCAGGAATCTCAGCAAAGGCTCGCTTCAAGCCTTCAGCAACCTCAGGCTGGTTCTCATAGATCTTTGCAAGGTCCAGATGTCTGTATCCAGCTTTCAGGGCCTCGTAGACTCCTGCACCGACCTCACCAGGCGCGGCCTGCCATGTACCATAACCTAAGGTGGGTATCTTGTGACCCGAGTTCAACGTAGCAGTTCTTCCGAAAGACATGTCGAGAAAAGGGCCCAAAACTGTGCACAAGTTCTCGGAAGGATACGGGTTTAGGAAATTGATGTGGACATAAAGTGGTTCAATGGTTGTACTTTAATAGGAGGTAACAGAGAATTTATACCTCTTCATCGAAAGAGAAGTTGCCTCTCCATCTCTTGTGTTTCACCCCACAGCGGCCCCAAGATGACATGATCAAACACCGTGACTGGGCCGCACCAACCGCATCAACCCTACAGAGTAAGGCAAATTGACAATTCGGAAGCCTGTCCTCCGAAGCATGTCAATGGATCGACTTTGGCCCGCCTTCGGCCCTCGGAAACAGGGAACCGATGTCTTGGATCTTGGCTTCGCTGGGAATTTGCCGTTTCGGGTAAAACGCCACCGAAGTACTCAGGGAGACAGTTGGAACAAAGCTGATGGGCAAAGATTTCCATACACGAAAAGATGACAAGAAGGATTTCTCGGTCACGGAGAAAGCCATTCTCTGAAGCAACAATGCGCAAATACAAAGGTATTTGCGGCACATGAACTCCGGTTACTACACGGATGCTGGACTTAAACTTCTCTCACTGGGAATTCATGTGCAACAGTGTGGCGCTTAGAGGTTCTTCATACTCGCGGTCTCTTCTCCAGTAATTGTCGGACACAAAAACTTACTGGAGTTACGTCTGCCATCCGTGTTGTAATTGGACAACACAACGGCCTTTCTCTCAACTGCGTGAGTCGAGGTCACTACAACTCGGATTGTTGGTTATGTTGCAGCATGGAGGTCGCCGTATAATCGTGAACCATTGCCGAAACACGACCGCAAGGCAACCTCAAAAAGGCTTCGTCTTGTACCAGCTCTTTCGTCCCACGAAGGTAATGTACTTTAGTTTAGAAGGTACACCAGGACTGAATGCTTGCCTGCACAGACTTTGAAAGCTTCTGATGCAGTTGGCAACGCTGTTCCCGCGGGTCTTCAGCGGCTCTATTACACTTTATCCAACAATCAACTGTAGTATAGTCAATCTGATGTATTAATTATCTATAAGGCGACAGGAACATTACCGTGAATCGACGATCGGCATCTCAAATCTCTCTATCTCTCCTACTCCTTGACACCTGTCTCTTACTGTTCATCACTATTGCTTTCGACTATGCAACGCAAAACCAGAGGCACCAGCGTTCTCCAGTCCCAGCTTCAGACACAAGCTTGGAATATCATACTCTCCACCATTCTGCTGGCGATAAGCGATAGGCTTCGTTGTCTCAAGACTTTGCAATCTCTGACGAAGTCTCTTTGCTGTCACCTCGAAAGCTGCCTCGTCCGCGCGATCCGCCTGATACATGACGAACGGTGGGAGGACTTCAAACCCGAGATAATAGAGCATTCCGTGGTTGATAGGAAAGAGGACATCTTCAATCGGTCCGCAAATACCACGCGCAGAGTAGTGCTCACTCCAGCTGCCTACCGTCACAGACAACATGGCGCGTTTCCCTAGCATCTTTCCCTCGCCATATCGATCGCCCCAATGACTGTCACTGAACTCTCCAATGCCGTAGGCGAAGCCTAGAGAGTAGATACGATCGATCCAGCCCTTCATTATCGCAGGCATCGTGTACCACCAGATTGGGAATTGAAAGATGACCATGTCTGCCCAAAGAAGTTTCTCCTGCTCGTCTTTCACATCTTGGGTGAGAGCATTTGACATAGTTGCTTCTGCAGATGCGTATGCGACTCTCATTCGGGAGTCGGCTTTGAGAGGCGGGAAGTCGTCGCGATCAACTTGGCTTTTCCAATTCATTGCGTAAAGGTCGGAAACTTTAACCTCATGGCCTTGTGATTTCAGTTCACCAACCATGACTCGCAGGAGAGAACCATTGAGAGACTGAGGCTCGGGGTGAGCGAACACAATGAAGACTTTCATGGCTAAGATGGCGAGGGCACGGGTTACGACTCGAATGTCGAATTGAGGTTATTGTGAACTATTTAGATGATCAATGATCAGATGGAATCTCCTTCTTATAAACAAAACTTGTGGATCTTTTCAGAACCATCCGAACGTAAGTTACGAAACCATCCGAAGAAGCACTATGAAAAGGTTCAATATGATCTGATCATTCCTGTTCATTTCTAACCTATTCCCAATTCTGCATCATCATTCGAGAAAGATCTTCTGATAGCTTTTGCCTTCCACATCTTACAATGGTACCAAGCACGCAAATCTCGATAGATCATAGGTAGGTGATTACCGCTAGATTCCATATATAACCGCATATACACAACCACCAACGGCAAGCAAGAATCTCGGCGAAATTCCTAATAACGCAACTTACGGTAAATAAGGGCTTTTCAGAGTCACGGAAAGCTTTAGAGCTTGAATGAGATAGGTTTTGAGCCCAAGATCTGTATCTTAGCAATTCGAGTCATCCTTTGAATGTCACGCAGCCAGGCGATGTCGAGATAGAAGCTTTGCTTTAGGACAACGGAAAGCCCCAAAGATCAAGATTATCAATGTCTACTCATGCAGTGTTTAAAAAGCTAGTTCACTTTCTACATCTGGTCCTCTAGTGGCTATTTATCATACAATGAAATGTCTATTTCCTAGGTTCCTCCTGATTTCCTAGTAAGATAGCGCCGTCACGATATCTTTTCTCGGGTTCGACATATACCGCCTACGCTACTTCTGGCTATTTTAAGTGGCAGTAATAACTGTGTAACCTGCCTTTAAGTCTTCAACTCGTAAGAGTATTTAAAGCTGGGTGCATCATGACCACGTTGAAACTGGCTGGACCTACCCAGGTAAGGTCAGAGACCAGGGCTGAGTTTCTACCAGTTGGATAAGTCAAATCACCGGTTTTCACACCAAACAAGCTACAAGCCCCGACCAAGTCAATCCAGGACTTTAGGCTGGGTTGTCAAAATGTGGTCTCCCAGACCGCATGAATCATAGCTGCATGACCTCAAGTCCGCCGACGGATGCCTTTCCCCGACTTCGGTCGAGTCTTCCAGTTTCCGAAAAGGAATTAAATCCTTCTCTTCAATCCCTAGCACTATGGATCAACTATTCCTTCTAGTTTCCAGCTAGTTGAATCCATCAATCTCGACTCCGGGGTAACGCACAAGATTCCCCAGACCCTGAACGCATCTTCGGCCCCAAGGCCCGAGACCTCGGGGATTTTCTCCGTAAGGCAACATCCCCTCAAAAACGTCCCCGATCTGTGGTAAAACCTCCCGAAAAAAGGTATGCCGAGGCTATGACGTGCATTGAGGACAGTTCTCCATGACATTCAACCACAGCCAGTAACAATGTCTCATGGAACCGCTCGTATCCGTGCCAATGGGGGTATCATCGGTGGTGGGACTCCGAAGCAACCCCGGGCTGCATGGAGGTGAGATGCGAGATTCTCCAAATCTCACCCAGGGAACTATGATACGCATATATCTTCTTTTAGGTATAGATACTATGTTCTCGAGATAATAGAGGTATAGCGATGCTCGATTGACTTGCGAACTCCCAGTGTTAGCGTGGATCATTTGTTAACCTCTCAATTAAGAACAGACCAGCACGCATTCCAAGTATCTCTCCTCATAATGCAGTCTTTAGCCCGTGCTGCTTCGCGGCATCACTTGCGGCTATCACTATCATTCGTCTCTCCATCTAAATCCCACATCCTCATATCTGCGCGGCAAAGAAGTATTCTCGCAACACAACAAAATACAACCGGTCCGCTTGCTGGCGTCAAGATCCTGGACTTAACTCGAGTATTAGCGGTATGGTTTTCTACTCAAAACATGGAAGAGTCGAAAACTAAGGGCATTTGTAGGGTCCCTTTTGCACGCAGATTCTTGCCGATTACGGTGCAGACGTGGTCAAGGTTGAACATCCACAGGGCGGTGTATGTTTGGCAATTCTCCTCGGCTACTAGATCAATGACTGACGCATATTAAAGGACGATACTCGGTTATGGCGGGAAACTGGCGAGGAGAAGATATGGAAACCCGAGGCTACCAATACATCACTCTACTTCAACACCATCAACCGAAACAAGCGTTCGATATCCGTCAACCTCAAGGACGAACGAGGAAAGGAGATTGTTTTGGAGCTTGCGAAGAAAGCAGATGTTGTGTAAGTACTCCCCTCCTTATCCTCGGCATCTAACCCTATGCTGGCCCTGACACCTTCCAGCGTCGAGAACTTCATCCCCGGCAAACTCGATAAACTTGGCCTCGGCTACGACACCCTCAAATCCGTCAACCCCTCTATCATCCTCGCCAGCATCTCCGGCTACGGCGGTACCGGCCCCTTCGCAACCCGCGCCGGCTACGATGTCATCGGCGCCGCAGAAGGAGGTCTCCTACACATAACCGGCGAGCCCGACGGGCCTCCGACGAAACCCGGCGTCGGCCTCATGGATATGTGCACCGGTCTGTACCTCCACGGAGCGATCGTGTCCGCGCTGTTGGCCCGCGAGCGTACGGGCTTGGGGCAGAAGCTCGACACGTCGTTGTTCGAGACGACGATTTCCATCCTCGCCAACGTGGGTATGTCGTGGGTGAATCTCGCGAAGGAGGCGCAACGCTGGGGCACGGCGCATCCGACGATTGTGCCGTATGAGGCGTTCCGAACGAAAGACTCATTCTTGGTTGTTGGCGCGGTGAATGACCGACAGTTTCGCAAGTTGTGTGAGCTGTTGAACAATGGAGATCTGGCGAAGGACCCGCGGTTTGTGGACAACAGTGCTCGAGTTGCAAACCGCAAGGCGTTGAAGCCAATCCTGGACGGACTATTCGCGGTTAAGACGACGGATGAGTGGGAGAAGGCGTTCAATGGCAGCGGGATGCCATATGGGCCTATCAATACGCTTGAGAAGGTGTTTGAGCATCCCCAAGCGATAGCCAGGAAGATGGTTGAGACGGTGGACTCGACGCAGGCTGCGTCTGGGAAGATGAAGCTTCTTGGTAAGTCGTCTTCAATTTGATGACCAAGTCTACGAATGCACCGTGACTAACAACCTCATTCTCAATAGGCATGCCCGTCAAGTTCAGCGAGTCGAAACCTTCCATCCGACAGGCCCCTCCCTCATTGGGGCAGCATACACAGGATGTGTTGGAGGAACTTGGATATACTTCTGACAAGATCTCTGACCTACGGAAGCAAGGCGTTGTTTAAATTCTGTAGACTTGGCGATTGCATACACGAGGTTGCATAGATACCATTCATGTTCCCATTCACATGAATCCTTCGTAAATTCGCTGTACATGATTAAATAGATGAAGCTTTTCCAAACGCCAGTATGGTCATCGCTCAAACCACTCCTGTGAGAATCCCAACATTACTTCGTCCGTTTGCGCATGGTCGCGAGCATGTATTGAGTTTTGCATCTCCTCAAACAACTGCTGGAAATCCACCGAAGGGTCGAAGTCGAATGGTCCTTCAGGGTACTGATCCAGTGCCATGACAGTGTCGGAAAGCTGCTCAGCGGATGACGGGCATGGCTCGGGGGTTAAGATAGTGGGATGTGCCCCTGCAAGATCCCTGTCGTGCCCATTCATCGGCGCGGTCTGTACAGTGATTTGGCCGTCGGCCTTTCCGCTCTCCACGCCGTCAACCTTTGGCTGGAAACTGACAGCGGCGAGTTCCTTCAGGGCGCTCATGCTGAGCCGGTTGAAGATGTCGCAAGAACCCCGTGCGTCATGCCATCGCTCGCATATTGCAGTCAAAATATCCGAGCAGTCACGGACGGTCGAGATAACGTCCCAAAAAGACGGCAAGAATGCCATCTTGCCGCGTTTCCTCCGTTGCGCACAACAGCCAATAGCGTACACGTTGGCCAAACCAGCCATGAAGATTGTGTACAAACAAACCCACGAGTAATTCAGGTGTCGCGCTCTTAGCAACTTGAAGTAATTGGACAACACGTGCCTCGAGGAGTCCCAGATCATCTGCAGAACATCATCGATATCCTCGTCATCCTCGAGACCCTCCATGGCCGGAAATGTTGCTGAAGGGCGAAATAGTAGTAGACAGCCGCTGTGATAAAGAGCCATATACCATCCCGGGTTCAGGTATGATGAGGAGCTCGTTGCGGCCTGTTCTGGTGAAGGGAGATCAAGGAGAGAGACGTCTTTCAGCCAAGTTTGCAGATCATTGAAGATTTCTCTCCGGACGGTCTGGCGTTCGCGGAGAGGCAGAGTCTGGATAGATCGACTGGTGTACATACATCGATGTATCTTGGCTTGGATTCGGCGTAGTCGGATATGCTGTAGAAACGGAGAGGTCTTGTGTGAGGGTGAGTTGGCGTCAGCGGGTTGGTCGAGGGCATCGTCGTCCTGCGTCGATGGTAGTGGTACATGGATATCGTCATCATGTAGGGCGAGAGGCCTTCCGAGTGAGATGTTGACAATCCTGCCTTGATCAGTTCTCGTCCTTGTATCAGGGGCTCACACAACGATCTCACCTCTCTAGGTTGTAGTAACACCAGAAACACCGGCGTTGCATTTCCACTTGCACAACAACAGGAACCGGGCCGGTGATGTGTGTCTCGCATCCCGGTAGTATCGTTGACCTGTTGTAATGCAGGCCCAGTTCCACACATTTTCGAGTCGCCTTGCCCAAGACATCCCACATCTCACTAGAGGTGTCGCGCAAGCTTGCGTGGATGCCATACCGGCAGTAAAGCAACAACGCCTGAAGCGACCGTATATCTCGAAAGCCAGAGACCTCGTCAAGACGCGTCAACGCCCGTACGAAGTGAGATTCAGCATCACCAAACCCCCATTCCACCCGTTTCGCGGGCACAGACCCCAGAGCCAAGACCATGTCGAAGACGAAGGCACAAGCGGCATTCTGGCGATAGAATTGCGGATCGGCGTACATCTGTTCTACCATGTGCATAAACGACGGGCGATACAGTAGCGGAAATATCAGGTGCCAGTGGTCGAAGTAAGACTTGATCAGTGGCATGGCCACTGTCTGTTCCACCAGCATGGGGACCTGAGGGATGGATGGTAGGGCTACTCTGTCAGATATCCGTTGGCTATCAGTGACTCGCGAGAACAGTCCTCCGGTATGCGACGAGTCGACGACGCGCTCGACGACATCGACAAATTCGACGCCATTGCTGGATCCAAGGTAGCGCGTGGCCTCGCTAGGAGTCCGTTGTAGTGAGCCGACCGACTGCGCCGGCGATTGCTGAGCGTCAGCTGGATTCGGTTCTGAAAAGGGATGTTGACTGATGGAAGGACGATGATGGGTGTGAGAAGAAGGGGCCGTCGGCGGCGCTCCATGATCAGGTATGGCGGGAACGGTATGAACAGAATTCTGAGGTTGCTCCTGGTTTTGCGACTGGACCTCTCCCTTCAGCCGCTCATTCTCATGTTGCAATTCCTGAAGCCGCAGCTCGACCGACTTCAGATACTCCTGTTGCAGCTGGCGATCGCGACGCTTGTTGGGGTACTGGCAGATGGAGTGGCTTTTGGTGCACGAGCTGCACTGCGGCAGACGGCGATCGCACTTGGTCTTGCGCGAGTAGCAGCGCTCGCAGGCGTGCATTTTGAGGATAGTGAGGCAATTGGAAAGATACAAACAAGACACTGACAAGGCGCAATCTTTCGCTCGCCGCTCTCGCGATGCGCTGGGAGGATGGAAGATGGAGAAGATGCGGGGGAAGAATAGCGTCGGCTTGGAATGGGATTCTACGGGGGGTCTCTCTCAGGGAAAGGGAAGGTGCAGCCCGCTGTTCGGGGTGCTCCTTCCTCCCCGGTTTCAGGCCTGTTGGGCGCTGTTAGGCGGGGAAGGCGCAAACTGCTAGCGGCCGAAGTGCCTGAGGCAGGTGACGACCTCCCCCACAATTTGAAACTTCACCTCCAAGCCTCTGCAACTGAACATCGCCAACTCTCCACCAGGTAGGCGCCCGAGTCATGGGGCGCGTCGCTATCAATTCAGCGCCGTCTCCTCGCTAGCAGACCGGCTCAAGTCCACTGAAAGCCATTATTCACGCTGCAATCATTGGCTGGCACAGGCTACCAAAGGAAGCTGGACGGCGCGGTCAAGTCAAAACACTAGAGATGATCTACGAGGTACGTGTGAGCAGATTCAAGGATTCCTGTATCGGCTTATTATGAATAATTGAACTCTATCTACTCAATTATTCCTTAAACTCCTTCAAACTGGGAGGCGCCACGACCTTCAACCGTGCCAGATCATGGATCGTCGTGAAAGCCGTGTGGTATGAGTCGACCGTCCCCAAGAATCCCAGGTTGCGCGCCTTACGCATGCTCAGCGACAGTGCCCATCCGCCAATGACGGCCGAGTCGGTGATGCCAAAGATCTGTCCGCGGTTCTTGTCCGTGAAGGGATCCAGCTCGAGGCCATGCTTCTCTGTAAGCTCTTTCCAGGCCTGCTGCACCTCGGGCTTGTGAGACCACTCAACAAGACTGAACGTCGAGCGCGTTACGCCGAGGGGACCGTAGCTAAGAAATGTGAGTTCATCATTCTAGCATCATAATGGGAGGCAAGCTTACCCTCGCGGCGTCTCGACCCATCGCGATTCGGTGGTGCGGTACTTCGACTCATCCGCCTCAGGGGGGTTCCACGTCGTGCCATACCAGCCCGCCAGGTACTTCCAGAACCGACCCCAGGTGAAGGGCAGGCCATCTTGGATGTTAAAGGCCTCGTTTGCCGCGTTGCCTGTTAGTGCCGCCCACTCTTCAAAGTAGGCGTTCAGCAGCGCCGTGCTCTGGCAGTATTCACGATCCCACGCCGTGTAGTCGCCTGGGAACTCTAGCGGCTGCTTGAGATGCGCCTGGACAGCACCGTAGATGGCCAAGCCGATCATATGGTTCAGCGCTCCGTCGCGCACAGCGCCGATGATGTATGAAGGCCGGACGACATTCCAGGTCGAACCAGTCTCTTTGCAATACGCCTCCAGTGCATCCTCCTGGGGGTAGTAAAAGTTGGCCTCCAGATGGATGCGAGGATCGGACTCGAAAGAGGGGTTGGTGGCCGGGCCAATGTGGAAGCCGTAGTGCTTGGCTCCGGTCTGCAGGAGGAAGCGTTTAGGTTGGAGGTTGGCTTGCTTGAGACCGCCGAGGAAGTTCTTAATGAGGCTGGCTGTACGCGAGGTTAGTACTGTTAACCCTTCATGTGTCGAGCTCACCCACAGTTGATGTCCGCCAATTCCTGGGCGTCTGACCACATGTTCAGTACGCCGCCCTTTTGTTGAGGCTGCATGTAAGAGAAGAAGAAAACGTAGTCCCTGACTAACATGAGCTTCTCGTCGGTTACAAAAAGGGAAACTGAAATCAACTTACACCTTCTCAATCTTGCCCTTCATCGCCTCAGCAATGTTTGAGGGGTCAACCAAAAAGTCCACGGGAATATGCTTCACCCGCGACGCGCCCTCGCCCAGATCCTTGAAGAAGTTGTCTGGGGGGGGTCGCCGGGACAGACAATAGATGTTGCTCCATCTCTCGGGCGCTGCTGCCAACACCCTCACCATGTGAAAGCCAGAGATGCCATTGGCGCCTGTGACCACGGCTGTGAGATTGGAGAGCTCCTTGGGATATGTGGGCAGGCCATGGAACGGCCCTCGCGTCTCAACAACTTGCCGAGAGGCCATGATGGTGAAGCGATGATGAGATAACGAATAGAGAGTACGAGAGAGTTAGAGTCGGAGAACGACGACACGACAACAGACGCCGGGCAAGCTTTTGTTCCTGACACTCACTGACTAGTCCTCATACCAGCCGTTTATAAGTCACAAGCTTTCCCCATTAGCCTACCAGCTACGAGACATCTCTCATGACAAGAACCTCTTAGCAACCCCGCAATATGGGTCCATTGCTGTACCGCCTCCGCGTGCTACCCCCGCGTTTTCGGCGCTCGGCCCCAGACTCCCGGACGTGCTCCGGGCGGGGTAAATAGATCCGGACATGGGGTCCGAAGGATTGAGGAGTTTGAAGGAGCAGTGGTTGTCGGTGCAAGAGTCTCCGCGGACTCCAACACGAGTGTCGTGGCCTCGTACAGTAAGTAGTTCTTCGTGGCCAAGACAAAACATCCAGAGCCCTGCTCTTTTGGTAATGAGGCTACCCTATACCGTGTGAAAGCCAAAATCCAATGGGCCCTAACTCGCTTAAAAAGCATAAACAATAGGGTTACATGTGAAGGCTATGTTAGGCTAATACGTAAAAATAAGGATGTATCAATTGCTAGTGCTGTGATTCTTCATAGTGTTATAAAATAAAGATATCGCCAGGGACGCACAACCCAACACATATTGCTATATCCCCAAAGTCCCAACCCGATTGTACTTCTGGAATTGCTTAAGCAGGGCAGGTAAGGATTAGTCTTCAAAATCTTTTCATTTATTTATGCATCACTCCGTCTAAATATGCTTTAATATTACAACGTCAAGATCACCTTTCTCGCCTGGTGCTTCTCGAATATCTCATACGCCTTTGGTGCATCGGCTAAGGGCATACGATGGCTTATGAAACTTGAGAACTTGTCTTGGTTCTCAGCAAACACCTTGAGCGCCTCACCAAACACTGGCCGCACGTTTGCTCGACCCATGTTGAGACTGTATTGTAAGTCAGTGGTATTCCTTCTTGGGAGAAGGCGAAAACTTACTCGAGGTTCTTGGAGTAGGCATCAAAACAGGTAAAGGGGAAGTCTGCCTGGTGGAAGCCAATGGAAGACAGTACGCCACAACTTCGTACCAAGTCAAAGGCAAGCTTCATCGCAGAGTTGTTCCCTACGCTCTCAACAACTGCATCTGCACCGCGACCTTCAGTAGCAGCCTTGACAATTGCTGGAATGTCATCTTTCGTCAGATTTAACGGGGTGGCACCCATTTTCTTTGCCTCCTCGAGGCGATCATCGACAGAGTCAACCGCATACACGGTTCCAGCACCAAGGACCACAGCGGTGAGCACTGCGCAGAGACCAACGGGACCACACCCGAGACACACGACGGTGAGGTCCATAATACTCTGCTTCTTGAAGTCTGGCCTTAACGCGGTCGGCGCATGAAGCGTCCCGCCAACAAGATCCTCGGCTGTCTCAGTATTGCGCATGAGCTTGGTGATTGCGCGCATGGCGCCATAGTAGCCCGTAGGAAAAATGTCACACATGATGATCATCATGTCATCGCTGACTTCCTTGGGGATAGGCTCAAGGGTGCTGTCGGCAAAAGGGACTCGTACATATTCAGACTGCCCTCCGTCGAGTGACATGCTGCCGAAGGAAGGGCCGTTGACACAGCGGTTTGTGTATCCATGCTCACAGAACCAGCACTTGAAGCTACAGAAATGACAGGGATTAGTTCTCTATTGTACTTTTGGATGTTGCTTTACTTACCACATGGGTGAGAAGATGGACATGACCTTCTGTCCGACCTTGAATCTGGTCACAGCGGCGCCAACACTGTCCACGTAGCCCACGAACTCATGGCCCTAGGACGTTCAGTTTAAGGAGTTCATCAAGGTAAGGCTACAGGTTGCTTACCATGGTGTGGCCGGTAGTGGTCTTCTGGTGACCGCGGTACATGTGTAGGTCACTCCCACATACGCCCGCCAATTCAACCTTGAGGACCGCATCGGTAGCGTCGACAATGACCGGCTTGGGCTTGTCTCTCACAGTAATCTGGAACGGGCCATCGTAGACCACGGCTTTCATTGTTTCGCCACCCATGATTATTTTTTATGAGGAAGGGTTTCTGATGTACTAGATGCTCATTCAAGGGCCTTGCTTCTCAGCTTCTTCACTGCTTGCGCCTTTACAAAATCACGAAGTCCCTCAATAATACACGCATCTCCTACTCTCGGCATTTAAATGGAATTGAGGTCATCTGCCCGGTAAATTGCCCTCCGATTTTCGCTGCGTGTGATCCTGATCGCGGGGCTCGTCCGATGGTGGGGGAATGCACCGGGCCAGTGTCGGCCTCATTCTCCGGCTTCCTCAAGACACATGTTGGAGTTACCCGAGGATGACAAACCAATAGCGTACAGTGTGTAGTGAGGAGTAAAGCGGAACGCAGCACAATGCTTGAGAAAAGTAAATAACGCGTGATACGTCCGTTCACTGGCTACGATTCGATACTATTGCATAGCTTAATCATTCTAATCTTTCATTATGGTCACTATTCTGTCTGCGTCAGAGCTCACCAAGCTCTACATTAATGGAGAGTATGTTGAGTCCAAGTCGGGCAAGACGTACTCTCTTTACAACCCGGCCGATGATTCGGTAGTCTCCGACAAGATCCCGTTGGCGGGTGCTGAAGATGTAGATGCGGCTGTGGCTGCAGCAGAGAAGGCATTTAACGGAGAATGGAGCACTTTCACGGGCGCTCAGCGTAGCGCTTGCCTGCGCAGACTCGCCGAACTGTTGGATGAGAATGACCGGCTGGTTGATATCCTTACTCTGGATTCTTTGAGTACGGGCAACCCGGTGTCCATCATTCCAACTCGCGAGAAGAATTACATCATGGGCCAGTTAAACTATTACGGTATGATGGTTTTTCTTCCTTAAAATACTGTGTCTGACTTCTCATAGCGGGCTGGACGGATAAGATGAAGGGCGACTACTTCCCGGCTGATGACGGCTTTGTGAAACTGGTTCGACATGAGCCTTTGGGGTAAGATCACCGCTATTAGAATCGAGTTGTGTCTTATTGACTTGGACTAGTGTTTGCGCTGGCATTAACCCATTCAATGCCCCCGTAGCAACCCTAATAATGAAGGCGTCTCCCTGCTTGGCGACTGGCAATGTTTTGATCATCAAGCCTTCCGAACAAAGCCCTCTCGGGTCTCTCGCAATCGCACCTCTGTTTGAAGCTGCAGGCTTTCCCAAGGGAGTGCTCCAGGTCGTCACTGGTGCTGGAGAGACGGGAGCGCTTTTGGCTAACCACATGAGGATCCGAAAGGTACCTTTAAAGCTCTCAAAATCCATTATTGGGACACAGCTAACACCGCCTTAGATCAGCTTTACCGGTAGTCTTGCGACTGGCAAAAAGATCCAGATTGCTGCCGCTCAAAGTAACTTAAAACGAGTAACCCTTGAGCTGGGTGGAAAGAGCCCCGCTGTGATTTTCGAGGACGCCAATCTAGACAATGCGCTCACATGGTAGGAAGGCTCTCTTTGACTTAGAGGACGTTTGCTGATGATTGAAGGACGATCAATGGCATTCTGGCCCGTTCAGGACAGGTTTGCGTCTCAGCGACTAGAGTCTACGTTCAAAAGAGCATCGCCGATAAATTCATCCAAGAATACACTTCCCGGATGAAGGCGGCTGTTGATAAGCTAGGCAACCCTCAAGACAAAGCCACAATCATGGGTCCCTTGGTTAACAAGACCGCCCTGGAAAGAGTCACTCGGATGATGGAGAGAGGCAAAACGGAGGCAGAGCTCGTTGTTGGTGGTCAGCGGTGGGGAGTGTCGGGCTGTTTTGTTGAACCCACCGTGTTCTTGAACCCTCAGAAGGATGCCCAGATTTATAAGGAAGAGATCTTTGGACCCGTGGCCGTGGTCAAGACTTTTGAAACAGAGGAGGAGGTGCTACAAATGGCCAATGACACCGAGTATGGATTGATGTCCGGTGTCTTTACGAGAGACATTAATCGGGCTCTGCGAGTCTCCTCAAGGTTGGAGTCGGGAGTTGTCGGTGTCAACTGCGTGAGCTATGTAAGTGGAACTCTCTGAACCGTTCACCGTATGAATACTGATCAGCATCTAGATGAATGTCCAAGTTCCCTTCGGAGGCAAGAAGGGTTCCGGCCTTGGACGGGAATTCGGCGAATACGTAAGATTCTCTTGGCGAAGACAATGCAATCTCTGCTGACTCTTGAACTAGGCGCTCCGAGCATTTACAGAGCCCAAGACTGTATTAATCAAGTAAGCTACTTAACTGCCAACCAGAAGACGAGTACTAAAGTGACATATAGCATGAATTCATAAAAGATGTTAGATAGATACGCGGATCTAAAATTGAAGTAGCCTAACAGCAGACCCTGCTAATGCACACGAAAGTGCATTATAAATAGTTTGAATACACCCTCAAGACGAAAAGAACCGTCCCATTGAAGAAGAAACTACACAAACTAGCCTCGGTGAGATAATTGACAGCGATTGCCTACAGATATTTTGCCTTCCCACCAGAGAGCTCCCTTCAGCCGATGTATCTTATATAGTTTGACAGTTTGACAAGTGATCAGCTAGTTGGCTTTACCTAACCCATTGACAGATCTGATCAAAGTCCCTGCATTCTCCCGGTTACCTGGTATACTTTTGGATACCTTAGCGAAATGGGAAGGTAGCTAGGAGATTAAATGATAGCGTGGAGGAGGTACCCAAGGCAACGGTAATGTTCGCGATGACTTGCTACACATACCGCAGTTTAGAACTAGACTATTCAATGTTAGTAATTATACATAACATGGTAAAATAGAATCCGACGTCTATCCTACCACCCGGTGTCCCTCACGGGGTTCAGTAGTCCACCCTTTCAGTTCTCCCCGCAGACCCCGTATTCTCACGATGGTCTAGATTGCTTCATACCCCAGATCAGATGACTTCCTATTACCAACTCCTTCATAATAGCCCTCGGGGCTTTCGGCGATTGGGCCCTCCTCCCCCGCACACGCCGGACCCTTCAGCCGAAGACAGAAGGCTACTCTTCCCCACGGGGTCAGGGTTAGACGCTCTAGCACTGAACCGTTCTAGCATAAAATGCCGGTCGGAGTGTAAGAGAGTTCCGTGCTGCCAATTACTGAAGCAAGTCGAGGATGTGCATCCTCTGACAGAGCCTAATGGCAGCTAAGTCTCCCTGGTGTTGTTTGTCATGGTGATAGTCTCGACCGTGCTGGCATCGGTCCTCATCTCCGACGGAGCCCGAACCTGGCTGGATGTGTAGCGATCGTTCTAACACAATGTAAATCAGTTCGAATTAGTCGAATGACGCTGCTGGGGTATATAGCTTGGCTTGTTGGTCAGGAATCCTCTGGATCAGCCCTCAGTCTTGCAACCCTTAACCTCCTTGTGAACGTGGACACGGGTATTCAAGATGTCTCCCACGAAAGCAGATCGCCATGTCGGCGCTTTCAACTTGGCCGTAAGTCTAATTGACCAGGATGCATAAACAAGTAGAAACTAACAGATCAGATTGTTCTCGCCCTTTGTTTGGGTAGTATGACCTACGGCTACAGCTTCAGTATTGTATCGACAACGCTGGGCCAGCCATCGTTCTACACCTACTTCAATCTCTCCCAGGATACAACGTCGGATCGCTATGCCTACACCAATCACATAATCGGTGCCCTGAGTGGTTGCTTTTCTGGTGGCGGTTTCTTTGGTTCCCTCGTTGGCGGTTGGGCTTGTGATGCCTTGGGTCGTAAGAAGACTCTCCTTCTGGCTACCCCTATCGCCATTCTTGGTGGTGCTCTGCAAGGAGGAGCTCGCAATATCGCCATGATCCTTGTTGGCCGTGGCCTGGGCGGTTTCGCTGTCGGTACGTCTTCTCCGAGCATACACTGTATCAACCAGTATTCTAATTGTCATAAAGGAATTTTGATGGTTCTCATCCCGCTATTCCAATGCGAGATCGCACCTCCTGCCACGCGTGGATTTTTAGTCTCTCAGCACGGTACGAATAAACCCTCCACAGTCAATCCAATTCCTGGCTGACTCTTTCGAAGGTGTTGTCCTAGTTTTCGGCTACGCTGCGGCAGCATGGATCGGCTATGGCTGTTATTATACGACCAACATGGCCTTCCAGTGGCGATTCCCGCTCGCCCTTCAATGCCTTTGGCCTCTGATTATGCTTTGCCTGACTCCCGTTCTACCCGAGTCTCCTAGATGGCGTAAGTAATTCTAATTTGTGAGAGTTTGAGTCCAACTAATGTTGCGTAGTCCTTATGCAAGGTCGCTCTCAAGACGCGTGGAATGTCATTGAAAAGCTACATGCCACAAAGGGTGACAGTGATCGGGTCTCCTTCGCCAAAGAGGAGTTCTACCAGATGAGCAATCAGGTCGCTGCCGATGTCGAACTTTCCAAGTACGAATCCCTTTCAACCCTGTTCACGAAGCCTTCGTACCGCAAGCGCATGTTCTGTGCATTCATGACCATGTTTGGCTCCGAGTCTACTGGCATCCTCGTGGTCTACAACTATAGCGTCTTGCTATACGAGGGTCTGGGTTACAGCGGCAGCATTAGTTTGCTTTTGGCTGCGGCCTATGTCACGGTTGCTTGCTGCGGAAACTATATCAGCTCTCTCCTTATGGACAGAGTTGGACGGGTAACTCTGTTGGGTACGTATTTGTATCATATCGAAAGACTTGGGCAAGACTAATCATCTGGCTATAGTTGTCGGATGTACTGGATGTCTCATCAGTCTCGTCTTCGAAGCCGCTATGTCCGCTAGCTTTGTCGGAACTACCAACCATGCGGGACTGAGCGCAGGTGTCTTCTTCCTTTTCCTCTACATCAGCTTGTAAGTCATGACCTCAGATACCTCTCAGAAGTCTGGTCTAATCTCTCCAATAGCTACGGTTGCTGCATCGACGCAACGACATATGTCTACTGCACCGAGATCTTCCCTACCCATATCCGAGCGAAGGGTATGGCTTGGTCGTTGGCAGTGCTCTTCGCGTCAACCATTGCATTTCTCATCCCTGGTCCCACCGCCTTTGCTCAGGTCGGATGGAAATATTACCTCCTCTTCATCTGCTTGACGGTGATCAATGTCCCATTGATCTGGTACTACTTCCCTGAGACTAAGGGACTAGCTTTGGAGGAGGTTGGCGAGAGGTTTGGCGACGAAGTTGTCATTCATTTGACGGATCTCACTGAGGAGCAGAAGGAACAGCTTGACAGGGTCATCGAGGAGAAGACTGCTGGCGAGAGCTCGCATATTGAGAGTACCAGTGCTTAATCGATGTTTGGAGCCGATCTACTAAAGATGAGACGATATGAATGGGCTGAAAGCCGCAGAGCTGATAGTGAAACGATATATTGTTTAATGCCAAACACTATGGTTCATGAAACACATATTATGTCACCCTTGCGCGTTGCTTAGGAGTACTCCGCTAGTTAACATCAGTCTTTCGAAAGATTGAGGATTGGGTTATGCCAGTACTCCTCCTCCATTCACTTCCAGCGTCTTTGCGTTAGGAAAAAAGTTGAGAACCTTCTCATATCACCCGAAGCTTGTCCTAGTGGGTGCATGGTCATGTTGATTAATATGATTGAATTTGCACTAAGGCCAAGACGGCAGAACCTGAACCTCGGGTCTCCTCATCTCCCGTGCGCCCGAATGTCACCCCCATTGATGAGCGTGGGACAGATTCTACCTAATTATGATTCAATTGATCATCATACGATGTTCACAGGGCTCCAGAGAACTGCTATCGATAACCGTCATATTGCCGCTGATCCGGTCAGTTCATATCTGGGTTCTCCGTAGTGCAGCCCATGATGTGATAACCTAACAGCCAACAAGCGAGGACCGGGCGACGGGAATTGGTCCGAACCTGTCACCATGCACTATTCCCGGGCCCCAAGTCCGAAGACGGAGAACAAATAGACCTGGCACATGTGAATTATGCAGCAGTTGAGGACAAGATGAACATATAACATCATCGTTGGCCCCTTCTACTAACCAACTAGTGTGTGTCTCCCCTCACCACCCGCCCTATCGTCACAAATTCCGCCGTAAGCCTCCCCGCGCTATTGTTCTCGACCCCGCTGGAGAAAGCCCGTCTCGAGGAAGCAAATCCCGAGTCCAGGATAGACTTCGGACAACTCCCCATCCGGATAAAGTGTCGACGCCTTCTTTACTCGAGTCATACTAGCCCAGCAGCCTTGCCAGTTAGTTTGCCTGCGATACAAG
The DNA here is from genome assembly GCA_012184525.1 of Xenoacremonium recifei. Lineage (NCBI taxonomy): Eukaryota > Fungi > Ascomycota > Sordariomycetes > Hypocreales > Nectriaceae > Xenoacremonium > Xenoacremonium recifei. Next base: position 1,685,804 of record WOFQ01000002.1, on the reverse strand, counting down.
GCCTCGTTCCACCGCTGTCGCAATCTGGGGTAACTTGCGGGGTAGACATGAACTGATATATTGTGCGTGGCCACGGGCGGGCGGGGGTTCGGCTCCGCGCCAGAGGGACACGATGTGATAAATACTAGAGATAAGAGGCGGCGCGCGTAGAGCTTTTACGCTTTTCTATTGCTGAGAACCCGTATGACCTGATCTTTGAGTTTCCCCGCTTGCTTCCTGTTCATTGTGGTGTCTAGTGTCAAGTGTTCAAAGCCAAGCCTCCAAATCATGGCCTCCTCTAGCGACGTCGCCTCATTGCTGGCTTCGGCTGGAGTCCCGGCCTTCAAATGTCCCGCCGGGACGAAGATGCACTTTCTTGATCTCGGGACGTTGGAAGCGGATGAATCTTGGTAGGCTAAAGCACCTGTAGAACTCGTCAATTCTCCTGACAACTAATCACACGCAGGATCCTTCGAGGCGGCAATACCAGCACGTTGTCCAACTTGAACCCAGTAAACAAACGTCGAGAGCTAGTGATTCTGTCATGCTTGATCGATTACCCTGGTGTCGGACTCATCCTGTTCGAGACCGGCTGCGCTGAGGATATCGACGTGGTGAGTAATGATCCAACTATACACATTCATGCACGCTAACATGTACCAAGAAATGGCCTGCGCCTCTGACCGATGTCTTTCCTCGTACAAAGTACTCTGAGAACAACAAGCTCCCCAACGCCATCAAGAAGGCCGGTTATGACATCAAGGATGTCAAGGCCATCGTCATGGGCCACCTCCACCTAGATCACGCAGGAGGTTTGGAGCATTTTATCGACACCGAAGTGCCTATTTATGTTCATGAGGAAGAGTTCAAGCATGCCTGCTGGGCCGTGGCTACTGGAGCTGATCTCGGTGTTTACCTCGGCCACTACATGCTCCTGGACAAGCTCAAATGGGTGACGTTCACGGACGAGCACTTGGACCTCTACCAGGGTATCACGCTCCACCACTCGCCTGGACATACCCCAGGTTTGATCATAATGCAAGTGAATTTAGAGAAAGAGGGCACCTTCATCTGGACGACTGATCAATTCCATGTTGCCGAAAACTACGAGTTGGGACACCCGCACGGAGGACTCGCGCGTGACCACAATGCGTGGTATCGCAGTCTTAACATGATTCGGAGGCTGCAGAGACTTTTCAATGCGACACTTATTTACGGTCACGACAAGGATGTGGCGGCTAAGTTTATGATTGAGGGCAAATTTTATGAATGATGAGACACGATGGGCTAGTTGGGTTGTATTATGCATCGAGGATGGCGAACGGAGGATCATTGTAGTATCATATAGGAACACAAATAATTGAAAAAGAGTCAATTGTAAAATCACATCTGCAGAAATGAGACGAAGTGTTCCATTGATGAAATTGCATACCGCGATGTACAGCTCATAGGCCCTGCGCAGCCTAGGCCCTAATACTTAGCGTTTTCTTTCATGAATAAGATCTGAACTCTGGTTCTAGATCTAGAATTCCAAAATCAAGAAACTTCATACAGCGTGACGAAGGTCTTTCCGTATCAGGTCGCATCTCTACACATATAGTCTTAGGAAAGCTGGTTGTAGACTGCAGTGTGTACAAGATAAAGCCGAGGTTAATTTATTAGGCTGCCTGTGGACAAGGCCTCTAACAGCTGCGGGTCAAATTCTAGCAAGCATCTTGCGAACTCGATAACAAGTGTCTTGGCTTTTTACATATATCATGACTTAGTAACAAACGTCAAGAGAGAATTCCCCGATCAGGTTCATTGGCCTAGATGCTTCGGGGCTTTAGAGGGATTGGAATCTGATAGGATCTTCGGTGTTTTGGGCCGACGGTGGAGAGTTCACGCGGAGATTTGGGCCGAAGACCAATGATGCCTGTTTGGAATTCACCTCGGGTACCTTCTGTGTCTCAGTTAGCGATGTGTCTGGAGCGGAAGCTTTGTTGCAGCCCGGCTGCCTTGCAGGGAGCGAAATCCTCGGGTCAGACTTCGGCACGGTTTACCGCTCACGGACTTCACCAGATCTCTTGTAGTTATAGAGAACTAATTCTAGAGGCACCGTGGCAACAATCTATGCTCCTATTTCAGATGACGGCCTGACTTCATGGTGCATTTAAGAAGAACGACTTGGGGCCCTTGGAGAAGACGATGCGATAACAGCCGATCAATTGCTTCGTAGCAACATTATTTCTGGAGCGCTATTGATAGCAGCACTCATTCTTTCTCTCTCACAAACGTCAAGATGCAAAGGGCACTGTTTGCCTCCCGTTCAATAGGCTCCCGCTTATCATCCCGAATATCCCAGCAACCAAAAACTTCGGAATGGCACCCAAGAGCAATCAGCCTCGGTAGCGCAAGACAGATCCATGCCCGCGCTACAGACTTTCTACCAACCAACCTACCGGACTGGACTGAATCACAACGCATGGTTCGTGATGCTATCGCCAAAATTTGCGCCAAGTATCCCGACGAATATTGGCTAGAGCGAGACAATGATCACAGGTTTCCCACAGAGCTATCCAGGGACCTAGCTGAAAATGGGTGGCTCGGAATATGTCTGCCGCAAGAGTATGGCGGATCGGAGCTGGGCATCTCGGAAGCAGCGGTGATGCTCCAGACGATATCGGAATCAGGAGCCTGCATGAGTGGTGCCTCTTCAGTTCATATGAACATCTTTGGCTTGGAACCTGTCGCCAAATTCGGATCCGAGGAACAGAAAAAACGCTGGCTGGTTCCTCTCATTCAAGGCAAGGAGCGAGCTTGCTTTGGCGTGACAGAGCCAAACACCGGTCTCGATACGTTGAAGCTTCAGTCTTTAGCTCGGCGACAAGGCGATCACTACGTACTCAGCGGCTCTAAGGTCTTCATATCCACAGCCCAGGTGTCTGAGAAGATCCTAATCCTCGTCCGGACAACGCCACTGGACCAAGTGAAGAAGCCCAACCAAGGTTTATCTCTGTTCTACACAGACCTCAACCGCGACGCTGTTCAAATCACCGAGATACCCAAGATGGGTCGCGCTGCCGTGGATACCAATGTGCTCTTTTTTGAAGACTGGAAAGTCCCGGCTTGCGACCTCGTGGGCGAAGAAGGAGATGGCTTCAAGATGATCATGCACGGAATGAATGCCGAGCGAATCCTCATCGGCGCTGAAGCTCTCGGTATTGGCTACGCATCTCTGCGCAGGGCCTGCAACTACGTCAACGAGCGAGTCGTATTCGGCAAGCCCGTAGGCACTTACCAGGGCATTCAGCACCCTCTTGCTGAGTGTTGGATGAAGCTCGAGAGTGCGCGACTGATGATCTACCTTGCGGCGAGGATGTACGATGAGGGCTATGCAGATGGAGAGTATGCGAATGCGGCGAAGTATTTGGCAGCCGAGGCAGCCTTCGGTGCTGCTGAGAGGGCAATTCTGTCACATGGAGGAATGGGATACGCGAAGGAGTACCACGTTGAGCGGTACATGAGAGAGTCACTGATCTCGCGGATCGCTCCGATCAGCGGCGAGATGATTAAGAACTACATCGGACAACGGGTGCTGGGACTGCCGAAGAGTTATTAGGTTGTTACCTTCCTGTCATCATATCGGAGTCAAAGAAAGAAATTGTAGTAGACTAAAATCAGGATTTTGTTATATAAATGCAATCTCTTCGATATAACATTAATCGTAGGACATGTCTTCTTCTAATACTGTATCAGTAATTCACTAGTCATATAGATTATGCATTGTCAGCAAATGTCAAAGCACATATCCTTAGTCCTTCAATCCCGGGTCAGCTTGACCGTCGCAAAAGTCTTCATAAGGCTATTGAGATCGCCCTTTCGCAAGAAAGAGGGGACTGCGTCGAGCTTCTCCCGCACCTCCGATTCAAGAGTATCGATCAGATAGAGTGAGGCCATGGCGGAATGGTACTTCTCCTCCAACTCCTCCCAAGTGAGAGGGGTGGACGCATCCCCGCTGGGCAAGGTTGGGGCAGAAACGTATGTTTGGCCCTGTCGGGTTTTGATCGTTACGCGGGCGACAGTTTCCTTAACGGAGCGAACATCGAACTCTTCGACAATATTCAGCTGTACCAGTTTTGCAAAGGCTATGACATCAGCCTGGCCCAATGCCGTCTCCCTCACAGGTAGCAGGGCCTGTGGCCCGCGAAGAGCAACGAGGCCGAGACAGTACGGGATGCTGTACTGCAACTGGACCAAGTTGGCAGGGTCGCAACGATTTGATATGCGCAGCGCTCCGTTGTAAGTGTCAACCACGACTGAAGAAATGTCTGCTGCCTGGATGCCATGACCGTCGATGAGGCTGCGGAAGGCATCGAGAGGCGGATGACAGTGTCGGCAGCAGGAATAGAGCTTGAAGTAATTATACAGAATAGCTTCGCTTGTTTCCGGCGTTGGAATATCATCATACCAGGACGCATCGAGCACATTGCGAGGTCCCGTCATCCCTGCCATCGCCTGTGCAAGAGCCGCGAAGCCCGTCACCACAGACCAGGGGATGCCCTCCTTGACATCGCTGCCCTCAACAGCGGGCTTCTCGTCAATCCCAGCACTGGACAGACGCTGGTTAGGGCCTGACTCGGCTGCAATTCCCATGGCCATCTCAAGGATGTGCTGGGGAGTCTTCCTCAGTACAGCGATAGCCGCTACGACGCTTATAGCACCCCAGACACCGCTGTTGACATAACCCTTAATAACCTGCGCCTGCGCAACGGACACGCAAATCTGATAGCCAATGACTATTGCGCGCAGCATTTCTTCAGAAGAGTGGCCTATCTCTGCAAAGACAGTTGGAATGATCACCGCACCAGGATGGCCGCGTGCCAGGGCATGCCCGTCGTCGAGATCCAGCACCGAGGCCGCCATGCTGTTCACCCAGGCCGCAGCAACAGGATTGCCCATCTGGCCGGCAAACCACATTGGAGTGTCACCCTCTCCCATCAAGCTTGAGGCTGTATGGCGAACAGCGACATGGGCCCGTTCGTCGAGTCCAGTGAGCGTTGCAGCCGTCAAATCGAGGATGCAGCGGAGAGCCTGGTGTTGCAGCTCGGGTGCAAAAGGTTTCTCTCGAGCAGTGCAGACATAATTGGCCAGGCGAGAAATCGTACCAGCTCGAGCAGAAGATGGCTGTGGCATTGTCTAGGGTTAACCCAAGAAATGGGAAGACGTGTAAACAGGTGTTGTTGGAAGGGATATTCTTGTAAGTCAGCCTCTGCGGAGTAGTTGCGCTGAATTGCGCTGAACTTCAGCGGGGGCATCAGCCTAATTTATAATTTTCCAGGTGGCCCGGCCAGATTAGCTTGTTTAAAAAGTGCCCTACAACCCAACAAGAGCAGCAGTTTCGCTTCGAAATATTGGGTTTGTTTGATCAGGAAACACGCAGATTCTTACTGAAGGGTTTTTTTAAACCCCTTAAATGCGCCGTCAGGCTGGAATCACTTTTCTGGCCGCTGACGAACAGCTCTTCATACGAACAGCCGCCTCATCAGTTCGTTCATACAGGCGGTAAATCTATGCTCATTGTTCTCAGTGACTAGCTATCAAGTTTTTTTTTTGTATTTATGTCAATCACAGCACTTATAACATGCCGGAATCTCTAGGAGGTCTTCTATTTGCAAGCATTGTTCCGATGATTTGTGGTCTTCGGGATGTGCCACAACTCAGGAAACCCATTCTCGGAATTCTCCGATAGCTTCTACTTCAATGTCACTTTCGGAACCTAGAGGCCATCTAACTTGTATATATGTCTATATTTTGAAAAGAAATTCGACGTGCTATTCCATCGGATCGAAACTGTTTAGAGTCGACTTGGAGTGGTATCTTCTAAGGCCGCGATACAATCAATTTCGACCTATCGCTTCTGTGAGTCTCTGATCTCTTGGTTCGATTGTGAAAGAATTAATTTCATGACTTACTTTGGCACCTCTTCCAAGTTCCGAGACTGTAACGCATACTCTTGAGGGCTTAGGGTCTGGCATCATGGCGGTGTCTGGAGATTGTCAAACAATGGCCACATAAGCAATCATGTGTAGTAATACTTACACGCCGCATTCATCGACGGGAGGTCTCGTATATCAGTGAGGAACACGTGACACTTGAAACTTTAGCCATGATTCCGCAAGTCGGGCGTGAGCAATGGAACTCTGACATACCTTCAGGATCTTGGTGAGATCGCTTCCGACAGTCCGAAGAACCAGTTCGAGCAACTTAATTGCTGCTTTCTAAAATCTCGAGGATTAGGATACGGTTGGCACGTAGCTGTTCTTACTTACAGTTTGTTCGCCTGCATCGTCTCCAACAAGGTTCCCGGTCTTGAGATCGAGGCCAATTTTGCCGCTGCAGTAGACAGTTCCATTGTGCACGGTTGCTTCGTTGTACAAGGGAGACGAAAAGTTGACTCTGTTGAATACTTGCTTCTGCGCCATGATTGTTGTTGTTGCAACGAGAAAGTTCCCTATCTTTGCGGCGTAGCATTCCAACACAGACCGATTTCTTATCTACCCAGGTGCCGAGTCTCTCGGCTCGAGATGGCGATAGTGCGATAGTCTCGGGGCATCCCGACCAAGTTGTCGCAGTCCCGAGACGGCTGTCGACAGGCATCCTCTTTGACTCTTGAGGGGTAATGACAAAGCTTTACATCCTCGGCATGGCAAGTATCTAAAGATAACCAGAGGCAAGATAGACAACTGAGATACGGGTAACATGATGAAGATCCGGACTCCCGGATTGCCTCTAGCGGGAGGGTTATCGAGCCAATGAGCTACGCCTTTCGTATTCTCCCGAAGCTAGCGGACTCCATCGCCAAACCGCCATCCAACGTCGCAATCAATACCGAACTGAACGGTGACGGGAATGCAATTGGGCATTTAAGACTCCAGAATGGTCCGTCGTGGGATTGAGGGGATCCGAGAGCATTAGCATCACCGCAGCGAGAGTCTCAAGCGACTCAACCGCAACAGCCCGACAACTCATACTCACAGAACGAAGTCGCAAGCCTTTGCTCGCCAGCGCTCGCCCATCATGGGGCTCAAGGAAGTGTTCACGGAATCACCCTTCGTGAAGCACTACAGGGTCGTGAAGTCAGTTCCTCGGGAAATGATCTTCAACCGCGCCTTGCTCACATCGACGCTACTCTATGCCATGTCTTCCGTGCCTCTCAGTGAGATCCCCGAATTATTTTGATCGCTCAAAACGATTCAAACTGACCATGTTTGTCCAACAGCCTGGGACCAGGCATCTTCATCCTCCGTGCCCTCTTTGCCAGGGTTCGAGAAGCACTTCCAGTTCACGTCCGGCGACAGCGCGCTTGAGATTCGCAACTTCGTCTCCATCGTGTTCATTGGAGCTGGCGTTGGTTCAGCACTGTCCTTCTTCCTGAACGACATTCTAGGGCGCCGATGGAGCTTCCGTCTTTACGCAATGATCTGGATTCTCGGTCAGATGGTTGCTGTCTCATCGCCGACTCTGGCTGGTCTCTACGCCGCTCGTATTATTTCCGGGCTGGGCATGGGATCACTCACTGTCATCGGTCCCATGTCCATCGCGGAGATTGCCCCAGCTGAGGTTCGTGGCCAGCTAACATCATGGTTCAACATCGCCATGACCATGTCCTCCACAGGAGCTGCCTTTTGCGTCCTCGGAGTCTACAAGAACCTGCCGAGCACGAGGTTGCAATACCAGATCGTGTGGTTCGCTCCATGCATCTACATGTTCCTCTGCGTCGTTGCTAGTTTCTTCATCACCGAGTCTCCACGATGGCTTGTTCTGGTGGACCGCCACGAAGACGCCGCTGAAGCGCTTGAGAAGCTTCGCGGTCTCTCAAGAGAGCATCCTCGCGTACAGAAAGAGCTTCTGGACATTCAGGCCGCCATCCATGAGGAGAAAGCCGCCAACGAAGGCGGACTTTTCTCCGTTATCAAGGAGGCGTTGACAATTCCTTCCAACCTCCGACGTGTACAGCAGACCCTGGTTTCGTATGGGCTTGCCCAGCTCTCTGGTGCTAACTCGGTAACGTCCTACTTTGTCCCCATCGTCACTTTGATGGGTCTCGGCGGGAGCACAACTCGAGATATCTTTCTCAATGCCATGTACACATTTGCCAAGCTTTGCTTCACTATAATTGCATCGTTCTTCTTTGTCGATGCTCTCGGTCGGCGCCGATCCCTCTTTGTGGGCGCGACTCTCCAGATGATATCCGATCTCTACATTGGCGTGTACATCAAGTACAACCAGCAGGGGCATGTCACCAAGGCAGCCTCAAATGGGGCCCTTGCTTTCATCTTTCTTCACGGCTTCGGCTACTCAGTCGGTAGGTTGGATGCTAAATATATAGTAATTATCCTGCGATGCTAATTCCCGCTTCCCTTTAGGTCTCTACATCTTGCCTTACATCTTCGGAGGTGAGCTGTGGCCGAACCGAATCCGGTCCTTTGGGTCTGCCCTGTCCCAATCCTTTCACTGGTTCTTCATTTTTGCCATGGCATACGGCTCCCCGTCCCTTCTTAAGCAGACTAACAACTGGGGCGCCTTCATTTTCTTCGCGGCCTGGTGCTTCCTCTCAATTATCTACGTGTACCTCATGGTGCCAGAGAGTTCGGGACTAAGCGTCGAAGAGATGGACGAGCTCTTTAGCGGATCCTGGTTTAATGCCGCCAGGCGCACCAAGAAGCGAGCGGCATTTGCGAGTGTTGAGGGTATTGAGGAGGAAAATGACATGTAAGAGAGTCATCTATATAATATGAATTTGTTGTCTAATCGTCGTCTAGTCCCGCGAAGGTCATGAAGTCTGATGCTTGAGGAGATGCATTCTATTTCTGGAATACTGATCGCCAAGTTGCTAGGCCAGGCTCACTACATTGAGACAATTTTTGTACCTCATTCTTCGACGTTGCTACTTTACTTGGGGGTCAGGTAGTCTCAATGCAATTCTTCTATTCAGTGATGTAAATTTAAGCCCTCATGATTTCTTGTTCAAAATGTTGGTGATTATGAGTTCCTATTAGTGACAGGATATGTAAACCCCTTGATCCATCTGTGGCCTGTTCCGTGGTCTTATTCGCGATAAATCTTGACCACGTTAGCGCTATTGATCGTGAGTGGGAATGTCGAATACCTGATAAATACATTTTGCATCGGAGATGAGAGGCGAGGGCCGAGGATTTGAATGGAAGTGATGCATTCAGGCAGGGTCGGAGATTTTATTATGAGGCACCTGAACGCGTTAGTCAAATACTTTGAGTCACCGGAGAGGCTTCTCCAGGATGCCATTGATCCATCAATCTCGGAGCGTGTATATTCAGGAAATCGACCACAGAGGATACGGGTGTCTGGTTGAGTTTTATAGGGAATTTATTATTTTTAATCTGGTAAAGATTGATCCTCAGAATCTCTCCTTAAATTTAGCCTATTATACTTAGGTACCTGGGTGGTGGCTAGTCAGAACGGGATGCTTGTTATTTGGACTCTTCCGAAAGTTTCTACTAGATAGTCGATACACTTTGAGCTGGCCTGAACTTGCCCTCCTTTTACATCAATGTTTTCAATCAAGCCTTGCCTCCCAAGAAAGGCATCAGAGGATCTTACGTCCTTGCTACGCTGTGCGAACGGAAGCTGCTCCTTGCTCCACTGGATGGCGATTTAATGGATTTTGGACCCCGCTTGGGTTGCACACACTCATCCCACTTAAATCATCTCTCAACAGTATTGCAATAAAGTTACGAGCCTTCTTGCATATGGCCCCTGTTTGCAATTCACCCAGCAGTCTATGTCCTTACTGTTACAGTCCTTAGTACTTCGTACGGTGCTTGAACATAGTTCAAAAACTAATGCTAAACCAGTATCGTCATGCTCTGCGGGTGCTCTACCACTGCTTAACGTGTGGCTGGACCCAATGCATTTCACAGTGCCTCGCCGTATCTACGTCGCTATAAGAGGACATTCATCGAGGCCATAACGCCATCAAACAATTGCCTAGTGAGAGGCCGTATAGCACAAGTCCTTTCGACAAACCCCTAAGTCTTGCAAGCCATAATATACATAAAGAGGATCGCACCGATGTTAATGGCCGAGTGCAAGAGTCCCACGTGGCATACAATGATCACGGCCTCGTCTCTCTCGCTCGCAGTCTTGAACGGATACTATAGTAAATATTAACACAACCAAAGAGTGGCGCAAGCGTGAAAACCGGCTTGGCATTCCATTGAACAATTTTTATGTCCAGAACTTTTAGATCGTTTGTGATAAACCTTTATACCCTCCGCACTTGGTTCTATTATGTCTCCCCGATGCAATAATTATCCACGTAAATTCGAGGTTTTCCATTACTATTGAAACAAGAGCAACATAAACATTATGAGAATTTTTAAACAAGCGTAAATACATTGATCTGGACTCAAACTCTATTGCTTGGGCTCGAGTCAGTATTCCAAGCGGAGGACCATAGGGTAGGTTTTTTAGTCTCCGAGACACAACTGAAGCGCCACATTCTTGAGCAGAGGAATGCGGCACGGAACGGACCAGAAGAACCAGTTGGCCAGCTACGGGCCGCTTTGATCCAGTCCAAAATCAATTGGAATTCTCAGAAGCATGGGAAATGTAGAAATGGAGAGACGAATGCATGCTGTTTGATGAGGCCACAAGCTGTGACATCTTCGCGCCTTGATCTTAATTTCCCCCACATTAGACGCCACCAAACTCGGATTTTTACCACTCAACACCAATCCCTTCTGAATGCTCCTTGCCACAAGTGAAGAAATCGACCATCGACGATCAGATAGCATTAGCTACGAAGCAATTATCGTGATGTGCATCTGCACTCCATCTCATCAACGGTGATCGACAGAAACGTTTCAACAGTGGGAACGGAGACTCCTCAGGAAGGCAAGGATTGCCACCAACGCATCTTGGTTCAGAGTGGGGAGTGGGTTGCGGAAGCGATGCGACTCTCGGAATCAACCTCAAAGTGTTCATCTCCAGATGGAGTAATAACGAGATTACAACTTTAGGCTTAAATCCTATCCATGGAGACGATATTTGCTTGGCATCCGAGTACATACGTATTACAGAATCAAAGAGAAAGAATGAGGAAGCCGTGATTTCCTGTCGGCTTGGAAGTAGTAGTCAGTAACACGTTGCAAGCTGGTCAGTAAATCCCTCTTTTTTGCCAGGGCGCGAATCAGGAGGGGCTGAGGGTCTGGAAATTCAATTGAAGCGCGGTGAAGCCATATTTGCGTCAACCCTGGCATTGCTCATCATCCAAAAACTTCATTCGTACTACGGCGCACCCAGAGCCCAGCTGAAGTCTCGAAGCCCTCACGTTTCCCTGACGATGCCGACCCTTGAGACATTTGTTGGTTGTCTCTGCGTTGTCTTGACCCCTCGCGAGCTTGCTCGACTATTGACAGTCTAAGACCTTCGTCAGCCTTCATTACGGACTACGCCGTGGTCTAGCATCGTGGGGCCTCGCGTGGCCTGGCTGGCAGCTGGGTTGGGCAGTCAGGCCTGGGCCAGGCGATGCCAAGTCTGGAAATAGTACGAGACTGAGACAGTTCTCCGTGTCTCTCGTCTTGCTTTACTGTTTCGGGATCGCAAGGGCTGAGTCAAAACTCGCGGGGGGCAAACGGGGACTTATAACTCTTGTGCGAGGGCGCAGAAATTTTGAGGGCATTCATGACTATTTGCACGATAGAACAACAAGTCCGCGAAATAGCGCAGCTTTTCCGCACTTTTCTAGTGCAAAGGCGTGATGGACTCATTGGAAGGCATCACGGCCACGACTCGCCGATAGTTTATAATTGGCAAAGCGTGGTTGCGGTGGGTTTCTCGCTAGCTCCACGTTCTAGACGTCGATCCAGACCGTTGGTGGTTTGACCTTGGAGAGGCCGACCCAAGACTAGGATGTAGGCCCTCAATAGTCCCGGAAGATAGACGAGGCTAACCGGGCTCAATCGAGTTACTCCCCGTTTGCTCCCTCCAGCTGAGATGTCTCCCTCTCCATGACTCTAACGCTGAGCTCGGAGCCGGAACCCACATTGGGGGCCGTTGCTTTCAGGGGTCTCTCGACGGTCTCTAGACTGTCTCACAGGCCCGATACCCTGGTCTGTTAGTAGAGAGGGAGGTGTGCCACACCAGGCCTCGGTAGACGACGCTGATCGCTACAACTGCCATGCACATGCATGGATGCACAGCACAAAAGGTGTGGCGACAGCGGCTGATGCAAGTTTGACAGAATCGCAATCTCAATCTCGACACGTCATGTGGCTTTCAGGTAGTTTGCTTTCACAACGGCGCTGCAAGGGATTCACAACTGCTCTCCTTTTTATTTCCACTCAATAAGCATAAGGGGCTGATCTGAGTCAAGGGCTGGCTGAGAGGGAGGAGTGTGCGCGTCAGCAGTCTGCGTACCCTCCATTCGGCTCCAGAGCGTGACATCCCTTCTGTCCCGGACTGCCGGGAGTTAGGCGATCGCGCTCCGCAGATGCCGACATACCCCTGACTAGAGTCACATGACTTAGTCGTTGAGCTGGACCAAGCTGGACCAAGCTGGGCTCAACACCGTCTCTGCTTGGCCTCAGCTTGGATTCTGTCGATCAGTTCGAGAGCTTCGACACTTTTCCGTGCAGAGACAGATGCCCGAGTGACGTGATTGCCACTGATCAACAATTTTGCATCGAGATGTGGCGAAAACCTGTTTTGATTGCGGCCTGAATTTCAAAGAGGCCAGCTCGCAGCCTCCTGGCGCAAAAAGCAAGTCTCCTCCTATTCTGGAGTTACCCTGACTAATTGCGGTGCACAATTGGGCGTGAATAAGCTGATGTGGCTGCCTGAGGATAACTCAGAGGCTTTCAAGCCACAAATCCTGGGCTAGCAATTGTTGTTGGCAGACTCTGCATGGCCATCATGGGGGTGCATGAAGCTGCAGAAGCAACGCGTTCGCTAGACGAGACTTGGCCCGGTCGAGCCCGGCCCCTACCAGAGATGACCGGACGCTCTCGACCTCCTGCTGGCAGCGGCTGAGCCTCCTCGGCCAGGCCCTGACCTGCTGTTGCTCCGTCATTTCGGGATGCCGACCCCTGACCCGAGCACCAGTGTGCCAGCTAGCCATGCGAGGGTACCCCTGACAGATCGAGTTGGCGCGTTCGTTTCGGCATAGCGTGGCCTCACGTCCACCTCCTTTCATCCAACCACGGCCTCCTGCGATGCCCTCCGCCACTCGCTTGACAACCAGCCTGCTGGGTTCACCTCCCTTGGCCAGCGTCCAGATTCTGCTCGTGGCCCCCCTCCCCCCTGCTCAGCGAGACAACACCATCTACCCATGCGGTTGGGCTAACGATGCCGGCTTCGATAGTCTCATGGGGCGGAAGAGCCGTCAACTTCGCGGAACGTCTAGATTGGATACACAGCCAGCCTCTGCGAGCAGCTATTGAAGCCATGAGGGGCAGGATCGCGTACGAGCCCTCTAGTGTTGGGCTTTTACCGCAGGATAAAATCTTCAGCCCTTTCCGCCAGGCAGACCGATGACTTCTTCCCGCCCGTGTTCGGTCGTATATATCGGGAGCTACCTGCTCGTTCACTCGTTGACCTGCACGTTGGTTTGTCGGCTCCGCGTCCACTCTCGTTCTCTTGCTTTGTCTATTGTACATACGAGAACTCACTGTTCATAATGCCTTCCATCCTTTCGGTCGGCACGGCCACCCTGGCCTGTGTTGCCGGTGCTGCAGCCAAGCAGTGGTATCTCCGGGACACCTACGATGCCACCAACTTCTACGACAAGTTTGATTTCGTCGACGTACGTACTCCTCAACGCTGTCTCATCACCCTTCCTACTCCTAGACAGGTTCCTGTCGGGACTGATGACTAACTTTCTCTGATACAGGGTGTCAGCGCCGACGAGATCCAGTACCAGAGCAAGAAGGATGCCTTCGACCTTCGGTTAGCTGGTTACGATGACAAGGAAGTCTACCTGGGTGTCGACCAGACCACCTACCTTCAGGGTAACGCCAGCGTGCGAATCGAGTCCAAGGCCGAGTACAACCATGGTCTCTTCATTGCGCGGTTTTCACACCTGCCCCAGACCAGCTGCGGCACCTCGCCCTCTTTGTAAGTCAAACACTGATGAGAGTCGATGGATGAGTGTTCACTAACACGGTATGCAGCTTCACCTTCGGTGCCTCCGGCCCTGAGGCTGGTGAGATCGATATGTACACGGGTGCCAACGGCCTGAACCTCCCTACTCTCCACACTGGCAGCTCCAGCCTGCTCGGTTCTTGCAAGCTTGACGGTGAAGGCCAGCTTGCCCCCGTCGCCTCCAGCAACTGTGACTCTACCTCGCAGACCAAGGGCTGCACTTCTTCTGACCACACCTCGCCCTTTGAGACCACTGATGGTGGTGTCTGTAAGTTATCCTGACAGTGTCTTTGAAATCTTTGAAATCCAATCTGACTTACACGAATAGATGCTGTTGAGTGGACGTCCGACTTCATCAAGCTGTACAGCTGGACCTGGAACGACCTCCCTGCCGATATTGAGAGCGAGGAGCCTAACACTGACTCCTGGGGCGCTCCCACCGTCTACCTCAAGAACAAGCTCTGCGACATCGACGACCACTTCGTGAACCAGAAGCTCGGCTTCAGCATCGACATCTGCGATGCTCCCGCCTCTGCTGCCAACTCCTACTTCAAGATCCAGGACATCCGATACTTCAAGGGTGTCGCCTTCCAGCCCACCACCGCTGCTGCCGCCGAGGTCACCCAGCGTGTTGAGCTCCGAGGTCTTGAGGCCCGCGATACCGCTACCTTCGGTACTTTCGGTACCTTCACCAACACCACCATCCCCGCTACCAGCACTGGTACCGAGACTGGTTCCGAGAGCACCGCTACTGGCACTGAGACCGGTTCTGAGACTGGCACCGAGACTGGCTCTGCCACTGGTACCGAGACTGGCGTTGCTACTGGTACCGAGACCGGTGTCGCTACTGGCACTGAGACTGGCACTGCTACTGGTATCCAGACTGAGCTTTCCACTGGCAGCGAGACTGGCGCCACTCCCACTCACACCGGCACTGCTACTGGTACCGAGACTGGCGTCGCCACCGGCACTGAAACTGGTGTTGCTACTGGCACTGCTACTGGCACCGAGACTGGTGTTGCTACTGGCACTGAAACTGGTGTTGCTACCGGCACCGAGACCGGTGTTGCTACTGGCACTGAAACTGGTGTTGCTACCGGCACCGAGACCGGTGTTGCTACTGGCACTGAAACTGGCGTTGCTACTGGCACTGCTACCGGCACCGAGACTGGTGTTGCTACTGGTACCGCTACTGGCACTGAGACTGGCACCGCTACCGGTTCGTCTGGCTCCAACCCTACTCAGACGGGCTCTGCCACTTCCTCCAGCGAGGCCTCTGCCACCTCTTCTGGCTCTTCTGCTACGTCCACCGTTGACTTCAGCGGTGCCACTCTGAACAACGCTCAGGTCATCACCTACGACGGATACTCCGCTGTTCTTATGACCCCTCCTGCCAACGGCCAGGCTTCCGTTACTGTTGATACCACTGCTCCCAAGCTTCAACCCGGCCAGGGTATCTCTGTTTCGTTCGACATGTTTGCCGCGTACTCCTCTTCTCAGCGCAAGCGAGCCACGTCTACTGACTGCACCATCGAGGTCCTCCTTGATGGCAATGTCATCTACGACTCTGCCATTGACCTGGGTACTTCCTCTGTCGTGACCGACCCCATCTCTCTCTCTGATTCCACTCCCACCCTTGAGATTGTCGAGACCTGCGGCGATACCCCTGTTGATCTGACTGTCTACAACGTTGAGTTGCTCGCCGCTGATCTCGGCACCACTGGAACTGCCACTGGCACTGCTACCGGTACTGAGACCGGCACTGCCACTGGCACCGAGACTGGCACCGTCACTGGCACTGAGACTGGCACTGAGACCGGCGCTGCTAGCAGCACTTTCTCTACCTTCGGCCACTTCACCAACACCACCACTGCTGCCACTGCTACTGCCACCGGTACCGAGACTGGCACTGAGACTGCTACCGGTACCGAGACTGGCAGCGAGACTGGCTCTGCCACTGGTACTGAGACCGGCGCTACTGGCACTGCTACCGGCACTGAAACTGGCTCTGCTACTGGCACCGAGACTGCTACTGGCACCGCTACTGGTACTGCCACTGGTACTGAGACTGGTGCCACTGGTACTGCTACTGGCACTGCCACTGGTACCGAGACTGGTGCTACTGGCACTGCTACTGGCACTGCCACCGGTACTGCTACTGGAACCGAGACTGGCTCTGCTGGCACCGGCACCGCTACTGGTACCGCTACTGGCACTGCTGCTACTGGCACCGCTACCGGCACTGAGACTGGCACCGCCGCCACTGGCACCGCTACCGGCACTGAGACTAGTGCTTCTGGTACTGGCACTGGCACCGCTGCTACTGGCACTGGCGCAACTGGCACTGCTACTGGTACCGAGACTGGTGCCACTGGTACTGCTACCGGCACTGCTGCTACTGGCACCGCTACTGGCACTGAGACCGGTGCCACTGGTACTGCCACTGGCACCGAGACTGGCGCTACTGGAACTGCCACTGGTACTGCTACCGGAACTGAGACTGGCTCTGTCACTGGCACCGCTACTGGTACTCAGACCGGCGGCCAGACTGGCACTGCTACTGGCACCCAGACCGGCACCAGCACCAGCACTCCTACCAACCCCTCTGAGGTCGATGGCTTCGAGTACATTGGTTGCGTTCACTCCGATGATGGCTTCCCTAGCTTCTACATTGGTCTGTCTGCCGACAAGATGAGCGCCGAGATCTGCGCTTCCACTTGCGCTGGCAACGAGTACTTCGGTCTTCACTCTGGGTGAGTACACTTTGATATAAATGGCTTGACTACAAAACTAACAAGAGAATAGTGACTGTTGGTGTGGTTCTACCTACTCCAGCGCTGACTCTGATGTCCTCCCTGATGACTCCTGCCAGCTGGTCTGCCCCAACACTCCCACTGAGATCTGCGGTGGTACTTACCAGGCTGCTTCCCGCCTTGTCCGTCGTGAGGTTCCCTCTTCCGACCTCCTGTCTCTCTACCAGGCTACTGGAGGCAGCGGCAGCGGCACCACCACTGGCACCGAGACTGGCACTGCCACCGGTACTGAGACTGGCACTGCTACGGGCACTGCTACGGGAACTGAGACCGGCACCGCTACGGGCACCGCTACTGGCACCGAGACTGGCACTGCTACCGGCACCGTCACTGGCACCGTCACTGGCACCGAGACTGGCACCGAGACTGGAACTGCCACTGGCACCGCCGCCACTGAGACCGAGACTGTGACCGGCACCGAGACCGAGAGCTGCACTGAGACTGGTACCGAGACTGGTGCTACTGGCACTGCTACCGGCACCGAGACTGGCGGCAACGGCGGCGCGACCGGCACCAAGACCGGCGGTGAGACTGGCGTCACCAACACCATCACCGAGACTGCCACCGAGACTGGTCCCATCACCACTGGCACTGAGCAGATGACCACCTCGACTGTCTTCACCACCGTCACCGAGACCATCACCAAGTGTCCTCCCGGCGTTTCCTGCAACGGCGGCCACGGCGAGACCACCTACGTGACCACCAAGACCATCGCGCTCTACACCACCGTCTGCCCCGCCTCGGCCGAGACCACCTCCACTTCGGCCTCCGAGGGCTCCGGCTCCGGCTCCGGCTCCGGCGGCTCCACCACCATCACCACCACCGTCACCAACGTCTACACCATCACCGCCTGCCCGCCCTCCGTCACCGACTGCCCTGTCGGCACCGTCATCACCAAGTACGAGACCACCACCTACTGCCCCGGCAACGGCGCGGCCGCTACCTCCGTGCCCGCCGGCTACACTGGTCCCGCGCAGTACGCCTCCGGAGTGCCCGGCTACACCGCCGCCATCATCACTCCCTCGGCGACCACCACCACTGCCGCCGGCTTCGTCGCGCCCACTGCCTTCACTCCCAACGGCGGCTCTTCCAAGACCACCGTTACCCTGGCTGCGGGTGGCTCCGAGACCGCCGCCGCCGCTGGCTTCAAGACCTCCACTGCTGCCGCCGGCGGCTCTGGCTCCGGTTCCGGCTCTGGTTCCGGCTCTGGTTCCAAGACTGCCGCTGCCGGAGGCTCTTCTGAGTCCTCTTCCAGCAGCAGCAGCAGCAGTGGCAGCGCCACCACCTCTGGTGTTGTCACTGCCGGTGCTGGAAAGATGGGTGCCAGCCTCCTGGTTGCCCTGGGTGCTGCCCTCGTGGCCATGATGATCTAGAGTCCGCTTCCTGCACATTTTTAATAGCGTTACATAAGAACTAGACTTATATATTTTACCATTCTCTCAATCTGGGGTAATGACTCTCTCTACCTAGTTAATGACAATTGTTTGGTGTGGCTCGAAGCAATTCAGGCATTCCAATCTCTCACATGACCTCCCTCGTAGTCCCGTCAGATGTGAAGTAGCACATGTCCCATCCTTTCCCAGCTCCCCGGTACAAAATCGTGACCAAATCTGAAAAGCTTCCGACCTTTCTAGTGCGACACGTCAACGTGTACGTGGGCGCACTCGTTCCATCCTCCCCCCTCACTCTTTTTTCTTCAGTGTAAACATGCGACTATGCCACCCATACGCACGACTGAGTCTCCTTCCATAGCGTCTGGCGACCTCAAACTCGATTGCATCTTTAGAGCGTGCCTCAAAGAAGAGTATACTGTTTTTGAACTCTGGCTTAGTGGGGGAAAATTGCCAAAGAGTGCTGTAAAGCTTCTGAGCTTTGAATCCCATGGATACCATTGCATAGAGAAACTCGTTCCACGAAAGTGATCCTGGGGTCGATGTCATGTACGGGTCATAGAAGAGAACTCGAAAAGCCTTCAGAGCATGGGCGTCTACTGTAAATGAGACCTCCAAGTTCGTGACACTCTCCAGGTTATCGGGTGCCGTTGCAGAAGTGTTCCTGGCAGACTTCGGTCCGACTCCTTCTGTGTGAGCTTCGACGCCTGGGTTGGGACCTTCTTGTGTCTTGGTTTCGGAGGCGCCAAAGTGCAAGCTCGCGAGAGACTTGCTCAGGGAAGAGATGTCTTCATCAGAATGAGGATTGGTTTTAGAGCTTGCTATGGGCTCACCCCATTCGGCAGTTCTTCGCAAAAGCCCTTGCTGTGCTAAGAGTCTCCGAAGCGCAGGACATGGGAAACTCGAGTCGACTTCCTTCATCATGCCGTCAAACTTCGCCCAGAAATGGTCCAGGCTTGACTCGGCATGCCGTAAAGCGTCCACTGTCTCTTTAGTTCGTGGCTTGTTGATCGGATAAGAAATTGTTCCAACAAACGCATGCGGCACACTAGCAGCGAGAAAAAAGTCCGGATTGTCTTGCACAGCAACGAAGAAATTCGTCCAGGGTCTGACTGGCTTGGAAAACGCACTTTCAATCTCCTCACGCCGCTTTGCTGTCGCAGTTCCGAAGTTCTGAGCCCAAGGACGGTAGAGTTCAAGCTGTTTGAGGCAGTCAGCCGCGACGGAGAGATTGCTGATGAGAGCAATCACGAAGTCGAAAGAAGCGATGCCCGCGTCTCCTTGCCGCGAGAGATACTCCAACTCTTCAACAAGTAGTGGCAGTGGAATCAAGAAGGTGCAAGCACTTTCTTTCCATTTCAAAAGCTCGTGGAGGATCTCCCTGGGTCGCATTCTGATCCGGCCACGCTTCACTTGAGGAAGTGTTAAAATGAAGGCAGACTGGTCGAGCATCAGCAACATCGCGCGCACCGTTCCTCTGAGGAAGCGTCTGAACCGAAGCAACGCAACGACATAGTCTTCTGGAAGGTCCTCCAATGGCAAGACTCGCGCCCCATATTTGTCGTGGAGTATCTGCAGATGTTCGGCTTGATGATGGAGTTCAGTGAAGTATTCCAGGGAGAAATATATGTCGATGATGCTGTCCCCGACAATCTTTCCCATGAGGAATACTTCGGTGAATTCTTTCACGAAATCTTCCATTCCATATTCTCCTTGTTCATCGTCGGAAATGCCACGAAGTTTGCCGCCTGTGTTCAAGCCCTTTCCCCGACAGTAATTTCTCATGTTCTGTAAGTTGTGTGCGAAATATGCTGGATCCTCACGAAGCATCCAGATGCGATCCTCCAAAGCCGACTTCTTAGCACCGAGAAGAGACGCGATTCGGCCAAGCTCGGGCTTTTCTGGGGGTCTGTAAGAGGCTGCTGTAGCCATTCCTGCCCATGGTTCAAGGACGGATGTGTCGACACCAGTCCTGAGAAGCGGTTCCTGAGGTTCCGGTTGGATCGCAAATGAATCGCCAACGAGATCATCCTTTGGGATGTCATGGAGGATATTCTCACAACATTCAACAAGAAACTCCAGCAATCGAGCCTGTGCGCCCAAAACAAGCAGTCCCTCGCCAGGAAAGAATTGCTTTCCGGTCAGCGCCCAGTACCGGGCGTCCATTCGAGACTTCCAGGCGATGAGTTTTCCCATAATGGCCAGCTCTCTTCGCCCCTTCTAGGATCATGATGTGTCCGTCGAGAGAGATCGGATGCAATGCTCTTGATACAAGTCCTAGGTGCATCAACTTGTTATCGGCCGCGGCGAACTCTGAGGGGTGATGGCGAGCTCGCGCATTGAGTAAGAGGAGCATCGGCTTCGCTAGCGACAAAACCTGCTGGTTGATCTGTGGCAACATGTACCAGTCCTTGTACTTGGTATCTCGCAGTCGTTCTTCGGGTGACTCTCTCATTCGTGCTAAGAGATCGGGTCGTCGCGATGCCGCCATTCCGGGCCATGCCTTCAGGAGGAGATGCACTCTCTCGTTTGCCGTCTTGGTTGTCCATCTCTCGCGAAGTGTGGCCTCGTGACGCTCTACTATTTGACGTAGACGTTGGTAGCAGGCAAGGACTCTGGTTGACTTCTCCGAGGCTTCTTGCTGCACTTCCTCCAGGGAGACAGTTCTAGTGTTGGAATCGGCGACGTGGCAGGGGCAACGGCATATCGACTCGTCGTCGGCTTGAGGGGGTGAGGTACTGTTGTTGATGGGGAAGGGGTCGCATTTGCAATCTTTCCGAAGCACGATTCCACGGGTCGAATCCATGTTTGGAAATGATCATGTGCGCAGGGCAACAGGTTGAAATGTTCGAGATGTTGTCAAAGGGAGATGGGCAGGAAATGTCGAGGTTGCTGCCTGGGCGAGGTGAGGTGAGGAAGGAAGCAGGTGGTAGTGACTGACTGAAGCAGCGACGCTCCTTCCTCCCAACGTCACAACCACTTCCTTCCTACCAAACTGCTAGCTCGCTTTCACAGCCCAACGTGACCGGGCCAATAGCCGATTAGACAATTCTGCCCAGCAGGATCAAACCGTACCAGTGCATTATCACGTCGCGCTCATCCCGCAGGTCTTCTTCACGAGGTCACGGAACAACACAAGTGAATTGCAACTTTACGTTTGCTGCGCATTAGGTTTGCCTTCTGTTTGCCCTTGGATGGGCTTACTAACAATTATAAATCGCTTGCGTCAGTATGCTGCCACGGCCTCTCCACGCTTTCGAACGGTTCCTGCGACGGAAACTCCTCGAACATCCCGCTCAGCAACAAGTCAAACCCGAGCGACACCCCTGAATCTGCAATTCCCGCCATCCACTGCGGCAACTCCTCTGGGTATGGCTCTTGCTCCATTGAGACGCTGGTCCACGATGTTGGGTCTTTGCCCTGCTGTTTGTCTGTCAACATGGTCATAGTGCGGCTTGCGAGTGCCTCAAACACGTCACGGTAGACTCCCGCGTCGCTCCATTTCTCGGCAAACACTACAAGAAACATGGTGCAGTCGGTACAGGTGCTGCTGACTTGGTCAGGTCGGGATGCCTCACGAGCCGCGGGCGAAGTCCACAAGCAGTACAGGTACGTCAATCCGGCGAGGAACATGCCATGCAGCGCACCCCATGTATATGCCGTCGGCTTGCCAAGGAACCCACGGCGATAGCCATGGCAGGTGCTCTTCGCAGCGTACATGTTCTTCAGGACAGTTTCGTCTGGCGGTGGATCTTTGTTGTCGGTGAGCTGCAAACGGTACAATTGCATGAAGAGATAATTGTAGTTGACCTGCATCCAGTCCGGTGTGCAGAAGAACGAAAGAGCACCGCCTTCCGGGGCCACATATGGAGGGGGAGATTCAGCCTGCCATCGATCGGCTTCGGCGAGCAGCTCTTGAACCCGCGCTTTGCGAACGTCGGGGCTCGTCAGCGTGACATCGGAGTACAGGATCGTTTGGACGCGACCGAACAGACTACGGATGCGAAAGGAATGGATGGCATAAGTCATCATGTTTGGAGGCTCTTCCGGCGACATCCTCGGTGATCCCTGAATACCGCCTTCTGTGACGCAGCCTTCTTCGATATCGAGCGGAAACTGCAGCCTGGGTCAGTGTGGTGTCAAAGAGAAGCTCATCAGTTCTACCTTGGCGTCAATCTCCGTGTGACGGAGACTCAAAGGCCTCCCAAGCATGACAGCTGCCGCACATTCCATCACGTAAGCACTCCAAAAGACTCGTTTCTGCATCTCCAGCTGAAGCGGATTCAGCCCCAGCCTCAGGCGCTCGACGTCGCGGTGATAGCCCAAGTTGACACACTGGCGCAGTGCATTGCCAGCGAGTTTCCTATTGCTAGTGAGTCTAAGAGCCCGTGTTCCTCCGTAAGGGCTGCTCACCAGTGCGATGTTCCTTTTGACGATCGAAGAGAGTACGCAGCTGCACAAAGGATCGCTTGGATGCACTCCAGGTTGTCGTGGCAAAGTATGTCATCGAGATACAACAACGCAGAGACATAAAGCCGCTCCGGGGACTGGCCGGTATTGGTGAGCAACAGAGCGCCGACGGCATATACCATGTTCAAGAAGTATAGAGGGGCAGACTTGTAACCGAGTATGTCTAGCGCCCTGAAAGGGTCCATCAACGCCCTCTCCCATGCTCTAAATGTTGGCTCGTGCAGGAAGGGATATTGCGGTTGGATGTTCCGGAAATATGCATTGCTCAACCTGACTGCGGTCCGATAGTCGGGCAATGGACACGGCTCCGGCGACAGGTAGTCATTAGGATCATCTGGGGAGACACCCTGGGGCATAGATGAGAGCACTTGCCTCAGCGACGGCTCGACAAATCGGGCGAATGCAAATGTCGACGACGAGCCCAGGTAGCATGGTTCTGCGCCAGCGGCGTTCAGATCCAGAGTTCCAATCATGGACGCCAAATCGCCTGCTCGACTGTCTGCATCGTCAGTGTTGACAATGCCGGATCCAGAGCGACCCAGAGCACTTGATCCAGGAACCGATTCACCAGGTAAACTTGGGCGAAGTTCTCGAAGCATGCCCTCCAGGTAGATGACCCTTTGCTCCAACGTCTCGAGGTAATTCCGCGGCTGATGTCGCTTTGTAGCAGGATCTTCCACAAGACACTCTACTCTCGAGGGTTATGACTTGGGTCGCCTAAGACTCTTGCAAAACTTACCCAAACCATGGCGCCGGCAGTTAGCACATGCTGGGGCTTGGTCATCGCACTGCACCCACGTGTTAACTGAGTCTGTCTTACGCGTGGACCCAAATGAATACACTTACCCTCAGCTTGCGCTCCTTACAGCCAATGCAGGCTATCAGCATCCTGTTGCCATTGCGCACGCGCTGAGCCGCGCCTCTCGCTGGCCGAGGCTTGATGGGATCAGGCATCTTGGGTGTGATTGCGATGCTGTGCAGTGATGATGTGCAAGGCGGGGAAGATGTAGTTGATCCTACAGATGAATGGATAAGCCTCCCCGCGTTTCAATCTCGTGGTCTAGCCCAGATAGACTCACGAATCTGAAGTGACGTAAGGAGAGATAAGGAACATCGCCATGAAGCCGAGTATTCCATGTCAATGCAGGGACCTGGCCGGGGGAGTTTCAGCTTCGCTTCCCCGCAAGCCATGACTCGGTTAGTTGGTTGCTTGTTTGGGCGATACGCTAATGCGATTTGATGATCTAATGGTTGATCAAGGACTATTAGAAGTGTCTACAAAACCTGTACAGACTTGGTACTCGAATTATATGATCTTTCTATGCTCTAGCAAAGGATTGAATCATACGTTCCCAGCAAGACCAAGGAATTCTGTACGTTGAGTAAAGAAACGGTGAGATCCTACTTCACCACTGCTTATCTTTCTCTGCCGAAGATGCGGAGCACTGTATGGAGCAGCGAGTGCAGAGCGTTGACAATCCCGGCGTTGTAGGATCGCGCTAATCGGAAGAATACGAAGGACCAATGAACAGCGACGAAATCCGGCCCGAGAGATCTTGTTAGACATTTCAACTGTAGTAATCATGCTCGGTAGCCCCCGAGCCAGTCCAACCGGGCCTCTGCATTCGTCCTCGAGATGCCGACGAGGACTTGATCATCCCGGGACTACGTGCTTTTAATAACCAGCCTATTTGGTCAAAGCCTCGGCGAATTTCATGCTTTATCAATGTAATCACCAGATTGTCTCTTCGTAGATCTTCTTCATCTATCACAATGTCGTCACCTCTCTCAAGTAGAGCCTCGCCCATCGTTATCGTTGGCGCGGGCATCTTCGGTCTTAGCACAGCCATCCACCTCGCGGAACGTGGGTATACCAACGTGAAGGTCTTGGACAAACAGCCCTACCATGAAAGCCAATATTCCTACGACAAAGGTTGCGACGCCGCCTCTGCGGGTAAGTTCCGTCTCCTTCTTTTGCCATGCTCACCCTTCCTTACCAAATGTCCTAGACGTCAACAAGATTATCCGCCCTACATATGGCGACCGATTCGAGTACCAGGTTCTCGCTCTCGATGCGATGAAGTACTGGAAGCAATGGAATGATGAGGTCGCGCAAGGGAAGACACTGCCTCCAGGCTTCACCACCAAAGACAAAATATTCGTCAATAATGGGTATCTCACTATGACGACCGATGCAGAGCTCCCTGAATACGAAGCAGCATGCATCGAGAACAAAAACAAAGTCGGGCTAGGCGATACGCAGGTTCTTCTAGAAAGGCCCAGTGAGGTAGAACGTGCCATCGCTGCTGGATTTGGATCTGCTATCAATCCTTTCAACCGCAAAGATAACTTCGGTGTTCTTGATATGCAAGGCGGATTCACCTATGCCGACAAAGCCTGTCGGTTTGCTCTTCACAAGGCCGAGACACTAGGTGTGAAGTTTGTCCTCGGCGATCCCAGCGGCACCTTATCGAGTCTACTTCGCGACAAATGGTCGCGCGTCACCGGCGTCAGAACAGCTGATGGTGTCTCCCATCTCGCAGAGTTGACCATTGTGGCCTGTGGTGGTTGGACTCCTTCGCTGGTCCCTGAACTCGATAACCTCTGTGAGACAACCGCGGGGAGTGTCTGCATCTTTCAACTACCCCCCAATAAGACGCTGTGGGATCGCTTCGCTCCTGAAAACTTCCCGACATGGACGTAAGTGGTCACAGAACTGAGAAATTTGTATCGAGCGATGAGTTGACAGTTTCGTCCTTAGATATGGAATTCGAGACGGCGCGTTGGGCGGTCTCTATGGTTTTGCCCGGGATGAGCGCGGCGCTGTGAAGATTGGATATCGCGGAACCAAATTCACCAACCCGCAGACTCAAGCCGACGGTGCGACAAGAAGCGTGCCAGTGACTCGATGGACGAAACAGTCCACTCGTCAGCTCCCTGTGCTCGCTGCCGGTGTAATCCGGAATTTTGTTCAACGATATCTTCCCGAACTGATTGCATGCGAGACGAAGACTCGTCTTTGCTGGTACACTGACTCTTTTGACAACCACTTTGTCATCGACTTCGTACCCGGTACCGAGGGCCTCATGGTGGCCACAGGCGGAAGCGGGCATGCGTTTAAGTTCCTCCCTAATCTTGGGAGAAATGTTGTCGACAAGATTGAGGGCAAGCCTAACAAGTATCTGCGTCTGTGGCAATGGAGGAGCCTTCAAAGCGGTGCGAAGCCGTACAACAGCATCATGGAAGGTGTCGGCA
Organism: Xenoacremonium recifei; assembly: GCA_012184525.1. NCBI lineage: Eukaryota > Fungi > Ascomycota > Sordariomycetes > Hypocreales > Nectriaceae > Xenoacremonium > Xenoacremonium recifei. Next base: position 1,659,733 of record WOFQ01000002.1, on the reverse strand, counting down.
GCGACAGATCGCTACATAGCCAGGCCCTAACGCGGGAGGATGCCCTCATGGCGCAGCAAAGCCGCCTATAAGCCCTGATAGATATATACTAAAGAAGCCTGTAGACCATTGTCCTGTTATACCGTTGCCATTGCCGCATCCATACCTTCCTGTGGAAGCAGCTCAGGTTCCAGACCAGTGAAAAATATAGTCATCCTCCTTCAACTCGTCAATCTCACCATCATTTTGTTGGTCCACTTGGCAGTCCTTCAGTAGTAGTTGGTGACACCAATACATCTCCGTCTCGTAGATCGACTTCCCTTTCAGCTCTTCCAAATTAGAACCTACACCAAGGGCATCAGCATCCGCCCGAGTAAAGCATAAGCAATAGAGGAGTCAGGATCATGGGAAAGACGAAGGCGGCTTACCCTGTCGATCAACTTCAGTCTGGGCAGCCTGGAGGTATTTGGTCTGCTGCTCTGTCATGATGCCTGAGGGGGCAACCGAACTCTGCCAATTAATTGAAAGGGGGGTCTGGCCACCACAGGCGAAATGGAAGAAGGCCAGCAAGGATTTGCATGAGTGGATGAACGATTCGCTGACGGAAGAATTTCCTCTAGAGCCAAATTTACTCTTGTAATTGCGATCGTTAGCCATCAGCCAATACTCGGAGAGGGACAATGAAGACAAGCAGCGGGCGGTTGCCATGAGAAGCTTGCACACTCACCTCCATTCCATACCAGTCGAATATATACAGCACCTGTGCGAATTGGCGTTCCATGTTGCTCATAAGGACGAACATTGTGAGATAAATCTCATACCAATTCTCTCGCCGTTTTTGTAGGATCTTGGTGTACAACTGCGACAGGATTCTCTGACGAAGCGGATTCATTACCGTCTTTATTACGAGGTGGTCCATCTGCGTGTCCATAATTGGCGGGATGGGTATGGTACCACTTCGAGGACAGTCGAGTTCCTCGACAGGAGATTGGCCGAGAGTATTCGCACCGCATATCGTCCAGGGCAACTCAGTCAAGCGACTTCCAGCCCATAGGCGGAGGCTGTCTTCAACAAGACTGCTCTGCGAACGGTGAGCGGGAGATGAACGATATGGGGCAGGGAATATGGAATGGCGAGAAAAGATGAGTAGCAACGTACCTGATGAGTACAGGCGTACCGGATAGCTTCTTGCATTGTCCAAACCATCAGCGGGCTCTTCCCTTTCAGCAGTCTCTGGATATAGACAAGATAAGACTTTTTGCTGTAGTCATTAATGACTTTGTCGTGCTCGTCCATGTTGACGATGTAGTATTGAGGCAGCTCGAGTTCTCGGGAGCGGCCGCATGAGTCACGCCATGGATAGGAAGTCTTGTCCCCTGGACAAGCCTGGAATCTGGCGACGGACACCTCGACTTCGAAACCAAAACCCTGTGTCAGATATATCCTATGGTGATCCTGGACCAGCGCGCTGACGTTGGCATTCAATATGTCCTTTTTTGATAGCCATTCGTACAGCGCGTTGTCTCGTGTTGATCCTATTCGAAGTGTTAGAGCTTCTCGTATTTCTGGGTTGCCGGATAACGACAAATGGGATGTTTGGGGTTTCTGACCAAGTCTGTGTAGGGCAAGGCCATCGAATGTGACGCGGATGCAGGGTTGTCGAAGAACTCCGTTTGGGACTCTTGAGCATCTCACACAGGGCTCGTAGGGATTCTCCGGCATCTCGCACTGAGAAGGAGAGTCAATAAAGAGACGTGAAAGCTAGGAAGGGGGTTTCATACTCGAACTTTCATCCTGCGACACTTCTCGCAGACACCGCGCTTCCTCGCGATGGCTGTGGCTTCGCGTGCCTCCTCTGTAAATGGGCGTCGAACCTTAGTACTTAGCCCCGACACTGTAAATACACCTTGAAGTTTACCACTCCGGTCGCGCCTCAATTCTATTGTGGGGGCCTTGGAAATAAATAGTCAGCGTGAAGACGACCAGATCAGGGGCGGAATTATGCAAAGGCAGCTTACCAAGTCGGCCGTCAGGGCATCTGATCGTGATGTTGGTGCATGGCGCTTCGGTGGACGCTGCTGCTTCTGTTTCTGTTGTTTGCGACGGCCCTCGGCTATCTTGGGAGGGGCCGGCGTGATAAGAGGGGCAGTCTTGGTCAGAGATTCTGTCGAGTCGGGCGAGCTGGAGTTTGTTGGCAATGAGAGAACTGGAGTCGTCGACATGTCAGAGGCTGGTCTCATGTGGTCGACGCCGCCCACATCTGGTAGGCCAGGCCATGAAAGCAAGGGCGCGACCCGCGAGACGGGAGCAATCCCTAGCGAGAGGCCTGTGTATTGACGCTGGCGATCTAGTTGTCGGCCGAGACCAGGGTTGAGATCACCTGCAAGGTCACAAGGCGCCGCGAACGAAGGCGCTGGGGCCACGACAGGATCTTCTGGGGCCAAGGTGAGCACCGAAGGATCGAGGGTTCCATCGCTCGTCGGTGTGGTCTGGGAGTCGTCGGACCTTGAGGCAAGGGTGCTTTGCTCATCTTGCGTGAGGGTCGGAGAAGACGACGCGTCGGTATATTGATCGCCTGGCTCGGGACATGTTACGGGCGCGCATTCGGCCCTTTCTTCTTCAAGCAGGAAGTTGGGAAACCAGTCATCGCAGTTGAGGAAGTCCTCGTCTAGGCCTTCCAGGCGGTCCAGCCAATCTATCCCGGTCAGTAAACGTCAGGCTAAGGCCAGGCGGAAGCAGCCTGCCCCGGGTAATTGCCGATGGCAGGGAAATTGAGTGAGAAAGAGAAATAAGGAAGAAGAACAAGGAAACTTACTTCCGTCGTCCGATCCCAGGTCGATAATCGGGTTTTGGCTAGCCATGAGGAGTCGCGATTACGAGCTAGAAGTGGTAGCGTCCGGATCTCCACGTGGTGGTGGATTGTTTAAAAAAAAGGGTCGAGCAAGCGAGCAAGCGAGCAAGCGATGGAGGCCGGATTCTACCCGCTGGTGTCAGGTGGGGTCACTGAAGCCCAGCTAACGCGTGAGATTCACGGGAGATTTACGCTCGCGAGTCTACCGATTACCACAACGGGTTAAGATCGGCTCCTGTCGACCGCCAGCCCTTACACGTCTTTTACAGGGAAGGTTCTTGTCACCATGCCAGTACCTCCTGCCTGAGCTGGGATGAGATTGCCAGGCATGCTTGACGAGCCAAACAGACAACAGCAAGGCAAATAAGGCAAGAGGCACAGGCGGCGTGACCCGAGGGCAGGAACCGCCTATCCCTAAACGAGGAATCGGTCAGCATCCGTCCCCCCGTCCTCGCCCAGTTGTCATAAACACGAAGGCCTCGAAAAAGGAAAAACATAAAAAAAAAAGTCGCCACGTCGAGTCAAGCCGATCCCTGCTGCTGCTTGTCAGCCTATCACCTTGCTGCCATGGCACATTCTCCTAGCCAGGTCCACGTGATCGACTCGTCCAGCTCCGATCAGCTCAGGCTGCGCATCGCCACCCTCGCGGACCTGGATGCCATCACCCAGCTTGCAATCGAATCGTTTCCCGACGACCCAGAGCGAGACTATAGATTCCCCCATCGCCATGAATTCCCCGATGACCACTGGGTCTGGACGCGGCTGGAGTACCAGGGCTATCTAGAGCAGCCGCTGAGCTACGAAACGGTTGTCATCGAGGCTGTGCCTGGCGCCGCTGAGAGTGCCGCCAGAATTGTTGCCTTGGGTATCTGGGATGTTTCCAACATCACGCTGTCCAAACCAAGTTCGTCAGCCTCAATGTGACCCTGGACACTTACCCCGCCCAGCCCAGCTGACATCGTGCTCTCCCGCTGTCAGGCAAGCCTGCTGGCGTCCTCGGCGACAACAAGCGTCGGGATGCAGACCTCGTACGGATGCGATACTTCGCCGCCCGAGTAGAAGAAGTCTTTGAAATGTACTTTAGCCAGTACGGCACGAAGCAGCTGCACCTCGTCAATCTTGCGACTCATCGTGACTACCGCCGCCGTGGATGCGGAGCGGCGCTCTGTAACTGGGGGATCAAGAGAGCTGAGCCTCTGAGATGGCCCGTCACGGTCTTTGGCAGCCCTATGGGCAAGCTCCTTTACATTTCGGTTGGGTTCAGGGTCATCGGCACCGCGCCTCTTCGCGTTCCCGGAGAGGAAGAGGGGCTGACTATGACCGCACTCGTTCATGATGGCCATTGAGGGCAGCCGTTTCTTCTTCGTCTTAAAGAGTCCCTACGAGTATGTACGTTAAGCACAGTGAGACCAGAAATATTATCGTGCCATTCCCTAGGTGCCTTGCATATTTGCCTGATGTCAGCTGGTAGAAATTGAGGCTCTTCGTTCTCGCCAAGCCTCCCACGCACACTTCAGTGAGGCCCTCCAGTCGATCCTTTTTTTTTTGGTCTTTCTCTTTTTGGTAATCGGTCTGCAAACCCCGTCTCCTGCATAGCCTCCAATTGCTGTACTGCCTCACTTTCACCTTTGTGATCCCAAACGGGTATACCAGAATAGGAAATCGGAGAGAACACATACAAGACTGAAAGAAACTGAGAGAGACCTCACCTGCGAGCCATCGTGGCTCGCGGCCTGGAGATGCTCAGTTGGGAAATCGGCCAGCCCATGGGCTCTAGGAGCATGTATAAGCCGCCGAAGTATTAGATACAGCGACGGGGTACTGGGGTTGATGCCAACGGGGATAGCAGCAGAATCTCGAGAAAAACAGCAATTCTTAACATCTCATCTTCGGATTTTTAAGTGTGTTTCTTCGTTTTGAAGCTCAAAGAGGGTAGAATTAACAGCTAATTATTAGGATCGCGCGATTACATAGCTGCCTTCAATGTCGACGACAGCGCAGATGGGCTCAACCTGTGCGTCAGATTGTGGACATGCACAGCAACATACTGCCGCAACGACATCTCTTCCAATCTCTTCGGCGCTGCTCCATGAAAAGACACCTTTACTGCGATATATCTCCGACCGTGCTGGTGGGCCAGTACAGGAGCGGTTGTTGGAGCGGGCACTGAGTGGCGATACTTCGGCAGACGCCTCGGCGGCACGCCTCGAGGTTCTCAACGACTTCGTAGCCCAAATGGCAGAGGCCGTTTACAAACGGTAGCAGAACTACCTGTAGATGCTTACACTTTGGTCAATGGTGCGGGGAAGCAGGTGACAGGATTGGCGAGGGATACCCAAGACAGCGATTTTCGATAATATAAGCATATATTCACTTAAAGGAAAGCCATCAGGTTGCACCAGATGCGCATATATAATCTTGCCTGCCTGCCTTCCTCCTCTCCCTTCTTGTCACCTCGTGTACTCAATCCCAGCATGTTTGCGCGAATCTGCGCCGCTATTGGCTTTCTGCCATTCTTCTGCTATTCGTCCCTCTGCATCCTCGCAATCATGTTTTCCCTCGCTAACCTGCGCCGATGGAACCCTTTCCTCCAGACCCGTCACCCCACCCCGGATCTCCTCGCCGTCGATGCCAAGACCCTAGCCGCCGAACTTGCTCGAGGACATGTGAAGAGTGTGGAACTGGTAGAGATGAGCCTTGACATGATCCAGAAGCACGATGGATATCTCCATGCCATGATAAGCATCGCGCCAAGGGACAAGCTGAGGCAGATAGCTGAGGCATTGGATCGCGAGCGGCAACTTGGAAAGCTACGCGGGCCATTACACGGAATCCCCATTGTCGTCAAGGTAGGATGGGAGTCTGGACAATACGGTTGTCAGTCTCACTCATCTCTCTCGTCTAGGATAATATTGCAACACACCCTGATCTGGGCATGGAAACGACTTGCGGATCTTGGGCTTTGCAAGGCATGAGGCCCCACGCGAATTCCGCCCTCATCGACAAGGTTAGGATGAGATCACTAAGGAGAATAGAAATCTAGCCGGGCTAACAAGCGAGTGTCTAGCTTACTCAAGCAGGGCTCATCATAATTGGGAAAACCAACTTGAGCGTGAGTTCACCATACACGCTCTACTCGATACGATTCTATACTGACCTCGGACGCGCAGGAATGGGCATACTACCGGTAGGTAAAGTCTCGTATATTAGCTCCCTGCTGCTGGTCGAAACGCGAAATCGAGGCTATAGCTCATGTTTCGCAGAAGCTATACGATCCCTTGCGGTTGGTCGGGAAGAGGTGGTCAATGTCAGTCGGCGTACGTCCGCGGGGGAGTTGACCCAAGCGATTCTATCAACGGCCACAGCGTATGTCCCCTCCATCCTCGTGCCTCGTGCGCGAACCTTTTTACTAAAGTGAAGCCTCCTCAGAATCCCTCCGGCTCTTCAGCGGGTTCGGCTGTCGCCGTCTCTGCTGGGTATGCGCCACTATCTATTGGTACAGAGACAGATGGATCCCTCGTGTCTCCCGCTGGAAGGGCAGCTTTGTACACCATCAAACCCACCATCGGACTCGTATCCCAGGATGGCATCATACCCATCAGCCATACCATGGACTCGGGCGGGCCCATGGCCAAGACACCTTATGATCTCGCCGCCCTGCTCGACGTGATTGCGGAGCCTGGCGAAGAATACCTAGAAGGCTCATTCATCTCGGCCCTTCATGGTTCCTGGGGGGAGCTGTCCATCGCCACCGTCAACTTCGACAAATGGTGGGCAGAGACTGAGGATATCAAGCCGGTGGAGAGTGCAACCGAACAAATGGTGCGTGGTCTTCCTCGTTTCTCTTCATTTCTGGACTCCACATGTCTTCCTCTTTTTGATTCTGTTTGTCAACGCAGTTGCAGCGCCTGCTTGCTGAACATAGAAATTTAGCGCACGGAGATTCAGGCTGCCTTCACCAAGATGGAAAGCTTAGCAAAGAGATACATCGGCGATGCGCCACTTTCACCACCCACGGAGTCCATGTTTGACAGCGAGGGAACCATCATGAGTAAGTCACCCTTCCTGGGCGAAATCATTTAGGGTTAACAAGACCCCAACAAATAGTGGCCGACTTCAAAAACGACATTGGCAATTTCTTGAAGTCGGCGGAGAACTCCAAGGTTCGAAGTCTTGAGGACCTTATAGAGTTCAATATCGAGCATGCCGAACTCGAGATGCCACTAGGTAAGCTGTTCTGACAGGCCGCGGGCTACCGCTCTAACCTTCGCGCGTCTACCAAGGCTACGAACAGGAACTTTTGGTCCAGAGCCGGGACTTACAACTGTCATCGGAGGAATATGATAAACACCTCTCTCACCTAAGACAAGTCACTCAGCAAGATGGGCTAGATTACATCTTTCAGAAATATGAAGTCGATGTGGTCATAGGATTCAGTGACACACCCATTACGGCTTACGCAAGTGGAAGTGGTAAGCATATCTAATCCGTTGCCAAAATTTGCCACGTATATGTGCTGAAAGTGATGGTCACTTCAGGTTACCCTGTCGGGTCGGTTCCCTTGGGATACTTGGACTTCAACGGACGACCATTTGGGCTGGCGGTGTTGGCTGCCAAGAGCCAAGAGGCCAAAATACTTAAGTTCATGAGCTTGTGGGAGGCTACCTTCGGTCCAAGAAAACCGCCCCCAATCCTTCAAAAGTCAAATGACTCGGTGCGCGGTTAAATACAACAGTCACAAAAGGCCCGGGCACTTCGTAGGATTTGTCGATGGTGTTCTGCCCTGGTTCCTCACTGGACGCAGATAACACAGGGATGTCTCGCTCTTACATGTGCATAAATTGTACAAGGGTTAAGGATGGGGTTGAACGGCTCAGCCATGCTGGTTGGCTGTTGATTTGCTGAAGCGGGGGTTGAGGCTTTTGGGATGTTTGCAAGACGAAGCAGGTAGACTCTACTTTGCTTGAAGCCTCGGGCCATTTTCCTGCGGCTATAAAATACCGAACTCGGTCACTTCTAGAGCCTCTCCATAACAATGCCCCATGGCATGCGTAGCAGCTCAATTCGGAGCCACCATCACAAAATGACGCAAGACATTGCAAAGCAGGAGAGCTCGCACCTTGGCATCCCCGAGTTGTCACAAGCTGGGGATCTCGAGACGCTTCCTCTATCCCGCACCGAGACAACTATTCGGTTCTTCGATTCATCAGATCCCAAGTGGGCTGCAGAGAAGCCCTTTTATTCAAGCATTCCATTTCTGGAGTCGAAGACGGCAAACACGAATGTGTCTCCAACAGATGTTATGGTCCCCATCTTCAACATTAGGGGCCATGAATCGCGATTCACTTTAGACGATACCGGCTTTCAGCTGGTGAAATGGAGCCACAAATTTTCGGACCTTGGCCCGTCTTTCCAGGAGAGTGGCTATCCAGCCGTGACTAAATTCTTGAAAGACACACTTGGACACCACGTCCAGGTCTGCATATTTGACCATATTGTTGGTTCTAAATGGCTCACTCGGAGGTTTAGATTCAATAACAGACGAATGTGCAGGTCCGCCGCAGTAACCCTCCAGCCGCAGTCTCAAATGAGTGTGGTGGTCGTCGAGAAGACGATGGTTACATCGCTCGACCCAGCAAGATAGCTCACAATGGCATGTGCTTCGAGTCTCAGTTCCGCTCTGCCCCTCCTTCCCTCCTCCACGAAGTTGATCTGTCACGCAGCTAACTCGTGAAACAGACCAAACATACGAAGGGACCATTCAGAAGATCAAGGATGACTTTGGGACGCAGGCTGCAGATATTCTCTCTAAAAGATTCAGAGTCATCAAGTGAGTACTAATGGTTACGCCCCGTGGGCTTCTACTTCATGATCTGATCCAAATGATCCAGTGTCTGGAAACCCTTAAAGGGGCCAGTCCGTCAATATCCGCTAACACTTTGCGATTATCGTACATGCGGCGACGGTGACGGCCATCCCTGTGATCTAGTCTACCCGCACACCGTTTCCGAGAACATTCTCTTCTCACACTCGGAAAGCCAGCGATGGTACTACGTGGGAGACCAAGCAGAGGATGAGGTATGGCTTATCAAGACGATGGACTCGGCAAATATGGCCGATCCTTCGATAGCTCAATGTAAGTGACCCCAGAAAACAAACGGGGCCAGGAAGACAAAGTACCGGTACAAGGACGGACTTCCCCGCCAGAGCCGCATTCCTCGCACTTTCAGAGATTGATGGCCCAGCAGATACACCACACACCTCCTTCTTCGACACAAACCCGGAACTTTTGTTCGAGGTCAGAGAGAGTATCGAGCTCCGCACTTACGTTATTGGATAGGAAGATGCATCTATGCTGGGGACTCGTAGCTGTATTTAGGGGTCAGGGTTGCTGTTTTAACATGAAATTGCTTTCCATACGTCATTCCCCTCCTTTCGTGATAGACTTCTGCTGCAATGACGTGGCATCCAGCAAATGCAGACGGACCTTGATGCTACCCTCGACCAGGCTGCCTGTATCTGTATCCAATAAGAGGATCAATCCAAGCGTCTACGATGGGAGGCCTCAATATGCAGCATGGGAGCACATGACCGCCTAGAAGTGCACATTTCTAAATGGCTCAACATCACTTCCAACTTCTGCATTCTTGAGCCGACGAATTCCGGTGCTTTCGGCGAGAGGCTCTGTGAGGGTGTGATGGTATATCCCGCAGATGTGATAGGACAATGGCGAGTCTGGATACTATCAAAAACTCATAAATAAGAACGGTTGGACTGTAACCCGAAGAAATTGCTTCACATCAACCCCCAGTTCTTTTTTCAAGGTACTCAAACTTGTCAAATTACCATACCCACCTGACTTCGCATCAAGCTATAAGTACGGTATTACTATGCCCTCGAATCAGATAGCTCATCACTGACATAGTCTCCTTCAGGATCCACTCGAAACCATGGCTGACGAGAGATCTGACACGAACCTCGACCAGAACACTTTTGGTCTTGGACTGGTTGCCCCACGACCCATCAAGCTCGTCCAGCCGTGGATGGAGGCACTCAAGGTCGAGAAGGAGGCTGGAACCAACCCAATGCTTGGATGGCAACCCAACCCATCCGACTTGGGCGAGAAGCCGTGGCTTAAGATCGATTGGTCTAAGCTCGAGGCCGCTGAGAGCCCTGGCCGAAGCGATAGCCCTGTTCAGTTATGTGGTTATGCAGTTGGCAACCTTAAGCTTCAGTGAGGTCCTATAAGTGAGGCCCTTGGGATCGCAGGGCTGGATATCAGTACGACGGGAATGAACTGATTGACGTTTTGTGCCTTCGCGTCCCAGACTAGCCAAATTGAATACGCAATCTATTTCTTATATCAAGATCAACCCAAATATAAATATCCCTCCGTCGTCATAAGGGAGAGAGCACAACGTTCACATCACATGTAGAGACACATAATAGAGATCACCGAGACAATAGCCGTAACTCCGACCAATTACAGAAGTACAAGGTCTACTGATGTAATAAATGAAAGCTTTTCCCAAGCTGGTCTCTTGTAAGACAAGAGTTCGATTGTGTCAGCCCTACAACCAGGCAACGAAGACAAAGCGGACTCGTCTTGGGGCATCTCCGAACCCCGCCCGGCTCACACGGCTTTAGGATTTGGGATTTGGTGCAACTCGCATTCGGCCTCCACCAACTCAGGTATCGCGAATTGCGAGCATGACAGATATTCAACTGGCGGAAAATTATAAATTTGCAGCAAATTAAATCAACAAAATATAATTATTGCCCTCAATCGGCTGATTGGTGTGCTATTCGCATTCGTTACCCGTGTCTCGGCGTTCCCAGCAATACCCCTGCGACAGCGAAAGCGAGTAGTTACATTGACTTACAGATGCGACATGGTCTTAGACAGGATCCCTTCATTAAGAGAAGTCTTTAGTATATAAAGTCTTGCCTCTTCCCCTAAAGAGACCTTTCTCCATCACAACAAAGAAATCTCATTCAATTGCCACTGTCGACATACAAGTCACAACAACCTACACATCACACCACCTACCCCGCTACCTCACCAGCAACAGCTAACTGTGTAAACATGACCGAAACATCAGTAAATATACACTGTCAACTGTAAAGTACCACCACCATCTCTAACTTCTGTCTTCGCTACAGGGAAACACCATGTTCGCTCTCAGTTCGGACGAGTCCTTCCACTACGAACTTACACGGGTTCTTGGACTCGCGCCCTGTGGAGGCTCTGATCTCGGCGAAGTCCTGATGACCGTCAACAAAATCAAGCCCGGAGACTTTGAGAGCTGGACCGCTGCGTTCACTCAACTAGCCGACGAGACTTGGGAAAGGGCCCAGCGCATCGATGCGAAGAGGCATCCCGTCTCTGCCCGGAACGCGTACTTCTGTGCCTCCAGCTATTATCGCTCGGCCGACTTCTTCCTCCACGGAAATCCAGCGGATTCTCGTATCAATACTCTTTGGGAGCGTCAGACGGTTGCTTTTGACATTGCCATCGGCCTGCTTCCAATTCCGGGGGAGCGCGTAACAATCAAGGGTGATGGCTTCGATATCCCACTCATTTTCTACAAGTCGGACCAGCCCGGCAAAAGGCCGACGGTTCTTCTCTGCAACGGCTACGATGGTGCTCAGGAGGAAATGTTCCATGTCATGGTCCAGGCTGTCGTGGAGCGAGGCATGAATGCCATCACCTTCGAAGGGCCAGGCCAGCCCACTGTTCGCCGACAACAGAACATTGGCTTCATCCCTGAGTGGGAGAGGGTTGTGACTCCTGTCATCGATTATGCTCTATCTCGTGATGATGTCGATCCGGAGGGCCTCGCAAGCATGGGATACTCCTTTGGAGGTCTTCTGATGCCCCGCGCTGCTGCGTTTGACCATCGTTTGGCTGCTGTCTTCGCGCTCGATGGAGTCTACGATTTTGGCGCTACCGTCACCGGCGCTCTTCCCAAGGAGATGCTCGACATATACAATGCTGGAGACGCCGCCAAGTTTAATGAGATCATCGCCGAACTTCTCAAGAGTCCGCATTTCCCAACGACTTCAAAATGGGCCGTCGGCCAGGGCATGTGGTCTTTCTGCACGACTTCGGCCTTTGGATGGGCGAAGCAATGTGAGAAGTACACGCTTGAAGGTGTCATTGACAAGATCAAGACTCCTGTATTTGTGGGAGACGCTGAGGGTGATATTTTCTTTAAAGGACAGGCCGAGATTCTGGCAAACAAATTGGGTGGTCTAGCTACGTATCATGTCTTCAAGACTTCTGAGGGCGCAGGACAGCATTGCAGTGTGGGTGCTTCTGTCCGGCAGAACCAAGTCGTGCTGGACTGGTTTGAGGATCTACTTGAAGCCAACCGGGCCAAGAAGCAGTGAATATTGGAACCCTCTTGGAAACATTGTACATATAAAAGGTCATTTTAGACTTTTAGGTGCTCACTTCAAATTCTCTTGCCGACCAGCCCCTTTGGATAAACCTCCGATGCAGGAGAGGACAAGGCCTACCAGTTCCGGTTCCGCTGGCTGATTTCTAACGCTAGGAACAGGTTGGAATCCCTCGAGAACTGAGTGGACCAGCCCCCGTTTGCTATATCTGACGTGCTCGCCAGGCCATGGATTCGTCTTACACGGATCGATTCTTCCGACGTGATCATTCATTTGCTATTAGCTGCTACCCCGACGAAATTCCGTAAATTCTGCCAGACATCGAACACCTATTCCCGGCTCCGTGCAGCATGGCAGAAACTCAGCAACAAGACCGGCTCAATGTCTCGACTCAAGCTTCGTTATCCGACACCAGCTTGAGAGAGCGCGAAACAGGTCCAAACTCGACTTTGATCCTTCGTTCATCATCACAGCGATCGGCATGGTGGTCTCGATTTCGCTTCCCTCTCCTCGCGGCTGGCCTCGCTATTGTTTTGGGCCCCTTCGCCTATGCCAGCTCCTGGCTGTCCGGAGAGGCTCCTATAGACCCAACCAACTATGCTGAGCGGACGAGGCGTGTCTTGGGTACTACTCCGTACGTATGCACAATCTCGCACGTTAATTCACATTGCTGTACTTCTGGGTCTTTCTTCGAAGTTCTGCGACACATATCATGGATTCCAGCTTATGATAAAGCTTACACTTTTCGATAGTCTCATCGATGGCCACAATGACTTGCCCTGGCAATTGCGATTGGAGCTTCACAACCGCTTCTACGACAGTGGTGTCGACTTCGAGAGCAAGCTTCTAGGGCACACCGACCTACTGAGAATGAGGCAGGGTATGGTCGGTGGGCAGTTTTGGAGCGTCTATGTTCACTGCGACCTTCAGCAGGTCCATTTTGAGGACCCTTCATGGGTCGTCAGAGATACGCTGGAGCAGATTGATGTGACTCGGCGCTTCATCTCTGAGCATCCCAAGCACTTGCAATACTGCGATACTTCGTCATGCGTACGCGATGCCTTCAAATCAGGCCGGATCGCAAGCATGATTGGCATTGAGGGCGGCCATCAGGTAGGCAATAGTGTCGCCAGTATCCGACAGATGTACTCTCTTGGGGCTCGCTACATGACCCTCACGCACAACTGCGATAACGCTTTTGCAACTTCGGCTTCTACGATTGCGGCCGGTGGCACAGATCCTGGTCTGCTTCAGTTAGGATATGAGGCCGTTAAGGAGATGAATCGCCTGGGCATGATGGTTGATCTATCCCACGTCTCTCACCAGACCATGAGAGACGTCCTCAGTGTCGCCCGGGCGCCAGTAATCTTCTCGCACTCTGGCGCATACAGCGTCGAACCTCATCTGCGTCACGTTCCCGACGACGTGCTACGCACTGTCAAAGCCAACGGAGGCATTGTCATGGCCGTCTTTGTCAACCGATTCCTCAACATGAAGAACCCGGCTGAGGCTACGATCCACGATGTCGTCGACCACATTTTCCACATTGCGGAGGTCTGTGGCTGGGAGTGTGTCGGCATCGGCAGCGACTTCTCGGGGACGCCCCATGTCCCTATCGGCCTTGAAGACGTATCCAAGTTCCCGGATCTGATCGAACTAGTCATGAGGCGCGGCGCCACTGACGCTCAGGTTAGATTGCTTGTTGGGGACAACCTCATCCGTGTGTGGGGGAACATTGAGAAGCGAGCTCGCGAGATTCAGGCTACTGGGGAGAGGCCCTCGGAGGCCGAGTACTCTGAGAGACAATGGCACAAGGGTCTCCAGAGCTCGCCTTGGATGCTAAGAGAAAGCCGAAACGGGGCTGTAGCGCAAGGAGGGCATGCGTACCACATGTTCAACGTCAATGGCGAGGGCAAACACGATGGGACAGTAAAGGAAGTCTAGGCTCACTTAGTGGAAGGTTAGAAACGTAACCAATGACATTCATTCTCTTAATCATTTCGGGTGTTCGAATGTAACTTAAAGTGACCCATAAAGTGTCAGTCTAAAGGAGATATAGCGGGAATAAAGGATCTGATCATGCACTCGACGACGCTCGACGACACTTGACGAATCTTGGCCGTTTGCGCAATCGTAGTCTAAGATAACATGCTCGCTATTACTGCAAATCCAAGTCTGAAGGATTCTCAAGCCATTACAAGAGCTTTGGAATCAAGTGCTCGAACTTGGATAGCGCAGAGTGACTGCTCGGCTTTGTATTTCCACTGTGTTCGTTCCCTCTCCGCGTGCTTGGATCCGACATGGCTGCATCCTTCAGAAGGTTCAATGAGACGCTCTGATAACGCCATAGCGGAGATAGCCTCCTCCTTTGAAGATAGATCAACATTGGTTGGTTTGAGCTGCCCTAAACCTGAACTTAGGTACGGAGCGGAACTGCAAATGAAGAGGTTACCGCGAGATACCGGAGTCTTTCTGACGTGATGCCTCTAAGCGAGGCTACTGGTCGAGGTGCCATGGTTTACGCTGTTCAAGTGTGACTTCGTAGTAATGCTAGGTCCATAACCTATGATCATTTCTAGTCGTGAAATAAGTCTGGCGTTGACAGCTGTACTCTTCTCGCTGCTGCATCTCGAACCAGCTTGATGATTAGCCCATACAATTTGCCTGTTCACAAACACTCGATCTCAATGCCTTCCAGTGCCAGCCACAGTCCTATAGAGCTGCTCGAGAGAGCTCTAGCAGGACTTGGACGCAGCATAACTGCAATTCTCATTTTGTTTGGTCTGTATCTCCTATTCAATGAAGTTTTACGTTACCGAAACCGCATCAAAGGTCTACCGGGTCCTCCTGGGTGGCCAATCGTGGGAAATTTGCTACAACAGGTACAACATCAACCATTTGCTATACCCAAATTCTGCCTACCAAATAGGGACATTTACTGACATAGGACATGGCCAGCAAGCAAATGGTCTGCCAGCAGCAGAAAATTACCGACTTTGGGCAGCCAAGTACGGTCCAGTCTTCCAAATCCAGCTCGGCAACTTAACGACGGTCGTCGTCAACTCAGCCGATGCGGCTCGCCAACTCTTCGTCACCCAGCGCACTGCAGTTAACTCACGGCCCATCTTTCACGTCTTCCACAAGCAAGTCAGCAAAACCGTCACCAGTATTGGCACAAGCCCTTGGGACGAGTCATGCAAACAGCGGCGCAAGGTCGCCGCCACCGCCTTGAACCTCGTCAAGATTCGCACCTATCGGCCCATCTTAAACCTGGAGGCACGAGAGTTCCTCCGTGAAATATACACGGCATCGAGTGGCGGCACGGTCGACGTTGACTTTCGCTTACCTGTAAAGCGATTCTCACTCAACCTGGTCCTGACACTAAACTATGGCACTCGTGTAGGCCATTCAAAAGCTTTGGATGACGACCCGCTGTTCTCTGAGGTGATATACGTTGAATCAGAGATCTCGAAGTTACGCGATACATCGAAAAACTATGCCAATTACATCCCCTTCTTGCGTTATTTGGGTCCCCTTTCCAAGGTCCTCGGAATCGGTGCAGCACCCGCCCATGCTGCGGACATCGGCCGACGAAGACTGGAGTATAATGGATGGCTCTTAAATCAACTCAAAGAGCGAGTAATCCGAGGCGAGGATGCCCCGTGCATTCAGGGCACAGTGCTCCGAGATCCAGAGTCGGGCTCACTATCACGAGAGGAGCTCATTAGTGTCAGTTTCAGCATGATGGCGGTAAGTACAAATAAGTGAAAAATGAAAGGAAGAACCTGTTCTCTAACACGTCGTTCTTTACCAGGGCGCCGAGTCCAATCAACCTACACTTGCTTGGGCAATCCTATTGCTAGCTCATAGGCCGGATATTCAAGAGAAAGCATACAATGCGATCAAGGAAGCCGGAGTCGATGAACTTGCGTCCGACGAGTATGCCAGCACCAGTATTCCATACATTGAGGCCGTCACCAAAGAGGTCGGTCGATTCTTCTCAGTGCTGAAGTTGGCCCTGCCCAAAGCCACGTACTCGGATACTAAATGGCTGTCTGCGACAATTCCTCCCAAGACGCCGGTGTTTCTGAATAGCTGGGCTTGCAATAGAGGTGAGTCTCAGCAAGTAAAAAGCAGCGATATTGGGAGATGATTCGTACTGATGCCCAACCACCACCAGATCCCCAAATCTTTAGCGACCCAGACACCTTTAATCCAGACCGATGGCTACCTGGCTCACCAGAAGAGCATAATCCGCAATTTGCCTTCGGCTTTGGCGGGCGCATGTGCGTTGCGTTCTTGCTTGCCCACAGCGCACTTTACACAGCCTTTCTACATCTAATATCGCGCTTCCACATCCTGCCCGTCGAGGGCGAGAGCTCAGACGCGATACACCCACTGAAAGGTATGGAACCAGGGATATTTACGGGCACGCCAAAGGCCTTCCGAGCAAGGTTTATTCCACGAGAAGGACGGCTACTTGAATCGTGGCTAGACAACCCGAGTACGAATATGTCGTCTCTCCAAGCTTAGAAGCTCTATACAAATCCATGTCTACAGCAGTTTGAAGCAAGACAGGGTGTATAAACTCGAGATTATAAAGTAGCTGTAGTCTACCATGTTGGGTTTACAATATCGAATATCCATGTCACATTCACGAGCTGCCCTACCAGACTGGCGTCGGTTGCCTTTTTAACAGAACCAGTCTCTAATACAAATTCAATCCAATAGTAATAAAGAATTCAACGGGCAGTGACCAGAGAGCCGTGCATGGTTCTGCCGATTGGGCAAATATCGAAAACACAGGAGATAACCATTCGCAACTTGATCGCTTAGACGCACTCCATCCGGGCCACTGATGCCGATCAATCCCTAATTCCGCACGTGTGAACTAGTCATATCATTGCTTCACATGCCAGAAGGCGTGCTTCTGGGAACTTATGGTTGCATCGGAGCTTATCGTTGAAGGATTTCGCACTCTGCCAAGTCTTAGGCGCGGAATAGGAACAAGAGCTCCAGAACCGTAGATACAGGCCGCGGAAACCGGGTCAGACCTAAGCCCAATGTACGCTATGATTCAGTCTTTCCACTAATTCATGAGGACATATCTCCATGTTCTGGCGTAACGAACCCATGAGGCGGCAACGTGCGTTCGACCCAAGAACTCGGTTACATGTACGCGCCAATCAACGAGCCCCTTTGCTGGAATGATTCCAAATCTATGGATACACTTTCCTCGATTTTGAACCATTGTTGGACGCTTTAGCATGCCCCTCTCTCCCGCCTCGTGGTTCTAGTAATTAGCAGACGTATGTAGCTGAGAGAGAACTGCCACATGGTCCAGCCTCTTGGGTAATTAGCCATACTTACCTCTCTCGGAGGACTGACCCCCAGGACTTCATACATATTTCACAGATGCGAAGCAAATTTTCCGTCAATCCTTGTCTTTCTTAGTTGCGTCCCTCTACAGTTTCCAATCCTAACCCCTGGGTTAGCATTTAGGTATCGCAGCCACTGTTACTACAACCGAACGAGTCACAATGGCCATCAGTGTGGAGGAGACTCATAGTGGCAATGAGAAGGTCGGCGAGGTTCAAGTCGACGGCAATGCCAGCGAGTCAACCATCAAGCCAGGTGGCGATGAGCCCATACCGGTTGACCCTGTGGTCATGAAAAGAGCCCTTAGGAAGATTGATTGGTATTTGGTTCCTGCAATGACACTTGGTATGTATAAATGCAGTCCAAGCAATCTCCTAGTTCACTTGAAAACTTCCAATATTGACAGTCCATCTTCCAGGATATGGCTTCGTCATCTACGACAAGGTGAGCCGCGACATACGCTGTCTCTACACGTAGGCTTCTGAACTCAACTAACAATTACTCTCGTAGGCCATTCTTGGTAGCGGTGCCCTTCTCGGCATGGTAGCAGATCTTGATCTTAAAGTTGGAGACAGTACCCGTCGTCTCAGTTGGGCAACTTCGCTATTCTACCTCGGTCAACTCGCGGGATCGTATCCCATGACATATCTACTACAGCGTTCCCGCACGCGATGGACTCTGGGCCCAGCCGTCCTTTTCTGGGCCATTGTTTGTGCTTCTACAGCCGGCTGCACGACTTACAAGGGTCTCTTCGCTCAGCGATTCTTCCTGGGTACGTCCTCGCTCTTCGCTTAACTGGTGCGGGATGGACAACTGGGTTCCAACGCATACTGATGTTCTCCAGGATTCACTGAATCCATTGTCCCAACGGCATTTATGATGGTCGTCAGCGGCTTCTACACCCAGACAGAACAGGCCGTCCGACAAGCATGGTGGTTCAGCGGTGCTGGATGGTTTACCGCCATCGGTGCAGTGCTCAATTATGGCTTCGCGCAGATAGACGGCAGTGCATTGCATTCCTGGCAGTACTGCTACGTCTTTGCCGGAATCTTAACCTTCCTCTTCGGTCTTTGGTGTTTCTTTATGCCCGACTCTCCGCAAAATGCTTGGTTTCTGACGCCTGAAGAACGGATTGCCGCTGTAGAGAGGTTGCGCGCAGGGCAGACGGGCATCAACAACCCTCGAATCAAGGGGAGCCAGATAAAGGAGGCAATTCTGGATCCCAAGGTCTGGCTGTTCTTTGTAATGATGGCATCTGGGTAAGTCTCGAGTTTGTTATCATGGCGAATTTGATGGTTCGCTGACACGCAAATGCTAGGTACACTGCCAACGGTGCGGTCACCGGCTTTGGCCCTCTCATTGTCTCAACGTTTGGATATTCAACGCTCGATTCTATCCTCTTTCAGCTCCCAATTGGCCTTCTTTGCGGAGCCAGTAGCCTGGCAAGTGGCTGGGCTGCTTACCGTTGGCGCAATATCCGATTTCCCCTACTCATTGCTTTCTGTCTACCCACCATCGCAGGATATATCATCATCTGGAAATCGGCTTGGGGAGATCAACCAGTGGCCCCCGTTGTCGGCTACTCACTGATAGGTTTCTTCGGCGGCGTAGTCGGTATGGTGGTGCCTATCGCTTCTGCTAATGTTGCCGGCGAGACGAAGAAGAGCTTCACTGCGGCTGCTGTCTTTGTTGGGTACTGTGTCGGAAACATCGTTGGACCGCAAATGGTACTCACGCCAGAGAAGGAACGGCATTATCCAACTCTTTGGTCTGGTTTGATCGGCTGGTATGTGTTGAAGACCACCCGCGACATGCAGTTCAGATGCGCTGACCATGATCTTGCTACAGCTACGTTATTACCATTGTCGCCACAGCACTCGCCTGGTTTCTGCTATGGCGCGAAAACAAGCGTCGATCAGGCCTTGATCTTGACAAGTCTGAGGCTGATAGGCTAGGTTTCCGAGATCTAACGGATAAAGAGAATCTTCATTTCGTATACGCCTTGTAGATGCTTCCTTCTATTATTTGTGGATCTTGGGAGAGGATCAAGGTTGAGAGAGAGGTAAGAATCATACAAATGCAAATGCAACAATCTAACTTCTTGCAACGTGGGGTATCAGATAGTCCTAAATAGCCTGAATATCGGTGAAAGTTAGTCACTCTCTCAGCAACCCCTCGACATCCAGTCTTGGCTGTATAGTCGTGCTTCATTTGTATATTACATTTCTCCAGTATGGTTGCATTGTTAAAAGAATCCCAATCACAAAGGCGAAATCAGACTTGAGTCTGCCTCGGCGCCTAATCACGCAAGGATTGGTGCTACGCCCTGTTCCGGATCCTTGCCCGGATAAGAGGTGTGGCGCAGCTTTCAGCTGAGGGCGAGGCCTGGATTAAAGACTCACGCGACGCGGCGTTAACAGCTTGAGCAACATCTCAACGCCCAAAAACATGTCGTCGCAAGTAATGGACCCATTGCAGCCTTCAACTGGACTCTTCCCAGAAGCCGTTGTCGAAGAGCGTCCGCGATCGTTCTCCAGCTGGTCCAAGGACTCTCTCCAACTGGTGCTGAACAGCGCTCCATCAGCTTATCTAGGGCCGCGTCGCCGAACGCAAGATGAGGAGATCTGCCTTGACAGAGAAACAACCTTGATAAGTCACGTCCAGCCCTCGGCAGAATTGGAAAAGCCGATCAAAGATATCTGCGAAACGCCATCTCAAGATAATAAGCAACTGGCTGTGGCACAATCAGCCCGTGATGCGGAAGCATTTTTTAAGGCGATTGTAGGAGAAGGTCCTTGCGTCTTCGTCTGCTCCGGGTCTGCAAAAAGGTGTCGAGTAACGCAGGTGCACATCAAGGATGACGACGATGACGTGGTTATCATGACGAAGATGAGGAATGCCTGGGCCAAATCAGCACTTCAACTCCCTTTTCGCAGAGTCACCCGCGTAGATGAAGTTACAGTGCGTTTGGAGGAGATCTCTTCTTTTTCTCTTAGTGAGCTAACTCCTCTCCAGGTTCGTTTCTCAGGGGTCAACCCAAAAGGAGGGTCTGACGCCTTCATCGGCACGTATGAACTCGTAGATTTGAATCAGCTGCGCAGCACTCTTGGTAAAGAACAAGATCGGGTGGCGGACGGGATTGACGTCTGTCACGTCGAGGCAGGAGATGAATGTGAGGAAGATTACCATGCAGGCCAGTGGTATCACTCATCACAATGTCCTTCCAATATTGATCTCTGGTCGGATTGCCCACAACAGATGTACGAACGAATCGAACGACGATTACGAAGTCTGAGCATTCTCCCGATGCTCACTTCAGCGTTTCAAACTCCCTCCCTGGCAAGTGGACAGGATCTGTTTGGCGGACTCATCCATGCAACAGGATCCCACCATCCAACGTCGGGTATCTGCTCCTACCGGTAAGGAAGTTTCCAGCTAACCCTACATCTGACTTCTGCTAAGGCACTGGTTATAGTGAGATTCTTCAACAGACTTATGGCAGCAAACGAATTGGAGACATTGGGGTTGTTGGTTACAGGGTCTTGGAGGAGTGGGATATGAGAGGGAGCGCAGCAATACCCCTGGTTACTACACTAATTCTGTTATCATGCTTTCTTTTTCGTATCATTTTTGGGGACTGGCAAACGGCCCTGGGGGCGAGTTCTTTGGCAGCTGCTGTAGTTGCAATGGCTGTTCAATGGGCGATATATGCTGCTGACAAGGACAGCGTTTGATAAGCGCAATGCTCCGGTTGTAATATATAGAGATATCAAGGTTCGCAAAGCAATGAGACATTTCCCTGGTATTCATAGCATATAGCAACTCCTAATACCGAATGACCATTGTAGTGTCAGGATCAAGGAAGAAGACAGAGCTCTTCACTTCGACGTCACTAATTCCTCCCCGAGTCGCTCAGCCGATCTAAACCTGCAATATTCACGAAAGCTAGGCTTCAAAGCCAGCGGATAATGAACCAGGTTTGTCGAGAGATGCCTGATTTAACACCCCTGGGTCATTTCTGATGCCTGAGGAGTGCCAGATCGCCTCTCGACTCACTAGATGTTCATACGCAACAGAAGTGCTATGAGACTTCACATATCCACAGATCGGCCGACCATCACTGCAACGTAACAATATCATCGTTGCCTAGGCTTCTGCCCTCATTCACTAATGCAGTCGTGGCGCAGCTTGCCAATGAGATTTGAGTGCTGTGCCGTAGTGTTGCGCATAATATTAGCAGAGGTTCAGCCGGCAGCGACATAAAACACGGTCTGGACATATGCCAACTCAAACTCCGGACTCTCCTCTTCAATATCGTCAACATGAGCATTTGGCCGCGACCACGAGATATTGAGACTGGGAGTGGCGTCGTCTGGCTCCCGCGCGGAGCGGAATGCCATATTACCTTGTCGCCCAAATTCTCGGCTAACCAGAGAATCCAATTGCGGCAGGACGTGTCAGTCTCACTCCGCACGCAACATTCATCGCATTATTGACATATTTCCAGACAAAAGATGTTCTCGGACACCATAGACTCTATGCATAAATCACCCTTCAGCTGGAAGAAATTACGAGGACAGAATGTTCCTCCCGAACCGCTTGGTGAAACAAAGAATGCAAGCCTTGCGCACAAAGTTGTAGTTGAAATACTCGTCGATTGGGATTCTTCATGGGATGCCCGCCTCCCGGAATGGTACCAGCTACACATCGAGACCGATGGAAAATGCTCCATCAAGGTCCACTCCTATCTGGGAATGTGTCGTGCCCTGGCAACGTTCACTCAATTGTTCTTCGAGCACTCGGAACCAATGTCCGAACTTTTTTGCCCTTACTGTCCGCTGAAAATTGAAGATGAGCCAACTTTTAAGCATAGAGGATTGAACCTGGATATAGCTCGAAACATCATCTATCCAGCCGACGCGGTGCGAGTGCTAAAGGGTATGTGGCTAAACAAGATGAATAAGCTGCACATCCACGCAACAGATTCGCAATCATGGCCGCTCGAGATCCCTGGGATTCCAGAACTAGCAGAAAAGGGCGCTTACGATCCATCTCAGATCTGGAAAATAAGCGATGTCGAATCTATTCAGGAAACTGCACGATGTCTTGGGATCGAGGTCTACTTTGAGATCGATCTCCCAGGCCACACTGCTGCCATCCACCACTCCTTTCCGGAGCTAATTGTAGGGTACAATCAACAACCTTGGAACGAGTTTGCCAAGGAACCTCCAGCGGGACAGCTCAAGTTGGCTTCAGCGGAAGTGCGAGATTTCATCAAACGTTTATTCGACGGTTTTCTCCCTCACGTGAAGAAGCATTCGACACTCTTTCATCTTGGGGGAGATGAAATAAACAAGAGAATCTATACGCTTGAGGAAGGCCTCGGAACGGATGATATGTTACAGTTGATGCTCTTGCTTGAAAAATTCTATATCGACTGTATAGCAAAGCTCAGTGCGGCCAATCTGCAGCCTGTGTTTTGGGAAGAAGCTCTAATCAAGTGGAATCTTCACCTTCCCCAGAAGAGGGCCATCATTCAGTCATGGAGGTCACAAGAGTCTCTTGCAACGATCGTGGAGAAAGGATATCGAGCGCTCTTCGGGCCTTGCCAATACTGGTATCTGGACACCGGTATGGGCCAGTGGCTTGAGCCAGACCCAAACAGCGACACGCCTGTCAACCCAAAGTTCCCAGACTGGTGCCCTCCCTACAAGAACTGGCGCATTGTCTATTCCTATGATCCCTTTGAGGGAATCGAAGACAAATATCGAAGTCAAATTCTTGGCGGTGAAGTGCATCTCTGGGGGGAGATGACTGATTCGGTCTGCCTGGATTTCATGCTGTGGCCTCGCGTGGCTGCAGCAGCAGAGGTACTTTGGTCCGGCCCCAGCAAGCTGAGCGAAGAGGTGACTCAAAGACTGGCTGAGATGCGGGAGCGGTTGGTTCTTCTTGGAATTCAGTCCGGCAGAGTACAGATGGAGTGGTCACTTCGCAATCCTGGAAGTAGCTTTCATTGATCATATTGCCATTCATTTAAACTATGCAGTCTTCTTAACAAATTCGGGTCAATCTAAACTAAGTTTCCATACAAAACATCTTCTCCCTACTTGGCAATAACAGTGTCAACCTTGTGCATCTCTGCCGAAAACCGACAGTTTCCTTCAGCACAGTTAGGCCTCGCGCATCGATGACCGAAAATACACTCCGCATCAAGGCAGCCAAGTCCTGCCGGGCACGGAGACTGCCGAGCAACAGCCCGCAGGGCCTGAAACTGCGGCCGGCTTAATGGCTCTCCGTGCTTATGAATACACTTTGGGAATGGGCAGCTACCCAACAGGTGATAGCTGTTACAAAGCTTCCGGTCCTTCAAGGTCTGGAAATCCTTCGGAAGGTAGTTAAGCATGCAATCTACCCTCTGCCCAAATTTGTTTCGGAGAATCGCTTGCTTTGGATGCCCTTTGGATACATCAATGACTGTCTGCCCGTTTCCGCTTGCTGCAGCCGTGGCGTAGTTGGCTGAAGAAAGGGTTGGCGAGGAAGTCAAAGAAATTCTGCGCTTGACGTTGGATAGCTTCTGGGTCCGAAAAATATCGGCAAAGGAGACAACTTGGAAGTTATCTTTCATGTCTGCAAGCTCGTGGGCAAACGGAGGTCCTTCGAGAAGAAATATCTTCTTCTTGGCCACGTCGTCTTCGCGGTACGGCTCAAGCATACGAGCATAGCCGTTGTCGGCTGAACCGCCAAAGAACACATGACGGCAATGAGTGTCAGAAAGGCTCAATCGAAAGTTGGCTACAAACTGTTAGTTTCAATACACTTGTAATCTCATAAGTACTAAAATACCTTTGATCTTCTCATCAGAACATTCTTTGCCGTTACCAGCATCCACAAAATCACACGTCGAACAGCCCATATTAAAACCACGAACGAACTCATCCAAAGATGAACCGTCAGAGAACAAATCTAAATCACGGTAGACCTTATCCAGACCTTTCAAGTTGGCATAAATACGGATGACGACCTGTAGGTGGTGAGGGGCGGGAGAATCTTGGTGTGCGAGCTGCTCAATAACGGCTTGTCTAAGAAGGCTAGCAGCCCGCTTGCCACCATCTAGGCCTTGCATGATAAATTCATCGCGGAACTATATCCGTTAGTCCTCTGTGTGTCGACAGATATTCAGGTGTTTTACCGGCATGCAATCACCATCAATCAAAACCAGAGCAAAGACGTGACGATCCTATAGAGCTTAGTTAGATCTCGCTCTTCGCAGCATACTTGAGACAGACATACTCTTTGAAGTTGCAATTCCTTATTCATCTTTTCTAGTCCTTCGACATCGTGGCGAACCAGCTTGATCACATCCTTCTTGTCACGAAGCTCGGTCTCGGCATCGGAAAGCTTGCCTGCCAGGTTTTCAATGTACTCGAACAAACTCTGAGAAAATCAGTAAGTATTATCACCCGCGGCGTGGATCACAAATCGCGCAATTGTCCGTACTTGGATCAGCATGTGCTTCTGGTCATCTTGAGTCTTGTATGAATGCCACTTGTCCTTGAACTCGGGCATGCGATCTTGGGCGGTTACTTCAGTCATGTTTACACCGGTAGAAGATTAACGCTTCTACAAAACACGAGGTTTATTAAAAAGAAAAATAGAGGCCCGACGTGGCTCTAGGTGGCATTTATCAAAACTGCACATTATTAGGCGGTCGCACTGGTGGCCACTCGTTGGCTCACAATCACGCCCAACTGCGCCTCACTCTGAAAGTGTCAGTCAGGTAAGGCATACTCGCAGCTAGGCCAACCTGATGGTGGCCATCTAGTTGGGCAGTAACATAACGCCACGAGTGTTTTGGCCTTAGGACAACTGCACACTGACCATTAATGGGACACAAACATTGTTGGTGTGTGTGGGCGACTCGCTGAGAGGCCTATGAAAACGTGTTATTGCAGATGAGCAGCACTGCCTTGTGACTCAAATACGCATTCTTGTTTGTATATACCTCGCCTAGTGGATTTTCATGCATAGCTAGTGTTTTTATGAGGTATCATAGCAAACATAGTTATGCAGAGAGGAGTTTCATACTTCGAGATTCTGACCAACACCTCCGAAGCGCCATTCAATCTGAGAACGTTGCACCCCCAACAGCAAATTTCTCCTCCACAATCGGTTTCTCTTGATTGGGCCTCTCTGGCCGGCTCGACCGTTATGCTCTGGATATCGGCGGCTCTTATTACCCGCCACAAGGGATGCACGGATAGCCATTCGCTCAGAGCACATCTCAAATAGGCCGCTGTTGGGCCACAAACGGGCTTACCTACAGCAGTTGTTGGTTACATTGTTGAAATGGATAAACACAGGCAGGGCGATACTGATTTCTCCGAGAATGAATTCTCGCCAGTCTAAAGATGCAAACTTTGCATGTTTTCTGAGGAATTTCCTCTGGTCTTATTGAGTTAAAGATGGCAGTTCACGATGATGGGTTCCGTTTCCGCACTCTACAGCACCAAGTTGAGAATTGGAAGACTCATCACTCCATAAGCGTTGGGAGTAGGGATCTTGCAGTTTTTTGTTTCAGTGCCCTCTGTCTAACAGTGGCACAGAGTACGCCTATCCGAACGACTCGACCGAAAACGAACGCCTTGGTACGCCTTGTCGGGTCAATTGGCCGCCCCTTGGTCACTCAAGTCTGGCGCTGTTGGCTGGGAGAGATCCAACACATTGTGTGGCTATTGACATTGAAGGGCGCGTTGGTTCTCTGTCCGAAAGAAACCCGGGCAGCCAAGCTATGCTCCATCTTGGGACAGCTACAGGATGTTGGGCCATCGAGCACGGTAAGCAAGTGAGGCGTATTTCGCGCGAGTGTACGAGGCAGTTGAAGGACTTGATGTTGCATGCGAATCTCCCGGTATAAGTGCGAATAGGAACAGTGTTAGATAGAACCGTCCTTTCTGGTCGCAAGTCTGGGAGAGCTGGTTCAAAAAAGCTGCAAGTTGCTCATCATTAACAATTCTGGCCCCTGAGTGCCTCACATGTTCTATCCTCGACATCGATGATCAAACAGATGACCTGACGCCGTGATCCTTGCCATCCTGACATGAAAAACATTTTCCCCCTCTCTTTGCGTGCCCGAGCCTGAGAGCAGGCTATATGTACAGGGTATTCATCATCATCTCATCCAGCCGTCCATTACAACGCTCGCTCTAACATAGTCCTCGTCTCTGTATCACCCTATGCATCAGGCCGTGTAGCTCTCGTATGCTCCTCGTAAAATTCCAGTGTCAATGCCGCCAGGAACCCTGGAATACACCCCTTCTCGCGCACCCAGAAGCCAATCTGGTCGCCGATCCTCCGCGCAAACGCGCTCTTCGGTCCGCCCCCGACCTTCATGGTGCCGCGCTCGCCGTCAAACACAATCGAGTTCTCGTGCTCATCTGTCTGTGATGGGTAAAACGTGCTCTCGACGCGCATCTTGCCGTTGGGGATGAACGTGACGGTCCAGCCGAGTGTCGAGAAGATGGCCTCCTTGAACTCCTGCGACTTGGAGCCCCAGACTTCTTTCAGCCGTCGTGCTGACTTTTGTGCTGAGGCTGTCTCTGCCTTGGCTGCTGCGATTTCTCGCTCCATCGCGCCGAGGACTGATGTTGGGATCATCGGCACAGAAGAGCCGCCCACCTTGGCTTGAAGTGTTGCGAGAAGATCTGCGTTCTCCTTTTGCAGCGCGTCCAGAGTTGATCTCTTGATAGCCTCGTAATCAGATGTAGGGTTCGATCGAAGAGACAACACCCGAGTTTTGTTCTGCTGCTTTGCCGACTTGAGCTGTTCCTTGTTCGCTGCCACGTCCTTCTCCAGAAGAGCAACCTTGTTCTGGGCCTTTGTCAACTCGTCTTGGAGCTTGCGATTCTTCCGCGCAAGCTGGCCAAGCTGTTCGTGCGCGTTCTCGTCTTCGGCGCGGGTGCGCTTAGTACCGGCCGCCACCTGGGGA
Organism: Xenoacremonium recifei; assembly: GCA_012184525.1. Classification (NCBI taxonomy): domain Eukaryota; kingdom Fungi; phylum Ascomycota; class Sordariomycetes; order Hypocreales; family Nectriaceae; genus Xenoacremonium; species Xenoacremonium recifei. The sequence continues at coordinate 1,632,137 of WOFQ01000002.1, read as the reverse complement.
CTTGAGCTAGGGGCTTGGGGCTCTATCGAGGACAACTCGGTATGAAGGTTCTGGACTTCGACCTTATACTTGTCCACCAGGTCTTCCAATTCCTGGACTCGCTTTGCTCGGGCCTCGTCGAATTGCTCAGGCTGGAGCGTCTCATCCTCCGTGTCGAACGTCTTAAGTTGAGCGCGCAGATACTCAACTTCTTTCACGGCGAGGGCTCGTTGACGGTCAAGGCGGAGACGAGCTTTGTCAACTGTGGCAGCATTGGCAGACGTCTTTGCGCTCTCGACCTCGCCTACCAGTCGGGCCTTGTCGTCCTTGAGGGATTGAATGGTGCTCTGCTGTGCTGATAGTTCGGCCTGGAGGCCACCGAGCTTCTCAACGTACGAAGCGGTCGTTAGTCTCTCTTGTACCAGCGCTCTGGCAAGATCCTCCGGAGATTCGAATACGGTATCGCCCGAGTTGGAGGCGCTCTTAAGGTAGGATGTCCACGCAAGGCGCTCGTCTTCAAGACGTTGTCTCTGTATCCGTGCCTCGGCGAGCTCAGCTTCAACGCTCTCCGCGGCTTCGAGTCTCCGTTGGAGAGTCCTCTTCTCCTCCTCGACTACCTCAACCGCCTTGCTTAAAGCTCGAAGGTGCCTCAGTTCAGAAAGCTGCTCGCGGTTGGTGGCTTCTAGTGTTCGAATGTGTTGTACCTGTTCGGTCAACTCTTTCTTGATGGCCTCCATTGTCTCAGCGTCTCCGCTCTGTGCTTTCAGGCGTAGGACGTCGGCTTCGAGATTTGCAATCAAGGCATCCTTCTCCGTGACCTGAGCCTGGGTCTGCTGGAGCACACCCTCTCTTTGCTGGCTCTCCTGATCCAGCTCTTGTAGGGTTCGTTTCGACGCGGCGAGTTGCATGTCGAGGTCGCTCAGTTTTCTGTCTGCCATCCGGGCAGCCTCCTCTTTGGCTGTCGACAACTCTTCCAGCTGCTCCTGGAGCAGTCGAGCCTCGTCCTCAGCCTCGCGTGCCTTGCGCTCGAGAGCCTTTTTCTCTTGTTGAACCGAGTCCTTGACTTCCTGGAGCTCCTTGCGCATCGCCTCCATCTGACTCTCAGTCTTCTCTTTTGCTGCTTCGGCTGCTTGTCGAAGTGAGGCTTCGTCCTGTTCCCGCCGGCGGGCCTGTTCCATCTTGCTGTTCTGGAGAGAAGCGGCAATCTCTTGCTCCTGCTCGGCAGTCTGCATCTTGTACTGCAAGGTGCCAATCTCGGCCTTCAAGGCCTCAATCTCCTTGCGGTACTTCTCGTACTCGTCGGCATCGGGTGGCGCCATGTTTTCCTTGGAACTCTCACGCGAGCCTGGGCGGACAGACTCGGCATGGCTTTGTCGCGAGGGAGGTCGAGGGATGTTTGTCTCGGCGCCTGTGAAGAGATTGTAGGTTGGTTGAGTTGCGCGGAACGAGGATATCTATCAGGCCGAGGCAGAAGACATGGTCAACCTCCCAATCTCCTCGCGATGCTGGTCAAGCGGCCCTGGAATGGGCGATTGTTTTGTTTGTTGACTTACCCTGGACTCTCGCAAAGAGGTTTGAGGCCGGCCGATCGCCGACGTGCTGGCACGAAAACGACTGGACGACGAGCTTCGTCTGCTAGAGGCTCCTGGCGCCTCGGGGGTTGCGTGCGGGCGCATCTCGAAGTTGCTGTGAAGGCGCGTTGCTGGGAGTTTGTTTGCATTCGCGATCCGCATCTTCGGAAGGAGCATCACCAGGGCACCAAGCGGGTCACGTGATTTGGGCCATGTCACTATGCTCCATAACGTCTCTTTGTCAAAGCAATTGCCATTTAACAGTCACAATAACCAAGTGTTCTGTTCTCTTTGTTCATTTGTATTGTTTCTTTCTATGTGTCATTTCAAGTCATTATCGTTTGTTATTGCTCAATTCACGCTGGATCCCTCGACGATCTCGACGTCTCATACGATGGCGGATTCGCTGGCGGCCCGGCTGACGGCTGGCCTACAACCGACGTAGACTCTGTCAGGTCCTTCACTGTCATATCGTACTTGTATCCCTCGTCATTCCGCACCATAATCTCCATCGGTATAGATTTAGGTATCGCTTTCTTCTGGCGTCGCCGCTTCAGCAGAAACCACGCCGCCACAGCAATGATCGAAACTGCAGCAATCGAGCCGACGGTTGCACCGGCTATCACGCCCTTACTGGGACCAGTGTGGTAATCTTGGTACTCTCCTGGATAAGAGACGTATGACGGGGTTGGTGTGGCAGTGTTGACGCTCTCGGTGATCTCGCCCTTGGCAGCACTGCAATACCGGTCTATCACGGCCGTGGCTGCATCATAATCCCCCTCCCAGTTCCCATAGCAAAGGCTCTTAGCCGCAGAGGAGAGTGTGCTCGTCACATAGTCCGACACATTGGGCTTGAGGCAGACGCACGAAGCAAGCGCCTCCGGGCCATTCGTCGGACACAAAGACAGGGTCTGGCGCTGGACAGCCGATCTGACAGCCACCCTAGCGCACGTCTCAAGCACCTTGTATTGTGGAATATCGGTGATATAGTAGGTCATGTTTCCAGGAGGGTTCGTTGGGGTTGGAAGTGACGTGACGCCCGACTCTATACCGCAGTACGCCGAGAAGATGGCCTGAGCAGAAGACACGTCCGCAGTATTGTGGCATTGCGCGCTGACGGCCTTGTTGATGCTCTGGCTGACGTTTGCGGAGAGAGACTCGTCGTTGCAAAGGCATGAGGCGAGGGCGGTGGGTTCTGACGGGCATTCGTTCAAGGTCTGCGACATGTGTTAGGTAGGGCACAGGTAGGATTCGACAATATGAGCCACTCACATTGCTCTGTATCAAGGCCGACAACGTGCGAGAAGCGCACGGCGCAAGGTCCTTGAAATCAGGCAACTCGTAAATGTAGTCTTCGGCTAACGGAACAGTCGAAGTCGGGGTGGCGGTCGCGTCGAAGCTCGTCTCCTCGATTTGGTTGCAGTACACATCGAACACAGACAACGCCGAGTACTCTTCCATGGGCCATGACGACGTTGCAGTCCCGGTACAGAGTTCGCTGACATCGGCCGAGACGGACGCCGACACAGCATCAGTTCGGCTGGTGCAGATGCATTCTTGAAGCTCGGTGCCGCCGAACGGGCACAAGCCGTTGTGTGTCTGATATCCAACAGCTAGCGAAAGGGCAGTTTGGGCACATGACGCCTGTGATCAGACATTAGGAACAAGCAGCGGTATTCAACAGGCACCGACTTACCAGATAGGAGAAGACAGTCAAGTCCACCACATAAACGACCTGCGCGCTAGCCCATGTGGTCCAGGCAAGCAGGCATAAGAGCCGCATCAGCGCGTATTCGCGAGACATACTGACTCTTTCGATCACTCAACCACAGTGATAGAGGAGACAATTAGGCCCGCAGGCGAAGGGCTCGCGGCGTCTGTCATACTTTTCACTCATGGCACTGGCTGGTCCTTGCGGAAAGGGCTGGCGCCGAGCAACGGGCCTCTTCAGGAGCGAAGGATTCGGGGCTGGTGGAGCGACCTTTTGCGGAAGCCTGACAAGGGGATGGAAGTCTGGCGCCTCATCACGAATGGATCTGCCGGGAATTCGGTTGCCTGGATCGATGAGTTGTTGCGGCTGTTCATGGCAGGGTTGTCAACAGGGACGACGCGCAATCAGTCCAGTATCAAGATATTAACTTCAGGACACAAACTGCTGAGCCTTCTCTCTCCCAGAAGGTCTTCGTTCAGAGCTGGAGCTGAGTTCCTGGCTCGTATAACAGCGTCTGAGCCTGGCTAGCCCACAGGGCTGTGCCGATCTCCCATCCCCTGCAGTCTAGCTTGGCCCAGGCCTCATCCGCGGATTCGATAGTTGCCTGAGGTTGTAGTGGCAGTGCCGTAGGATTAATGCATTGAACAACGCGTCTTCGGCGTGTACCTATTAAGGGTGTAGTTGTCCGTCACACGTGGATAGGTATCACAGAAATCCGGGGCAAAGTGTAGAGTGCTTCCCGAAAAGGGATCTTAGGTCGGCAATTTGGACGGGATTATTGCCAGTATAAGTTGGAGGAGTGTTAATGTAACAATTTCTGATAGACCCTTCCTCAATGGAAACTCAAACCACCTCAAAATAAGCTAGACAAAGAAAACTATCATTTAAGAAACATCCCCAAATAAATCGAAGGTTCTACCATCATTGCTTTGTGAAACCATTCAAGCCCAATGTTCAGTATAGGGTAGCCAAACAAGTTACGTTCATTTATGTTGAGAGCAGTCTTCTCATTGAGCCTCCGCGACAGGTCTGACAAACATAGTATATTACTTGAGAGCCCAGCTACCAACTGTCAAACTTTCAAAGTGTTTTTTGCAACCCAAAACAATTCCGTTGATGCCCGAAGTGCTGCCATCATGAGTTCTTCCTCTGCTGACAAGGCCAAAAGCAGTGACGTAGCCGAAGTACCTTGTACCTGTGCCTGGAGACATGTGGAAGGAGGACCCTGGCCCGTCATCGCCTGCTGTTCCTATTGGCTCAATTGATATCCCGTGATCCACCTTGCCGATTCCCCATCGAAAAGCTTCCCTCCATCTCCATCTCCGGACCTCGTCGAAGATCCGATCGCTTATCCTCCTCCTCCACCATTCACCACCGGATTACGAATGCTAGACGGATCGATTTGCGCATCACCTCTGCGAAAGACCAGCTTGCAGCAACCCTCGCTCCTCTTCAGCCCTGCCGGATGGATTATGCGAATCGGTAGCCTCTATGCAGCTTGAGCTGCCCTTGAACCACGCCCTCCCACATCTCGACTTCCCCCCATCTACGTCACAGCAATGGCTTCGCTTGGCCTGAGGGTGAGTCTGGTCGTCTCGAGATAGCTATATGTCGTTCGTTGACTAAATGTCTGCTCTCCTAGCAAGTTGCGGTTCCAGTCCGCCAACGCCTGGCCTTCCACTCTGCCTCCTCTTGTCTGCGAAATCGACCACGACAAACCTTCCCCGATCCTCGACAACAAGCATGGACGCTCCTCCAATCGCGTTGGTACTCCGACTCATCACAACAGACAAAATCCCCCTCAACGTCGAGCTCGTCGAGCTCTTCTTCCTCCGCAACTTCTACATCCTCAGCTAGCTCTGCTACAAGCTCCGACTCTAGCAGCGGGAAATACAACCTCTACGGCGATGACTGGGAAAACACCACCGACAAGAGCATTCACTCCTTTGAGGATCTGCCGCACCGTTTGTTTGGAGCGAATCAGCACATGATCATCAATTATGAGCTGAAGGAGGCCCTGCGCCTTATGCTGCGCCAGTTCAACGCTCCCATAGTGTACTGCTTCGCTTACGGCTCCGGTGTCTTCCCGCAAGAATCGGCGCGCAAGAGCGTTACCGACTCCGAGTTCCGCGCCGTCCATCCTCACCCGCCCGAGGCGCTCCTCAAAGCGCAGCGAGGCAACCCCAAGATGATCGACTTCATCTTCGGCGTCACCCATACGCAGCACTGGCACTCGATCAACATGAAGCAACATCGCGACCACTACTCGAGCATCGCCTCGCTAGGCTCGGGATTCGTCTCGCGGGTGCAGGACTGGGGCGCCGGCGTCTACTTCAACCCGTTCGTCGAAGTCAACGGCATGCTGATCAAGTACGGCGTGACGAGCATCGACAACCTGGTTAACGACCTGTCGACCTGGGACAGCCTGTATCTGGCCGGCCGCCTCCAGAAGCCCGTCAAGATCCTCCGCGACCACCCGCGCGTGCGCCTGGCAAATCAACACAACCTCATCGCCGCTGTGCGCACCGCGCTGCTTCTACTGCCCCCTGACTTCACCGAGGCCGAGCTCTACAGCACCATTGCCGGTCTAAGTTACCTGGGTGACCCGCGCATGGCTCTCCCTACGGAGAACAAGAGCAAGGTCACCAACATCGTCGACAACAACATCGTCCACTTCCGCCGCCTCTACGCGCCGCTGATCAAGACGCTCCCCAATGTCGACTTCCGCGACGCCGTCCGCCTCGACGACCAGGACTGGATTCTCAACCCCGAGGCCAACAACACGCTTCAGCAAGACATGGACCCCGTTCGCCGCGGCAACATGGTGCGCCGCCTGCCCAAGCACTTCCGCTCGCGCCTCTACTTCCAGTACCAGAAGAAGTTCGCCCTGCCCCGCGACGAGTTCAACGCCATGATGAAGGCCTCCGCCGACGACGAAACCACCAGCATCTCCAAGCGTCAGGGCGGCGAATTCGAGCGCCGCGTCGCCGCCGACGATCCCGCCCAGCTGCGCGACACCGTCCGCACCGTCATCAAGCAGACCGTCAACTGGCCCAGCACCACGCAGAGCATCAAGGGCGTCGTCATGGGCGGATGGAGCCGCACCTGGCGCTACATGAGCGAGAAGATCGCCAGTTTCCGCAAGGGCCAGCGCAAGAAGGCCGCGGAGAAGGCCAAGGCGGAGAAGGAGAAGGCTGAAGCGGAGAAGGCGGAGCTGAAGGCTAAGAGCGGCAAGGAGTAGACGGTGGTCGCTTTGTATCATCATGTCTGTGTATATATGTCTCGCGATGCACGCGCCCTTGTTCCTTTTGTTACATTGTACGATAGCATGCATGCATTGGGAGGTAGGGGGCATAGTAAGGAAAAGAGCGGGGTTCAGCGGGTAAAGAAAATAAAATTCATTGAATAGTATCTACCGAGTTTTGCGTGTGATATGTACCTTACTTATACTTCGAATAGGGGTAACCGTACCAAATGCCCGGAGACTTATCACAACTACGCAATGTAGACAAATCAATCCAGAGTACGCAAGTCTAGACAAGCACTGTATATTAAAATAATGCAAAACACAATGCTTATCCAAATGGGAACAACCCAATTCATCTAGTCATACAGACTGCCTACACTCCCCATCCATCCCACCGACACCAACTATACCTACCTATGTCGACACAAATGGAACAAACATAAGAGAAAGAAAGCCAGAAATGCTGTAAAAGACAGACAGCCAGACAGACAACTCGCCCTCCAGCCTCGCTATTCAAGTGGAGGGCACCCATGCTTCGCTATTCAAACCACTCATCCGCTTATAAATACTCTCTCACCACTTTTGGTTGTGAATCTAGATTACCGCCCTTCGTACTTCCCGGCAACGAGCTTCCGCACGGCAGGCACGTCGACCCATCGCGGTTCGGCAGAGGACGACGCAACGCTCTCGTCCGCAAAGGGGTCATCGTCGGAGAGCTCTTTGGCCTTGGATTTGGAGTCGTCGACAAGGCGCGAGATAGAGATGCCGCTGCCGAGCAGTTCGTCGCCGGTAGCGGTGTACTCCCACCGGGCCTCGACGTGGCCAGGCTTGGGCTCGATGCCCTCGGCGCCGAGGATGCGGCACACGATTTTGTGCGTGTCGGGGGTGAGCGTGACTTCTCCGAGGCGCCAGTACACGATGTGCTTGTCTTTGAGGTGCGTGCCGACAGGCTTGGTCTGGGCGCCGATGGAGCGGCCTTCGTAAGTTGCCACGATGACGACGTTGTGAAGAGTTACGGGGGCGGTGAAGTTCGAATAAGGGTTGAGCTGGTACTGTATCAAGAGCCCGAGCTTGTCGCCTTGGGGTTTCCAGGCCAGCTTGAGGAGGAGAGGGGCGTGTTGGCCCAGAGAAGGGGTCTCGGGGTCGTCTGAGAAGACACGGTACGAGAAAGCGGTGGCCGTCTTGGCGATGTGTGAGACATCGAGCGAGAATTGGTCGGGGTGGTCGGGGGATGTGTTTTGTACAAAGATTCGATTAGGTCCAATGCGCTCAAGGCTTGTGAAGTTGTTTATGCGGATGGTTTCGTGAGCTGCTTGTTGTTAGTAAGTTTAAACTTAAGGTTACTAAGTAGGAACAAGGTAACTTACACTTCATCTCTTCTATATCTGTGGGGTTATTCGCGAATGCAATTTCACCCGCAATGGATGCACTCTTTAGGACGCCTTCTTCAAACACTGCTGAGACTGTTTCGATAATGGACGAGTTAAGACCTGGGGCATGCATATCTGGATGCTTGGGGTGGACCAGACTTCCGAGAGAGTTGCCTGAGCGAACCGACTGCGTATCCGAGGTTGCTGCAATGCTGTGTTCTGACGCAAGAGCCGCAACCGTGCCGCCTCTGGAAATTGACGCTGGGATTGATGGTGACATGGGTAGACTACCCAGTGTTGTTTCGGTGTTGCTCTCGGGCAGCTGCGGAGGTGCTGGCATATAGACGGTGTTCCTGACATCCCGGCGACCCCTAATTGTTCCGGCACGACGAGTCGCAGGGCCTATTTTGAGACTGTTCGCAACGCTTGAGAGCGCAGCCTTCTTTGCTTCAGGGTCTTCCTCCTCCACTGGCTTGTTTTGGATATTCAGTTTGAAGAACTGCTCGGCATCAGTCGCGGCGGCCTCTCGCTGGGCTTCTGAGATTGGGTCGTTCATAGGAGCTGGAATGGTGAAGCCTTCTGCGTCCTTCTGAGGCGGTGGAGGCGCAATCTGGTTCTCGTGCGCATGAGAAGGGGGAGGACCTGGAGGTGGTGGTACATCCGAGATATCGGGCTCATGCGTGCCATTCACACCTCCTGACGGTGCAGTGGACGACTGAGGTGTATCAACGTGGTTCCCGCTTTGTTGGAATCCGTTGGTGTTGTCGTGGGGAGTAGACGGCTTTTCGCTTTCAGGCTGCGTAGTGTCAGGGGTTTCCGCCAGGGAGGGCAGATTAGTCGAGGATCCCCGCGGAGAGAGCCCTCTGGGATGGCCATGACTGCTACCAAGTCTACCAAACGAAGAAGGACCTGTCTTCTGGGGCGTCAACTGGCCAAAACCGCCGTGCATGCTCTGTCGTCGTCGGCCACCGAACATGGTACCAAGGCGTCTGAGCTTGGATTCTGCGCTTAGTTAGCTTTGTCGAAGGATCGACACCGTCCGGGCTGAACGTACCTGGCTTTGGCTCCGGAGGAAGGGAGTTGTGCTCGCTGGCCTCGTCGTCATGCAGCGACTGGACAGCAGGCGATTCCACAGGAGGTGTATGTTGCGATGTGCTTGTAGTAGCAGCTGTGGCAACAGTTCCGGCCGTACCAACGGTGCCCGCAGTGCCTGGGGGTGCAGGGCCAGAGTTTGTGGTGCCGGCAATGGATGATTGCCTTGTCGAGGTCCGCGTTGGCAGCTTCGTCTTGCCAGCGGTGGCGCGGTGGACGAACGACTGGATCTCCTTGTCGGTTTCTATCTCGAGCATGAGAGCCAGGGTGTCGGCGGCATTGTCCTGCGTGCGCTGGGCTTGATCTGACTCGTGAGTCTGGTACTGCGTGAGCAGGTCTCGGAGGCTGTTGACTCGCGACTCGTCGAGGGCCTGGAGGGTCTCGAAGATGAAGGGCGCTTGCGATTCCCACTGCCCAGTGGCGGCTTCGAGCCTGGATGTTGCCGCATCGACCTTTGCCGCGCTGGCCCTCCCGCCCTTCCTGCTCAGCTTGTCGGCCTGCGCCTGGGCATCCTCCAGGTCCCGCGCCATGGCGGCCAAGTTGGACGAGATTGTGTTGATGTTGTGCACATCCTTGCGGTGCTGGAAGTTGCGGAGCGGGTGCTCGACGTCCTTTTCGATCCGATCGGCAAGCAGGTGGTGCGAGTGCGCGATGCTCTCGACGGAATCAATGATTCGGTTCCATGGGGCCTGGAAGACGCTGCTCTGGTGGTCAGTGATGTGATACTCAAGCGACCCGTCATGGCGGTCTGGGGAGGACGGCGACGCACCCAAGCTCGGACTGCGGATTGGGGACCTTGAACTGGGCGAGCCGCCGCAGGCCCTGGACGTATTGCTCTTCGACGCGACGGCGCTCCTAGATATGAGAGTGTCCGTCAGCTTGGTGATTCTTGGTAGAGGGGTCGGTCATATCATGATCGCAATGGGCCGATTCCGGCAAGGGCGGGTGGGTGTACCTGGAGCCAGTCGGCAATCTCGAGGTTGATGCGTGTTATTCGCTTGATCCGTTCGCTGAGGACATGCACGGCTTGGTTCGGTTGGAGGTTCGCCTGTTCAATTGCGCGCATGGCGGTCAGCTTGGGTAATGCTTGATGCTTGCGCGCCGGCGCACTCGGAGAAGGGATGGTGGTGCGTCCGGCAGCTTGGGGATTGCCTCACCAGCATGGCGGGATACTCGGCCCTGGCCATATCATCCATGTTTGCGGTGTCGTCGAGCCCTTTTCAAACGGAGCGGAGAGTCGGAGGCGGATCGCGAGGATTAAGAATACAGCGTTGGGTATTAGAGGCCGAGGCTGCCGTTGCGCATGGCGAGGCTGAAGTCGGCGAAAACGGCGACGGAAGCACAGAGAGGATTCGGATTCCGGGGAGCAAGCGGGAAGTCGAATCGAATCGAGTCGCTGCTGTAATTACTCGGAGAGAGCGGTAGAGCAGCAGCAGCAGCAGATGCGACAGCGGAGGCAGAGGCAAGACGCGCAAACGGCAATGCGACACGATGCAAAAAAGGCGGTAACGGCGGACCCTGCAATCAACGTAGCGTCAAATCCGGCTCATGGTGATGGCTCGAGCCTCGACTTGTGAAGCAAAGCAAGCAAGCAGAGCTTGGAAGAAGAGGATGGATGGTCCAACTGACGGAACGGAACTGCAGGTGGAGAATTGGCCGGGCAGCGAATGGGCGCAGGCCGTGGCTGGCGCATGGTGGCTGGTGATTGGTGGCTAAAGCGGAGCTCGGTCCCCGCACGCCCCCGAAACGGGCCAGAGCTTGCATTCCCACTCTCGGCCTGTTCCTTCCTTAAGTCCCAGCAACGGGCAGCCAAGCTTCGAAAGCTGCCGTTACAAACGGTAATTCGTTAGCTGAGAGGCAGGCGGTATGGCAGGCAGCTTCCTGTTTGAAACTGGTAGCTCTCTTCTCCTCAACCAATTCTTCCGGAGCAGTGGAAAGCCCGGAGCTCGGATCGGAGAAGCTGGAGACTACCGATCAGTACGTACCCGCCCAGGTAGTCACGGGGCGAGCACCGTTTTGGGCCACCTTTTTGGGCCGCTTGAAAATCGAATGAGCGACCTCCACCCAGAGAGGGATTGGCAAGTGCCGTTACATCATTCTTGCCCTTTGGGGGCCACCTTCCCTTCCATGCTTCCAACATAATTCGACATAAAAACTCCAAGATATAAGAGTCCAGCTTCAGGCCAAACCGCTCCATATTCACCCGCTCGCTACACGTGTTCCAGAGAAAGCTGTCGCGGCTCCAATTCTCCGTATGTCCTTGTCTCAGACATCTCTCCCCTTGATCTCGTGTGAAAAGGAGCTATTGCTAGGCGGGGGAAAGCTATTGAGAAGGAGGCACGCTGGAAGACACAGGATGGGACTTCACAAGCTGACAATAACTAAATGGTAGAGTCGAGCAGCAGCAGAATTCTCATTTCCAGCTAATGTAGATCATCGTCAATCGCTCCAAACCCTGATCGACCTTGTTGTAGCCCGACCCAAATCTGTCCCTTCTCCCCGGACCCTCACTTACACCAGCTGCCGCCATTGACCTGTCACGATGGCTTCATCAGACAATTGGAAGTCTTCACTGTCAGCAATCGACAGATATCAGATCATCCAAGACATGTAAGCCTTTGTATGCATAAGCTGCATCTTTCGTGGCTCACCCCATTCCAGCCAAAAATCTCTGTCCAAGTCTTCCATGACCGAGGCCATTGCCATCGAACAAGCTGCCTATCAGATTTCAGCCACTAGAGTATGTGAAGTAGTTGCATACAAGCCCGGATCAAGTCATCCTGATCTCTAGTCTAGGAAGAATATGATCTCGCTTGCCGGCCAACTGCAACCCCTCCGGTTGACGCCCCAGATGAGACCAACGGAGCCATAACTACCGAGGAACCAGACGCAGACGGTGGAATCTGCATTGGCACATACAAGAACTGCAAACCCATTGCCGACGGCGTAACCTCGCAAGTCTTTCGTTCCGGCAACAAGGCCCTGAAAGTCATTGTCGCCTACCACAACATGGAACCTCACAACCCGCAACGCGAAGCCAAGATCCTGGAATCCCTCAAGCCGCCCTGCATCCCTCTTCTTGAGACATTCCGGGACCAAGAGCAGCAATTCACACTGGTATTCCCTTTTATGCCTTTGACTCTGGAAACCTTGCTTGAGAAGGGACCTCTGTCAAAGGACCAGCTCCGCTCCATCTTCAAAGACACCTTCCAGGCTCTGAAAGACATACACTCTGAAGGAATCATTCACCGAGACATCAAGCCCTCTGCCATTCTCCTGGAGTCACCATCTGGCCCCGCATATCTTTCGGATTTTGGCACCGCTTGGCATCCGGCCTTGTCCTCCCGCTCCGAGCCGCCCGACAACAAAATCCTGGACATTGGCACCGGCCCGTACCGCGCACCAGAGGTTCTCTTCGGAGACAAATCCTACAGCACGCGTATAGACATGTGGGCGGCGGGTGTCATGCTCGCCGAAGCAGCCAGCGCTCCTCCTCGTCCCGTATTTGAGTCCCGGCCTGTTCATGAGGATGGGAACCAACTGGGCCTCATCCTTAGCATCTTCAAGACTCTTGGAACTCCGACACCGGAGACTTGGCCTGACGCAAAGGAGTTCAAGATATCGCCCTTTGAGCTGTGGACTGTCTTCCCATCGCGGTCATGGGATGCCATTCTTCCAGATATGGATCCTGCTTTCCGAGATTTGGTTGCTGCGCTGGTTCGCTACGACGGTGAAAGAAGCACGGCCGAGCAGGTTGGAAGGCCCTTTATCTCTTCCTTCTTTTGACGTGAACTGACAAACTATAGGCGTTGAATCATAGCTGTCTGAGAGTAGCCACAGACGAGGAGTCTTGACAACAAAGCATTGAGTGCTCACAACCGCATTTCTGGAGGTGTCATCAACACCGTGATTGAGGTAGAACACCACTTCGGAAGAAAGCCCATTGACGCGGGCTTTGTCAATGGGAAGAATAAAGTGAAAGCGACCTGCCTCTTCATAATCCCGCGCCAACATCCTCGGCCATATATAACCGTCTCCTCATCTTCATCATACCAACCTCTTCTCAAACCTCAACTTCTACCACACAAAACCTGCCACACCCACTCTGAAACACCATTCATACCAACATCCTCCCGAAGTCAGTACTTATCCTCTATTCCCAACCGCCAGCATGCCCAAAAACCGCCAAAACAAACCCACGGCCGGCAAAGGCGAACACACCGCAAGTTAGTCTCACCACTCCTCCGCACTCATTAACACTCACGCTCATGTGTCCAGCAGACTCTCACGTCACCCAACCCATGGACCGTCGCCAGTCCAACCGCATCAAGGAACAAAAACGGGCAGAACTGCGGGCCGAAGCGCGTCGCCTGACCGATGAGGCGTACGATCTGTTGGGCACTGCGGAATTCCTGAGGTATGTCGCAAAATGTCTATGATGTTGAGCTTTACGATGTAAGAGGAGCGCAGAAATTATATAGATAGGAGAGAATAGGATTGTATTAAGAAAAGCCCGTGATGAACCCTTGCCTACTTTTCCCGTCGCCAATTTTCCCGTGATTCGTCTGATTCCTAACACATGTCATGTGGCTTCCAACCATGCCTTCGTAAACGTCCCCTTCATTACCCATAACAATCACCGAAGCAATTTATCCACCTCTATCCATCAAAATTTTCCGAATTCTTAAAACTCTCCCTCTCCGGAGCTTCGTCCACTCTACACCTAATCTCTAACTTGCCTTCTCTTTGCGGTATCAGATCCCAGGTAATCAATAGGATTTCTGCACAACGGGCACGTGTTCTGGTTGCTGCTCTGGAACCAGCGGTACAAGCACGCACGATGAAACATGTTCTTGCATGTAGTGCAGCGCTTGTCAGGCATGCGCTTGTCGGACGAGATGATGCTGTAGCAGATGGCGCACTCGTTCTGGCCCTTGAGCGCGCCGACAATGTTGCGTCGGAAGACGTTAAGTCCATCGGTGATATTGCCGTTGGAGAACGTGATGACGCCTTGCGTTGTCATGATCCATGACTGCCACTTCTTCTCGCTGACAGCCACACGGTGCACTCCGGCCACGGTGACGTTGTCGATCGGGTAGCTGGGCGGGATGCGGATCGAGATGGATGCCTGGTCCTCGTCGACCTCGTAGCTGGCCGTGATCTCCTTGGCGGCTCGGGAGACACGCACGACGAGCTCTTGTTCGTCTGCAGCGGGTGCGGCCTGGAGCTCGGCCCATCGTTGGACCTCGGTGAGGGTGTCGTTGATGATGAGTGGTGAGAAGTACTTTGTGGTCCAGGACTCGACAGCAATCCGCGTCTGCTTGGATTTGCAGTCCATGTACCACTTCCGAAACAGGCCGGGAATGTACTTCAGCGTCAAGTAGTATAGGTTCACAAGCAGCCATTGCATGTTCTTCTCGTCTAGCTCAGCTTCTGCGAGCTCGAAGTCGTAGTCGTCAATGACCGACACTAGGTCTCCCTTGTCAAGGTTGAGCGGTTTAGCAGCAGAATGACCAAGGACATCGAATGTGAAATCCAAGAGCGGACCAAGATATTCACCAGTCTTCAGGGTTTCCATGAAGTCATTGCGAAACCTCATCGCTGGAGTCGAGAAGGCATCGAAGACGAGCCTCCAAGACAGGAGGTACGCGCGGATGGGTTGGGGGAATATTTCCAGTTTCTCATCTGGATACTTCTCGAGCGTCGGGGCATCCAACAGGAGAGACAACAGCTCGTCTGGCAGTTGGGCCGGTTTTTCATCTATAAGCATGTCGACAAGATCCAATTCCTGCCGCTCTGGGATGGCTCTATGCAGAAGGCTGAAGGCTGCAGTCTGGATTTCCCTGGAATCCGATGCCAATAGGCCGTATATATCCGATTGATCCTGAATGGCGTGGACGGGAATTTTGTCAACCTCGCGGCAAAGCATCCCATCCACGATCTGCAAGGCCTGAGATGGTGATGGTCGGGGCATTTTTAATAGATCAAGCACCACTCTAGGCTTCTGGTTCATGAAATCGGCGACAGCGTCGTATAGCTCGTCGTTGGAGTCCTGCAGCGATTCGAGAGTCTTGGCTAACCTCAGAGAGGCGTGTATGTATGGAAGCGCGACATCCAAGGGCAGCTTCTTTGTTTTCTTCCACAACGCAATGCAGAAGTTTGTAGTGGTCTCCCAGTATGACCCGTACACATCCTTCATGCAAGGAAGAAGAGTGTTTAAGACGCGACATACTTCTGCAGATAGGGCGGGCGATATCTGTGTAGGATTTGATAGCCAAGAACATATGTTGCGCACAGCAAACACGATTCGGTTTTTGGCAACAGGCAGTTCGCCAACTTCGTATGCTTGAGAGCAAGTTGACATCAAGACCAGAACTTTGAGAGTCCTCTCGCCGTTCTGCTTCGCTTCAGCTATGTCGCTCACCAGTCGGTTGCAGAAGTTCTTGAGTGACTGGGCTGATCTGAGAGTCTCCCCAAGCCCAACGATCCATGCGACAGCCGGGAGGGCGGTGTAGCTTGTTACCGGGATAAGATCTTGTTTAGCGAATTTTTGCTCGATCTGTGATGGGAGCCCCTGGGCCTCAGACAGGGCTTGCACGAAATCAGCCAATACGCGGGCTGTGTAAAAGGCTCGATGTGTCAGTTCTCCAGAGTTCGCTCTCAATATCTTCATTAGTTTGTAGACAATGGAGGACTCGTCGAGACCTTTATTGTCTGTCACCAGCTTGTTCATGTCTTCATGTGTCTTGTTAATAAGCGTCTCCGCTTCATGGAACAAATCTAGATGATTTGACAGGTTCTTCCACAGCCGGCACTTGTCCAAACAAGAGAACTGATCTGAAGCAAGCTTGACAGTGAGATATTGGAGATGTAGGATAGGCTCCAGCTTATTAGCTTGTCGAAGTGGCGTGACGTCAATCTTCTTAAGAAGTTGACCAGTATAGAGAGCCATTCTCAAGGGGATGGCTCTCCCCATACTATCTCGTGGCCTAGGGCTTTGTAACTTTTCAAAGCGGGTTTCTCTTTGGACCAGAGCCAGTGCCCCCCCAAGGCTGTTCGTGATGGAGACGGCTGGGTTGATTGGTAGCTCTATGAAAGGCTCTAACTCTGTAAGCCATATGTCGAGGTCAGGGAATAATTGCGACAGGTCTTTGATTCCTGTTTTCGCAGCTGTCTCCGCTTGCTCGACGAGCGTCTCAATACTTCGACTACTTAGCTTTCCCCAGAGAATTGGGATACGGAAGAGCTCACCTTAAGGCCCCTACTTGAACCTCATTTATGTCACGCTTGAGAAGCGCGAGGCAGGGGCTGAGCAGATCTGCACCAGGCTGACTCGAGATGAAAGATATAACAGCTTTGCATTGTGCAGCCAGTTCAGGGTGCCCCAGTTCCGTGAAGCGTAGCATACATGCAACGATTAGCGTGAAGATCTCAATATCCTGCACAACCATTTCTGGGTCCCCCTTAAGGACGATATCGAGGACTTTGACGTCCCTACCATCTTGGCGGACTCGTTTCTTGCAACCTTGCAATAGCAAAGTCAGGAGTTTCCGATAGTTTTCCTTGGTTAAAGACTTGTACTTGATAACCGCCTCTAAAAGCTCCCAGCAGTCGTTGTCTCCGTTGGCCAGTGAATAAGCATGGATAATGCACAACGTTTGCAATAAATGGTCGGCGTGTGCCAATTCAGAGGCGCTTTCTCGAGACAGTAGAGCCGCAAGAATAGAGTCGCGAAGGTGTTGCGGCGGTGAAGCGCGGATTGACGAAGCCCATGTAGACCAGGTAGCGGCGTATACGTCATCATTCCCAGGAATAGTACCCAAAAGGTGAATGCAAGAGACGAGATTCCGTGATGATGGAGAGTTGAGTGTCAGGTTGAAATTCTCCTCTGCACAAGAGATGAGAAACCTCGAGATGTCGTTTGATCTTGCGCTGAGGAATAGCTTTGGCGCGTTGCTTAGGGCGAATTCGAGGCACATCGCTGCCCCGAATGGCTTTAGGTTGCGAGCCTTCAGGAGGCTCATGCACTGGGCGACCAGCCGACTTGAAGGGGAAAATGTGTGGTCCAGAGGCTTGTCTATCTTGGCCTGTATTTGCCCGACAAGACTAAACCATCGTCGACCTTCCTCGCCAATCTTTTCCTGAGACTTATGGAACTCGGCGGCCGCTTCGGGGAGGGATGCTGATATCCTGGCATTGAGGATGCCCGCCAGTCGATCCCATTCATCACGCGACGCAGAGACTACCGGCGGCGCAGATTGCACCGTCGTGACGTATATGTCGACGAGAACTGCCATGGCATTCGGGCCAAGGGGGATCGGGGCCGGTCGATCGGGCTCGGAGAAGAGGAATTGTTCAGTCAGCGAGAAGAAGTGCTGTTGCACGAAAGGTAGCTGATCCTCCGGAGGGAGGGTTTTGAGCAGGCGTTTGGCAGTGTCGACGTAACATTGCCAGGCTTGAGAAGTGTTTGTGCGCGGTTCCTCTCGGTTTGTGATGCCAGCCTTGAGGGATGTCAACAGCTGGGATGTCAGTTCAGGAGTGCAGACCTCTTCTGGAAGGAGTGACAACAGCTGATCGAGATACTCCCAGAACTTGGCAGGGCTTCCTTGCGATCCCTTGGCGATGAACGCCCGCAGTCTGGAGAAGGGTGATTTGGAGTCAGCCGGGGGTTTTCCAAAAGTCGACCAGATGGTAGGGTCAGCCTGTGTGAGCTTCGTCAAAGCCCGCACATACTCGAGAGCTGAACCACTCTGGCTCGTCTTGAGACCGCCTGTGATGATGGCTTGCTTGGCTTGTTTAGACTCTGCATAGGGTAGTTTCCGGTCCAGAGTCGCGAAGAGCAGTTGGCAAACGGCTTTGCGGACAGATGAATCCGGTAAGGTGAAGCTCTTCCAGACAGCCTCCTCTTGGAAGAAAGTCTCATACTTGGGCATAAATGGCTGCATAGCCTGGTCGTCGTTTCTCTGTAATAGCCCAAGGACGATGGAGAGACTGCACGTTACGACTCTGTAGTACTTGGCTTCGGCGTCTTCCTTGGAAGTTGAGCGTTCGTCACTGAGTGTGTCCTGAGTCTCGCGGATAGCATCGATGGCGAAGTCAAGGATCTGAGCTTGACACTTGTTCCAGAACATGGCAACCTTTTGCGGGGAATTCAGAAAGGCCGCGATGCCATCTGAGACGGCTTTGACGACGACACGGTCACGGTCGTAGAGCCCGGCAAGCCATGCGCCGACAAACCTGGGGATGAAGCGCGCCATCCTCTTGCGAGCGGACTTGAGAAGCTCAGAGAGGACCAGGTGAGAGAGCTCTCGAACGCGGCGAGAGTTGTCTATAGATAGGCGGGGATATAAGAGACTCTGAGTTGGTGTAAGTCTCATGGTATGTCTCATAATATACTTTATACACAACACTCACCCATATTTCCAAGACAGCCTCGTCAACCCCATCAGCCCCGTCGCTGGGATGGGCTTGAACATATGCCAGCAGATCCTCCAGGCCCTTGGCCTTGGTGGTGCCGTCCTTCTTGAGCACGTTCTTGAGTATCACGACGTTGTTGGGGTCAGCGACGGCGCTAAAGGAGGGGGGTTGGGCCAGGTAGGATAGGGGAGAGCCGGCTCCGGACGAGAAGCCAAAGGCGCCGCCGATGGCGTTGAACTCGGTGCTGCTGCTGCTGCCCCTGCCGAAGCCTCCGCCTCCGAAGGCGTGATGACCCCCGGCATAGGGAAGGGTCATGGGCGGTTGCTGAGCCATGGTCGGGTCTCGGAGCAGCGTCGGAGCAGTGTCCGTGATGCCGGAGAGGTTGGACGGAGGGCAGCACGGGATCCGGAGCCCTTTGGTGATGATCGGAGCCTGAGCAAAATTGGTGGAGCGGGGAATCTAATCCAGCGGAGCCCAGGCCGGTGATGTCACATGGAGACGGGGCTGGGCTGGGCTGGGCTGGGAAAACTTGGATCCGCCCCGGATTCAGGTGTGTCTGCCACAGGCAACAAGGCAGCCCTGCAGGAGGCAACAGGGGACTCGGTGCCTGTCTGCAGCTGTTAGAGCGTCGCGGAGCCGCACACTGCCAGATTATCTGGTCTGGACACAGCTCGTCCCCCGCACTTTAGGGTCAGCGTGCCTGACGACGGAATGTATAGCACGCGGACTATTGGCCAGTTGGGAAACTCCGGCGGTGCCAGCGACGTGATGGAGGGCGACGCAGTCTGGGAGAGCCGAAGCCGACTGTTTCCAGGCCCGTCAAGGCTTATATCGGCGGCCAGAGACCCTTGACTCACGCCGATCCCCTCACCAGGCCGAGTGGCTCAGTGTTGACTGACTGACTTCTAAAAGCAGCCGCCCACAGGTCTGGGCCCAGTTGCCAGGGCGCTAAACGCCGGATTGGAGGGGTAAGTTTCCGGGCCACGCATGGCAGAGGCAAAGCAGGCGCAGAGCAAAGCCACAGGGCATGCATGGCTTTATCCAGGCCGCGCGTGATTCGGCAGCGCGGAGAGTCCACCTTCCCATTGCATCATCTCGCAGGCTGCACCCTCGTTCATTGGGATCTGCTGGAGGCGTCGAGGGTCAGCCGGCATGCACGTGACTGCCTCTCCTCACGGATTGCCTCTCGTGTTGCCGCTTCTGGCAGTTCCGCAGCGCGTCGCACCATGTAATCCCGTCTTGGGCCGCGCCAGTCCCGGCACGAGTGCCACGATGATCTGGCGAATCTGCTGGCACATGGGCACACACAGCGTCTTGGGGCCCCGACAGAAGCCCTTTGGCGCTGCAGGACCCGCCCAGCCAGCCAGCGTTCAGCACACGCCCGCTGAAACTCCACTGTAACCTGGCCCCATCGCCGGGCATGGGGCTTCCTCCGCCCCTCCTGCTCCCCTCCTGTAGGTGTTGATGTCCTTGTGGCATGGATTTGGCCGGATCCTTGGGCGATTCCTTGGTCTCCTTCGGCTTATCCTCCTCACAATCCTCAGGCCCTTTCGGCAGCGCTGGCTGGCTAAGGCTAATAAACTAAAGGCTAAAGGGCAACCCGAGCTTCGTCTGCTCCCCTCGACCGTCGCTTCCTTGTCTCGTCTCGTCTCGTCTGGGGCATTCCGTGCCTGCCTTAATACGTCTCGGTCCCCTCTCCCGTCTCCAGGCTCGGCTAGACTTAAACCTCCCCTCCTCTCCGCTTTCCTCCATCCTTCCTCTTCTTCATCTTCGTCTTCCTCTTTGTCATCAGCATTGCCTTCACTTCTACCTACAGGCAATCGCATCGCCGTCCGTCCACCGAAATCACAATCAGTGCCTCGCTTTGCCCAACTGCAGTGACTGATTCGAATGCTCGCGTCCCTCCGCAATCCATCCTCGTAACAAACGGACTACTCCCCGGTGCTTCTCGGTTGAGTGCTGGGCGCACGTCCTTCTACCATCTGCTTTGCCAAGGTCAGTCCTCAATTGTCTCCGGATCTCGCCAGCATCTTGATCCCGAGATCTCCAGAGAATCCCGCTTCTTTCCAGATATCCCCCGACGTCCGCCATCCATACAGCGTCACTAATACGCCTCCAGTCTGTTGCGCCAGACCATCTCCTCCACAATGCTGTCAACGGCGGCATCCCGCACTACGCCTCGAGCGAGGGCTCTCCAGTCCCGCAGCTCCCGCCTTAGCGCCCTCGCCCCCTCCAGCAGCGTCCTGCTGCAATCGAGACAGTGCCGAGACTTCTGCTTTGGTTCATGGTCATCATATTTCCATCCAGAGTCGCAGCGAGATGGACGGAGGCGGCATCGCATGGTGCGCTACCGGTACCTGGAGTCATTGAACCGTAATCTGTCTTGGGACAATAACTTGCGCGCCGAGAACTCCAAGGGCGCCATGAAGAAGGCCATGGCCCAATTCGCCCGCGCCGCCGAGGCTCGAGCGCACGGCAAATACACGAACCTCAACGACGTCAAGTCTTGGTCCGATGACTTCTCGGGCGTCCGACCGGGGAAGAACATTGAGGATGTTGAGCGGGGCGCGATCGATCACCTCTTCAGCGGCGACAAGAAGGCACCTTATGATTTCGACCTGTGGAAAGCCCCGCTCAATAATATCCGCAATTACATGAAGCACCACAAGCCTGTCGAGGTAGCGCCTGTGGATGTCTTGCACGCCACGGCTTCAGATGGCCAGGACACATTCATCGATCCTATCACCAACCGACGCATCACTAGAAAGTCTTCTCAATATAATGACCTCGACAAGTACGAGCCTGCAAGCTTCGATGAAGCCCATCCTCCAGAGTCCTCCAGCCCCAAGTATGAGGATCTTGGCAAGTATGGCCCCGCTGAAGACGTCGCTGCAGACAAGACCCAGCAGGAGCAGGCAAAGTATGAGGATGTGGACAAGTACGGCCCTGTTCGTTGGAACGAGCCGGACGGACTCCGCAAGACCACCCCCGAAGAGGATTCGAAGAAGTACGAGGACTTGGACAAGTACTCGCCTTCGAAGCTCGACAGTCCCTTCACGCAGCGAAAGCTGACCCCTGAAGAACAGTCCAAGATGTACGATGACCTGGACAAGTACGGTGCGCCTGTGCACTGGAACGAGCCCGATGGACTCCGTAAGGAGACCCCAGAGGAGCTTTCCAAAAACTACGACGACCTTCATAAGTACGGTGCTGTTCACTGGAACGAGCCAGATGGTCTGCGCAAGCTCACGCCCGAGGAGCTCTCCAAGAACTATCAGGATCTTGGCAAGTACGGACCAGTGGTCTGGAGCGAGCCCGACGGATTACGAAGGTTGACGCCCGAGGAGCTGTCCAAGAACTACGAAGATCTTGACGCGTACAGCGCACCCTTCACTGCCAAGGACTCGGTTCTTAAGGCTCACGAGGCCGCCCAGATGGATCGCACTGTCAAGGGAAAGACTCTCCCTGCCAAGGTCGACATGCCGTCGGAGGACCTGACAGAAAAGTATGATGACCTACACAAGTACGGTCCTGTCCACTGGAATGAGCCCAACGGTCTGAGGAAGTTGACTCCAGAAGAGCTTTCCAAGAACTACGAAGACCTGCACTTGTATGGCGCAGTTCAGTGGAACGAGCCCGATGGCCTCCGCAACTTGACACCTGAGGAGCTGTCGAAGCAATACAAGGACGTCCCCCTCTATGCCCCTCGGGATCTCGCCGGGGCTTCCAAGCGGATCCACCCCGAAGAAGCTTCCAAGCGCTACAAGGACTTGCCTATGTACAAAGAGTACGAGAATGGTGACCCAGCTACCGCTCGTGTGCATCCTGAAGAAGCTTCCAAGCAGTACAGCGACTTGGGCAAGTATGCTCAGTACGGTAATGCTGGACCCGAGGTCAAGCGAATTCACCCCGAGGAAGCGTCCAAACGGTATGAGGACTTGTCCAAGTACCCGGCGGCCGGCTTTGAAGAGGCGGAGAAGACACAACACATTCACCCCGAGGAGTTGACCAAGAACTATCAGGATCTTGACAACTACAAGCCGTCCGTCTTTGACGACCCAACCAAGGTCTTTGCCATTCATCCTGAGGAAGCCACCAAGGCCTACAAGGATTTGAGCAGCTACAATGCGGTCCGGCACAATGAGCCCGATGGTAAGCCCGCTTCCCTGGTCGACCCCGTCGCCCACGGCCTCAAAGACTTCGATTCCAAGGCAGGTTCCCACGATATGGACAATGGACCAATTACTTATCTCCGCGAAACGAACAGGTTCTACCCCGAGTCCTCCGAAAGTGACGTCGACTCAGTCGACAATCTAACGGCGCATGACATCCGCATGGCGACCCTTCGGCGTGCCGGTGAGGTCAGCGGTGCGCCGCAGCCGGAGGCGACTCAGCCGGAACCAAAGGTTCAGTTGACCGGAAACTACGCACGAGACTTTCCTGAGGACTTTACGGCGTCCTGGAGCAAAGACAACTCTCCTTCTAAGTCAACACTCTACCCCACGGCTCAAGCTGAGGCTGCTTCGGCGGCTGAAGTTGCCAGTGTGGATGCCGAGTCTGATGGTCCAGCTATAAGCTCGATGGATGAGAGTTTTCCTTTGAACGAGGGCAGGTTGCAGCCTGCTTTAGACAGATACTCAGACAAGCTGTTTAAAGTCTCCGAGGACCCTTACTCGCACATTCCCCAAGGCCTCGAAACGAGTTTTACGGAAGAATGTGACGGGAAAGACACTCTTCCAACAGTTGAGAAGCACTGGGCAGGTGCTAGCAACGCGGAGGCTGACGAGCCAGCCGTGTACAAGATCCTTGCTTACGACACGGCCACTCAGACGATGAACATTGCTGAAGCGACTTCAACTATTCATGACGAAACTGCACCGACTGCCCCTGCTGACGCCTTGATTCGCCTGGCCAATCCTTCCAAGTTTCTCCCTCACTTCAAGGCCCTCGAAGCTCAGGGTTACGAGATCGTCTCTGGTAGTGGTGATGTGCTTATTTTCCGCAAGGTTAGAGCGGGTTCATCGGCGCAGGATGCCTCTGTATTTGAACCGCCTTCTTCCACGATGCCCATCAACCCCATCGACTTGATGGGCCGCACAGCAGTAGGCAACTTTGCCAGCCCTACTGGATATGTCAACTACGACTACATGGACGAGTCGAAGGCAAAGCCTGCTCCTCCATATCGATCTAGCGTCGAAAAAGAGGACGACTCCGGAGTTGTCAAGCCACAGCCAGCCAAAGAGCGAAAGAAGAGCAGTCTCGGCAAGAAGATGGCGCTGGGCACTGTCTGGGTCGCCGGGTCTGCGTATGCTGTAGGTGTTATGGGGGAGTATTTCAGCGCACGAGGCTTCGAGGCTGAAGCCCGGCCTCGGCGCATGTAAAGATATGATATTGTCTGGGACCACGATTGACGATTAACATCGCATGGGACAGGGACTTCTCTTTTGGCGTTGATACCAGTTTGGCACAACATACATGACACGCATTTTTCTGTTTTCTATTTACACGGCGCCGCAGATTGACATGGTTGCCCCGGGACATGATGGAGTTTTCTCATTTTTGGCACTATATTCCCAGCTCCCTCGTTATCATTTACTACTAGGAGCGTATGTTTCTTTTTGCCTCGGTCAACGGAGCATTAGGAGTTGATACCAAGGTAGCTATGGCGCCTCATTGGTAGCGATTAGGATACAAGTACATTGAAAGCATGAATACCACTCTCGTTGTTTGACACGTATACCCATACCTAGCCTTCTAATTTGTTTTCGCATCCCATTACAGGTCCAGTTATAATGACCTAGAGATTGAATGCATGTGTTGGAAGTATCGCTAGTCAAGCAAGCATTCTCGAGCAGATTAAGGTGCTTGAGGCTTTGTTGGGTTAGGTAGGCATATGATATTATAGACGCTGTAACGATGATAGAAAGTAGCAACTGATGGTATGGAATTACTTTGCATGTTTTGAACCAACGTCACAGTCATTGAGGCTCTCCTCATTGGTAAATATATTTCAGTACCCCTAATGATGCTGGTCGAGGTATTCAAGCCACAGCTAAACAGCTTGTTGAAGTACAATTTTCAATCTTCATAGAGTCTCTTGTTATTAACCTCCGGCGGCTCCTTCACGGGACCGTCCAGGGCTCTCTCCGGGGGCGTCCTCCAACCTGCCCCCCAACCCTTCATAACAATAGAGGCCATGGCAAGGCATGGCCTAGAAGGGGACCAAAAGCCAAATGTTGTGTCATGTCGTGATCGCGTCTCTGGTGATGTTACACTTTGATGATGATAGCAGTGCCAGGGCGTTTTCCTCGCCCAACCCGATTCCCTTGCGCGCGCTCCAGCATATCAAACACTTTCAATCGGGAAGCTCGCATTCTTTCCCACTTCCCGATCATTCCAATTTGTTTTGCGCACCCCATTCATTAATCACAAAAAGTCCCGTTACAATTACAGTTCCAGCTACACGGAAGCAGCACCACAGTCTTAGCTGGTCTTCCGCTCCGAGAACCCCGGCCCGGTCTTGACCTCGTCGATGCTGGTCATGTGCAGCGCGTGCTTCTGGTCTTCCTTGTTGAAGCTCGGGCGGCGGCCGAAGGCGGGCGTCCAGCTGTTGGTGTGTTGCATGGCGCGGGCGGCGTCGGCTTGGGCGTGGGCGGACATGCGGCGGTTGGCTAAAGTATCGCTATTAGTATATTGTTGAGAAGGAGGAAGAGAGAGAGAGAGGGAGCGTACGATTTGGTGGTGGAGAGGTGGAGGTGTCGTAGGAGGTTGGTTCCGTTGTGAAGCGGGATGTCATCGTGGTGGTGATGTATGTGAACATTGGAGTTGTTGCTGCACCAGTCAGTCAGCGCGCGCCGTGTAAATAAATGCTGCTTGATCGATCGGACTTGCCTTCGACTTCAAGAGTCAGCAGGAAGTTGTGATGGTTATGATTGCTCTTCGGTAGTAAGAGTGATAGAGTAGAGTAAAGCTTTCTGAATTGAGAATCACGATTCTGATCACCACCCCCAATCTCCATGCCCAGCCCATCCTCTTTATAGCCCATCAGCCCATGAACGGCCTGCTCGCCACCTCCGTCCCCGCACGGCGCCCATTGGTTAGACTTGAAGGCGCCGACGTTGCGTGATGGTGTGATGGGATGGCCGGCAGTGGGCAGCAGGATCTAGTCTCGGCCGGCCGTAGCGTGAGAGGGAGCAGCAGTGAGTCTGGCCAGCGAGCCAGCTAGAACGCTGGAACGCGTCGCCGAGGATCGGGTTCGGGAATAACTTCACTGTCTCAGCTGACTTACAGACGGGGGACTGGCTGAAGAACCAGTCCTTTGGCACTGGGTCACGCAGAGTTATGTCTAAGCCTCTCGCCATGTTAACGCCATCTGCGGCTCTCGTTGGTTCCGTTGGTTCATGGCAACGCCGTTGATTCGTTGGTGCTCGTCAGCTCGGGAAGTGTCTAGCTAACATCTGCGTCTGATCCTGATCACGGGCATCCTGCCGAGCATCCCGGCATGCCGACTCGATCAGCAACGCGGCCCCTCCGAGCTCCATCCACCACCCGTAGGAAATGCTCCTGAATAACAATAAACTGAACAATTGAGCCTCCATCCGTCCATCCATCCCTCAACCTCGGTATATCCGTTTCGGACACTGTCATATCATCCATCCTCCCAACTCCCGGCATCCAGATTCTGACAGAAACCCACCCCTTCCTTTCCCACACCCGCCAATACCGACAGATACCAAACAATCAAAGAATAACGCCAGGGCTATATGCAAGGCGCACAAACGCGCGCGCGAGTGAATCCTCCGTGATGAACAACGTCAAGAACACGAAGAGGGGGGTATCCGGCGGAAGTTCTTCCAAAACATCGAAATCCTTTCAGGCGATCCTCCGCATGTTCCGCTCGTCTGGGCAACAAGAAAACGCGTCTGCTCTGCAAAACGGGCTTTATATACGATGAAGAAAAAAAAAGCCAAGAAAAAAAAAGGGAGACATGGGGAGTCGGTCGCGTGCTCCGGCTACGGAGTCTTGGGCCGCTTCCAGTAGTATTGCTATCCTCGTGTTAGCAGAGCCGCGGGTAACCATGAAGTCTGATGATATGATCACATACCTTGTGCTGCTTCCTGCAGTTGCGCAGGCTCGGCTTTCGCAGTCCGTCCACTACTGCGGCTCGGCGGGACTCATCCGTGTCCAGCTCGGGCACGTAATAGTACTCGCTCTCGAGGGCCTTGCCGGCAGCGTCCTTGCCCTGGCGCTCGATGATGCCAATACAAATTGTGGCTTCAATGGTATCACGCAACGCGTCCTTGGCCAGATCCTTCTTCTCCTCGGCAGGGAGGTTCTGCATGATGGTCGACAGGGGCGTCGACGAGAGCCGCGAGAAAGCGAGCTGGTTGACAACGTGGTTGGCAATGGCCGGGTTGACCTCGACGGTGGGCTTGGGCGGCTCCGGGGTGGGCGTCCGGGCCTTGGAGGGAGGCGAGGAGAGTGGTGACTCGGATCGGGCAGCAGGAGGAGGAGGAGCCTGTTTCTTGATGGGCGAGTGAGGAGGGTCTGACAGGAGAGCGCGGCGAGGAGGAGCCAGCATCTCGGGGGCTGCCAGTGCCGGACGCTTGCCAGCTTTGAAGACCACCTTGGGCGACTTGGTTGTTATCGAAGCCAGCCGGCAGGAGATGTCGGCGCCAAAGGGGCCAAACGAGTGCACAATGGGGTCGTTCTCCTCGTCGGGGTCATGATGCTCGTCCTCCTCGCTGAGCTCACTCGAGAAGCTGGCCGTGGCATCGGTCCGCATGCTGATGCTAACATCCATGGGGTCCATCTCCAGCTTGGGCGCGGGCAGCTCGGGCTCGTCCTCGTAGATCTGAATGCCATGGGAGTCGTCGTGTACATCGTTCTCGTCGTCGTCGGAGGGCATGAGCGCCTGGAGCCGCCTGGAGCTGGAAAGGGTAGCGGGAGTTGGGCTCTCGGGGGACTGGATTCGCGTTGTTCGCCGCAAAGGAGACTGCAGCAACGCGTTGGCTCCTCGCGTCTGGGATCGCGGCAGAGGAGGAGGGGAGTCTTCCCAGCTCGAGTCCGAGAGATCACCACCCCTCCGCTTCGGCCACTGCACTAACACGCGCGCGTCTTGCACGTCGACCATGATCTCAGAGCCCTCCGTCTCGCTAGTAAAGGAATCGCCCTTGAACAGCTCCCAGGTGCGGCCCTGGCAGTGCAGCTTCAGCCCGTTCCAGCCATTGCAGATGATCTCCATGCGGCCGGGCTCGAGCGGGCTCGCAGCAGCAATGTAGCGTGCCTTGACGTGCACGCGGGACACCAGGCGGTTGGCAGACAGCTGGAAATGCGACGAGTTGGACGACCGGCCCATGATGAGGGTCTCGCCATTCGCGGAGAGCTCGACCGAGGGCACGGCCGACAGCGGCGCGCGCTCGGTGATGGCCGATACTGAAGCTGACGCCGAAGCCGCGCGGGGCGGGGAGCTGGAGAGGATGCCGGTGCTGGAGGTCGGCACCGGCGTGGGATACTTGAGATGGGCGGCGCGGACGGACGAGGTGTTTTGGCGCTTGACGGGCCGCGGCAGGCCGGGCGAGGACGAGAGCGGCTCAAACGGCGGCAGCAGGCTCGGGGCAGAGCGTTTGAGCGAGGATCCAGACGGCGTTTGGCCGTGGAAGTCCAGCTTGAGAGCGGGGAGCGAGGGCTCGCCTCGATCGAGCTGCTGCTTTGGCGGAGACGAGTCCATGGCGGTGACCGACGTAAAACTCATGGAGCACTGGCGGGACAAGGGGAGACGCCCCCAAACAGTTCGATTCTGGCAGTATCGGGGGCGAAGTCGCGGAGAAAGGCGCGTTTCGACGTCGTAGTATCGCGGGTTGGGTGTGTTCTTCCCCCTCTTTTGGTCCTTCTCGTCCTGATCTCTCTCCCCACTTACACCAGAAGCGACAGACAGACAGTAGCGAGGACAGCAGATGATGAAGCAGACAGACAAGTTGCACGGAGGAGGAGCGGGAGAGACGGTCTCGAAGGCGGTCACGGGCGAGTAAGGTTGAGTTGGCAGAAGACAAAGAGCGGCCAAAAACGAGGCCCGGGTCGAGGTTTGGAGTAGGAAAGGTCAAGTCGAGCAGAGGGAAAGAGAGGGTCGGGGCGCTTGCCGGGCTGGAGGTATTTTAAGAGAGCCACTCAACGCGCCCGCGTAAGACCACCGCGTTGGCGATTTTTGGCGTTTGGCGTTTTTATGAGGGCCGGGCGCTGTGCATTAGTGGGCGAGGGCGCTGAGCATAAAAGTCTAGCGGGGATGACGTCGCTGTAAGTTAGCGACGTTTAGTGGCCAGGGCGCTATGGATCGAGATGAGATGTAACCGCGATGCTGTCTGCTTCAACTTGGATAACAGGACAAAACAACACAAAAAACTCAAGAGATTAATCCAATTGATTCCCTTTCTTCTCTTCCTCTTCCCCTTACCTCTGCTAGACTCTCTGACGCTTTGCGCTGCAAAACTCCATCTCTCCAGCCTCCCCCAAGTCACTGACACGTCTCCACCAACTGGAGCCTCCAGCCAGCCCAGCAAAACCAGGGCAGCGCGTCTTACCTGGCCCTGGCTGGCATGGCATGGCATGGCATAGCTGCTTCTGGAACCCGACCATTGGCTTTTGTGCATGCCTCCGGGGATCGGTCATTTAAAGGAGCCAGTCCTCTCCCGATATTCGGATTTTTGCCCGGGTCTCCAGCTCCGAGCGGGCTAGTCTTCCTCTCTACCAACGCGTCTTGTCCTCCATTCTCCATACCATTCACAACGCTTAGCCTAGACCCCGACTCTTCACGTGTGTGCAGGATATCCTCTGTAAATGCTGTTCAATGATTGCACTGATACTCTAATCGTGTCATTTACTCGTAGAAGCCCTGTTGGACGTGAAACTGAGGCGACTGGCCCGACGCCTTGACACGCCTCACCCTGCCTGCGCGTGTCTGTGCCTCCGCCGTCTTTCCCCGAGAGCTCGTGCTTTGTTTGCATTGTCTTTGTTCGCGAATTGTGCCGTGATCGCCTTCGTGTCGCCATTGTAATGAGATTTCATGGGTAGACTCTACTTTTACTGTGCTATAGGTAGTTGTCGCTATTTTACAAGCTAATTAGAGTCGGCGCAATTATGCCTATGAAGATACGTACATCTAGATCTAGCAATATCGTGTAAGTCATGGCCCGAATATCTGTAAACCTGCCGTAACACCACACACCCAGCAATTTGACATCAAATAACTCTGTAAAGTATTCAAAATTTCTCAAAATACCTCTAGACGGTTTTTTGAACCTCTAAATTCCCTGTAGGTTGTGTTGTCTGCAATCCTTTGTTATTCTCTCCATTTACCCTGAAGTCGTCCATGGAGGCGGGGTGCGTGTAAGTCAAATCCTGCCCCACTTCATTCTTACCGAGGCAAGTTATTGCGCACCCTTCCAGCTATATAGTTAGCATGCCAGCTAAAACTCATCAGGTCTGGACAGCTATTCCGAGCCCAAGCTTCTTCTGATAACAAGACAAAAATAAGCATCAGGGGCTTTAATCAATAAGATTATGTTTTTCAAATTTTTCCTTTAACATATACTATAGAAACCCTACTAATAACCCAGATCAATGACATTCACTGTTCACCTTAATCCGAGAGTGCAGAAAGTGTGGTGGCTAGCCTGAGATGCGTGCTTCATAGGTAGTCAACCCTAATTCAAGTTCTGTATACTAACAACATCCTTCGTAAGCTAGAAAACATAACTCTCTCTCTGTATACGACCTTTGTTGAATAAAATCATTCAATGTCTATTTGTTCTGACAATCCAGAGCAGTCCTAGGCTACAGCTCAACCACGGCCAGCGCCAGCTCCAACCTCTACGCCACGTAACCCAACCTCATCAACATTTAATTCTCCCCTCTGTGCTTCTTTCTCGAACATGACGCGCAGGTGCAATCTGAGTCTCGCGAATTGCGCTTGATGTTGCCACATGAGCCAAACCTGCCACCCCTCTTCTTGGCGATTGAGCACGTAGTAGTGTTGCGAGTTGTATCGAATATTACCTTGCATTTCGTACAAACATAGACTACAACGTCTTCGTCACGCATTGTTGCGGTGTTTTTCGTGAGATTTTAATTTTGTGTTGGGTTTTTTTGTAGCTCTGAGTCTAAAAGGAACGACGTCTTGGTTTCAGAGAACAGAGGTCTTTATATAGGTATGTAATTTTTGAAGCAGTGATTCAGCCACTACCTTGACTCCTCATTCATCATTATCGTTTTGCAACATGGTATCTATTCCTTCTTCGCTGACACGCGCCATATTGACGTTTAAGTTCTTCTCAACTACTGGATCACTGGAAATAGTCTGCTCCCCGACTCAGATCGATACCGTGATGTTCGATCCTACGGTGGTTCCAACCCATCACATAAT
This sequence comes from Xenoacremonium recifei, assembly GCA_012184525.1. NCBI lineage: Eukaryota > Fungi > Ascomycota > Sordariomycetes > Hypocreales > Nectriaceae > Xenoacremonium > Xenoacremonium recifei. The sequence goes on along the minus strand of WOFQ01000002.1, from coordinate 1,601,332 downwards.
TGGTACAAAGTAAGAAAAGTAAACGTGACTTAGAGGAACGACACTGCGCGAATAGGTAAGCTCGTAAACTCCGATTTGGTGTTGATATACAAGCGCTTGCTTCGCCATTCAATCTTCTTTACATTCAACAGGTCACCCGTCTTGTCACGTTTTCTGGAAGTATAAAAGGCAAGTCAGTTTCCAAAGCAAGCTGAGTTGGAAGCAACCACCTCAACTTCATTATTTTACACCCTTTAGAAGCTATACTCCCGATAACGAACCTAGAAATGTGTGAACGCAGGATCCAGGGGGACAAGTGTCGGGATTGTGGCGATATCAAAATGCGCGGAGTCATCGACGACCCCTGCGACAACAGAAATCGTAGCGGGAAGTTGGGAACTTGCCCCCGTGGTATCAAGACTTACCAAGAAAATGCCTCAGTGATATGCGACTCCTGCGCTCGGGATCGCATGAGGAGAAGAAGAAGAAGCAGCAAGTAATCAAGAAAGCTTGGTCTAGTTGGCCGGGAGGATTGATCGTTTTCTTGATTACTAGTCGAAGAGAAAAATATAAAATAGTTTTCTGCTAATTCTGTAGAATGATAGGCGAGGCGTAAGTGAGTGAAGGTCTGTCCCTGTTGCCTGACACAAATCTTGTTGTAGACTAGCAAGCTCAACAATACTTCAACTACTAGAACGGAGGTCTGAATATCATTGCTCTTCGCGTTGAAATGATGTCTAGCTCAGAATCCCTCGTGTGGCCGCGCATCATTGGCCCGGTTTTTATGCTGCGTCGTGAGGCTATGCTCCCTGACCAGCCAAACCCCTCATCAGCCCAAACCAAGATGGAACGAGAGCTGCAGAGCAGAACTAATACTCAAAACCAAGCTGAATCACCAGCCATGGAGCTACTCCGAGTGTCTACCCCTAGAAAATGCACAGAAGCACCTTGCAACACTATCTCTTTGCTATTTGCGCAGCCGGCCTCGACCACCCGACTTCAGAATAAACCGAGGCTTTCAGAGATAGGCCAGTGCGCGAATTCGGGATGCGAGGCCTGTAGAATATACGGGATGGAATACGGTCAGTACTACCTAAGTCTAGGATAACCAAGGAGAGTACCGCTATTGGCTTCACTCTGAATGATGTGGAGGGAGGAGAGTGGATTAGAATTGCCGTCTTGCCATGTGATAAGAGTGAGCATATGATTACGAACGGCGCTGTTCGCGAATGGACCGACTTCCGATGGATTTCAGCTGAAAGTGAGATTTGTGCCTTTGTGCTGATAGATACTCTTGTTCCAACTCCTTCTCCTTCGTCAGACATTAATACAAACCTGAGATGGAACACATTGTCAGCCAAGGAAGTCGACAGTTGTCAAGCAACGAAAATGCAGCCTGGGTCCTTGCCCGACCTTGACAAAGTATATAATTAGCTATCAGCATGCCCCGAGAGGCATAGCATATGTCACCAAAGCGATGCTCAAGTGTTGAAGTCTATGCCGACGCGACTCATCGACACACAACTTGACGACGAGAGCGATGACGTTGCTCTGCGAGAGGGTATGCAGATTTCTGAGGCATACACGGCTCTGAGCTATTGTTGGGGCTCTGAAATGCCTCTGCGAACTCTCAAGGCCAATGCGGAAGATCATAAGGCTAGAATTTCTTGGGATGCCCTGCCACGTCTATTCCAATATGCAATCCTCATATCAAAAGGTCTTAAAATCCGATACTTGTGGATAGACTCTCTGTGTATAATTCAGGACGACAGGCACGACTGGGATGAAGAAGCATCCAAAATGGCAGAATATTACGGAAATGCCCGTCTCACGATATCGGCGGACTGTTGTCCCAACACTGTCTCGAGCTGTCTCCCGGTACCAGTTGCCCAACCAGGGCTTTTCAAAATCGCAGACAGCGCTATGTCAGTCAAAGTCACGAAACTGCCTATTCACGCGCCTATGCAGAAGTTGAAGCTAAAGTGGGATGCACCATCCTGTTTTCCACTCTTCAACCGAGCGTGGACGTTCCAAGAACGCCTCATGTCTGTGAGACTTTTGCATTTAGGACCTGAGGAGATGTCATGGGAGTGCTGCACCGGCTTCTGGTGCGAATGTGAGAGACGAGCAGATACCTGGCACGGACATCCTGACCCATCTAAAGGGTCACTTCGAGTCGACCATTCCCTAACCCTGAGGAAGAAGGAAAGCATCGAATAGTACTGGTACTCGCTTCTCGAAATGTATCTCGCCCGTCACTTTTCTTTTGAAGGTGACAAACTGAAAGCAATACAGGGTCTGGCGAGACAATTTAAGAACAGAACTTGGGAACAGGTGTCAGAATAGGGAAATTATTTCTTAGGATTATGGTCTGCGAACTTCATTTCGTCGCTATTGTGGACAAACATGGGCAATAGTTGTTCAAGGAATGGCAAGTTTCCAGGCTGGTCATGGGCGTCAGTTGTAGGAAGTTGGCCATATGGACCACAACACTCGCAAACTGCTTTGTTCCAAACGCAGAGATACTGTGATGGGACCGTGGGGAGAGTGGGAATTCGGAACTGATTCGCCTCATGAATCAGCAACTTATCAGCCATAAATATGCCGAGCATGCTAAATTAGTATTATCTACAGGTTGCGTCGTGCGACGCCTAGCTGGATTGCGTGGTCCAAGGCCTTGACTCCCGCGCAGCTGAAACGGTTTGGAACTTTGGGGGCCAAACAACAAGCTGGCTAGCAGAGCATGCCGATTCCAATTGGCCGTGGAGTGTTTCAGCATGATAACGAAGCTGCAGTCAATCAACCAATAAACATAAAATTTAAAATTAAGATTGCAACCCTCGAGGTACGCCTAGCCGCGCGTTTGCGATCTGAAGTCTCGCCCACCTCCTTTTTTTTTCTCCCAACGACCATCCAACTTTCGATGCTCGACGTCCAGCAACGCGAGAACCAGGCAACATGACAGTCCTCTACGAACCGTTATCGGTCAACAAGGGTGAGATCAGGCTTTTGAAAGTGAAGGCACCCGCGAAATCAAAGGCCATTCCGACATGCGAACTCAGCAAGACGTCCCTACACAAAGCCCCGCCTTACAAAGCTTTGTCGTACTGCTGGGGTCCGGCGAATGACCGGAAACCGATTTTACTAAATGGAAAGAAGTTCAAAGTCACGAAGAACTTGGCTGCGGCCCTTCGAAGCCTCCAGAAAGCACCGGGTTATTACTGGATCGACGCTATCTGCATTAACCAAGACGACATCGAAGAGAGAAGCACGCAAATCTTGCGTATGAAGGCCATTTACAATCAGGCGGTCGAGGTTGTCGTCTGGCTCGGCGGTCAGACCTTGTCGATCTCGAATGTTTCGCTCCTGCGTACCCTCAAGGTCAGGATGTTGTATACCAATATTACCACAAATAACACATTGACCTTCTTCAATCTTGTGTCAAAGATTCTCAGGAACGGGTATTGGAGACGTGTGTGGGCTGTCCAAGAGTTTGTGGTAGCAACTGATATCCGCTTCTTTGACCAAAGAGGCTCCTTAAGCTGGGATGACTTGCGCCAGATCATGGAATGTTGGGGGATTAGACATCGATTCAGGCTCCCTATGGCGGATGAAGAAGAAGCCGTCCTCAAAGGGGCGAATTCCGTCAAAAGACTCATTAGTCTACGCCAACAATTCTTGAACACCAGTCCGATCTATTTGTTGGATCTCCTGCTATGGAGTCAGTCTCTTTTGGCGACGGAAGAACTCGACAAAGTGTATGGCCTTCTCGGCCTTGCCCACGACGGCGACATTTATGTGCCCAATCCTCACTACGGCATCAGTCTCAACGAGCTTTACCAGATCATGGCAAAGTCAATGCTGCAGAGAACAGGGAATCTCGACATCCTCTGCTTTGAACGGGGCGATAAGGACGAGACTCTGCCGTCCTGGGCACCGTGCTGGCTCCAGCTTCCTCGTTCCAAACGGACAGAATATTTGGTGCATCACATAACTAACGACAGAACGCCAATTTTTCAGCAGAGGAACCCACGCTCTTTGCTGAGATTTAATGGCAACAAGCTCATCGTGAGAGGCAGAAAGCTTGATGTGATAGACGGACTTAGTAGCTCTTGTTACATTGGACAGCGGTCAACAGTGCTTCAAGACAGTCCAACCCTTCCAGCAAACCAAACAGCAAGTCCTTATAGAGGCCACTACCGCACTATGGACGCTGTAATTTCAGCTTTTGCAGAGTTTGGGGACTTTGGCTTCTATGATCCTGGGTGGAATCTTGATGATCGTGGTCATTTTGCCCAGCATTTAGGGCACCTTTTATCACAGTGGCTTACAGAGAACAAGGCTTTTGAAATCAATGGAAAGCCTCTTACCTTCTGGCTTAAAGAGACGGCGGCTCATAAATCCATGCGGCGTACAGTGAACGCGCCTAAGTATTGTTGGGAATGGCTTGATGCTCGTCTTGAGAATGTGCTGGAAAGGTTCTTTAACTCCTATCTTTACAGAAGTTCGCCTTCAGCCGAAGCGAGGGCCATAACTGATTTACGCCCAGCACTCAGGGTTGCAATGGAGTCAAGGATGCGCTTTATCGTTACTGAGAAGGGATATGTCGGAATGGTGGCCAGAAAGGCATTACAAGGCGATGTACTTGTTCAGCTCCAAGGGTGCAGGCAGCCTTTGGCTATGCGGCAATCCTCCGGAGGATGGAAGATCATTGGAGAAGGGTCGCTATGTGACCCTTCTTCTAGCCTAGAAGGCTCTAGCATAGAAGGCCCTACTCGTGAATTTGTTATTGTTTAAGAGACGAGGGTAGGATAAAATTAAATGCCTAGAGTGATAAAGACTCGCACAACGCCATGGAGAAAGGTAGCCAAAGCGAAACAGGAGTAAGAACTTTTATGTTAATAGATTCTTCACAGTGTCTTTTAGACATAGCATTGTATTTTGCCATCTACTGTAAAATAGAGGAAAGAGTAATTTTGTGAGAGTACTTTGTTTCGAAAACATAAGCGCCGGAAACTCCTACCCTATTTACATATCGTTGTTGAATCGTTCCCAGCCTTGCTGAAACACTTCTGAAAGACTTGGAGTATGTGCAAATGAATCTCCAACGCATCTCGGCTCCGTAGCCGGCATGTTGATGAGAGTTTGGAGTATCTTCTCAAGCCTCTGTTGAGGTTTCAGGCTTGACGCTGCTACTCTGGCCCTCATCACCGGATGGGCTACCTTCAACAGACTCTGGCTTGGTCTTGGGTAGCACCTTCAATGTCAGGCCGACGCCGACCACGATGGCCACGACGATAATCTCTTCGAGAACGGCCATACACAACCAAATCGTAGGGTCACCGCCAAAAGTATAGAATTTCGGGTTGTTGCTAAAGTCGGCAATGAGCGGGTAGACAAGTCGAACTAGAATCAAGGGCGCGCAACAAGCGAAGGATGCAAATAATCGGTTCTCGCCTCGTGGAATCATAACTCGCTCGCGCCAAAGCATGTAGCAGATTATCACGGAAGCCAAATAGATGGCCGTGAAGAGGACGATGGCGACCTTAACAAATGTATTCGGAGTTCCCGTCACTGTAGCCTCGGCTGCCTCTGTACCGCCTTTGATGGCGACGCCAATGCCAGTCATACTGGCTATAGAGATACCCATGAAGATGCGACGGTTGACTTGCCGGTGCTTGGGCAAAAATCGGTTTCTGTAGGCTGTGTTAGCAGACGCAGCCACTTCTATGCTCGAGATCATAGTTCATACAGTCGTCCAAGCATGCCGATGTTTAGCACCGTCAACGGCGAGATACCGATTGCCTCGCAGATGATGGCACCACCATACACTGATCGGGTAGGGTAGTTCATCGTCGCAAGCTGGAAACTCCCTCCAATCAGACGCAGCAGGGAGAAGGTAATGAGGATAAGGAAGCCTGATGTTCTGTTCCAGCCATGACGGGTGCACAGAAGGATACCAGCGGCGAGGTAGAAAGAAAAGAAGATGATTTGGACCACGGCCACAGCATCGCGGTATCCGAACTTGCCCATGTTGGAAGCTTTAGTCCTACTGCACTTGGGGGCCGAAGAAGTGATACAAAGAAATATGTACTGAAAGGACCAAACATCTACTTCTCGAAATACTTACCCAGCATTGGGGGTCATTGAACCCTTAAATAATCATCGTATGGGGCAGGGAAAGGCTTAGACAGACCGCCAGCTCGTGCTTTGGCTGGGTAGTATCAGCGACTAGGCAAAAGTCGCAATCCATCGCCAGCAACCTCTCCACCAACTCGAGAACGACTACGACATATGAAGACTAGAGCTTACGCAGGATGATTGGGCACGAGTTTACGGTTAATTCCTAGTATGTCGGGCCCGCACTCGGCAAAGATTTCGATCCAACCCCAGCATCTTCCCCAACCTCATCGTATCAGCAAATGCACTTTCCCAGGGCTGAAGCAGGAAATGACGGCATGCTGCATGGCTTAGATGTAACTGACAAGGTAGTCATTATGGAGAAAAAGCTGCAACCCTCCTGCATATCTGCCAATGGCCGCAACACGTTGACCTTCGTGACTAAATCCTGATTACCGAAAGAGGAAATCGCCGAGATTGATATATGGTTCAGCCAATGGATACAGCGTAACATCTGAATCTGTGCCAAGCAATGGAGGGACCTGAAATGCCGGTTTACCGACCGTTTTGTTTAGGCTCTTTGGGTTAATCTGCTTCCGGGAAGCCATTCGAGTGTTCCGGTCGCGAAAGCTAACCGAAAATCATGACCCCCCAAGCAGCAAGGCTCGTGCAATACACTCACCGGTAGTTCAGGAATGCCTTTTCCGAACACATTCGAAATTAGCCTCCTGGTAACGGGAAGAACGGCAGCTCCGAAGGCATCATTTGGGAGCGTGACTGATAAGAAGGCGGGATTGCGGCGCAGCGAGGTCCATGATATGACTCGCGAGAGGGGCCTGGGAATTCTGGTGTTGCGAGACTGCCAAACAAAAGCAAAGGATTTCGTTTTAACCGAATAGGAGTGTTGATTCGAACTTTCCAAAGAAGCTTTCAGTATATTCTTTGACCTTTATTTTGTGCCAGTAAATCCCAGGAAGTACGGTCAGGCCCACCAGAACCCCCCGTCTCAGTCTTTCTTTCACCTTTAATTTAATGATTAATCATCAATTCGTGGTATTTGGAATCTTCCTCCCCACTCATTGTCACTCCTTACAAACTTCCATAAGATGCCGCCGTGGAATACACCCGTTGTATCTCTTCTTTCATAGAAAATGAAACCAATAATTAGACACGTCGTAAGTCTCATAGACGCCAGCCTCCATGGCTCGCAAACCCACAAAAGTCTCAGCGGCCATGACTACTCTGCAAATAAGGTATATGATGGGACTGGCAACTCTGAGGATTGTCAGCGGTCCGTCCCACCTTAAGCTCATGGTCCTAAACTGCATGCAAAGGACAGCGGTAATGACTGAACCCAGAGCGCTGACTCGCCACAACCACTTCTCGACAAGCGACGGAAACACCGCGTTCCATGAGACCAAATGGATGGCCCCAAACGATGCTCCCAGGAGACATAAAAAAGGCCAGTACTTGCTCATGTAGAGATTCGCATCCCATTCGGTGATGAAATAGGACTCGCTCTCAATCTCAGTCACCTGGGATTCTTCTTCTAAGCTGGCGGCTTTCACTGCCTGAGACTGTACCTCGACGTCCTGTTGCTCAATGTATTGCTCCTCTTGCGCCATAACTAGAACTTCGTCGTCACGACAATCCCTCGGGACCACATACCAAGCGATGCTATTGCTCTGCTTCTGTCCACTTTCCAGAACATCATACGTGTCTTCCATCGCCAAACGATCGAACTTATCTCTTTGAGCAAACGTCATTGCTGGTAGATCAACAACTGAGGCGGTAGAGATGTTTTTAGGCTTCTCCCACCATAACGCATAAGTGATAAATGCGTTGAAAACATACGCGAGAGTCATCGTCTCAAGCGTTGCCAGCGGGAGGTGATGGGCGGCGCGAACGACACATTGGACGGTAAACCAGATGACCTGCAACAACGCCGTCAACTTGACCAACTCGTCTGCCTTGCTTTTGTCCTGGATGTCCTCGGTACTGAGGCCCCAGCTTCCATGGGTTTCCCACGACACCAAGCCATTATTCAACAGCCAAGCATACTGTCCCGGCCAAAGCGTGCGATAGCATCCCCCATCCCCGATATTGTATCGAACCCCCATCATGGTGAAGTAAAAGCCATGGATAGTTTTAAATTCCCCATTGGTGGTTTTTGCGCATCGGCGGACGGCTTTACGAGCCTGAATGAGCTCTTGAAGTGACTCGAGAGCTACCATCTCGGGCGCAAGCAGCGCCTTCACAAGTTGGTAAAATTGATGGGTGCGGCGAAGTCGTCGAGAAACGTGGATACGAGGATGGATCGCAGTCCAGGTGCAAATGAGGATTGTGAAGAAACAAGACGTGATGATGGACCAGGTTGCGCGGTTGTTGTCTTCGGGGACCCAGCCGACAAGGTGGCTGAGCTCCGTCGAGTTGGTCTGGGTCCCTGACGTGCCATTCATGGACGGCTATTGAAGGAATGAGCCTCGAAGATCTCGATTGTGCGATAAAATCTGCCTTGCTGGGAGCAAGGAATTACGGTGGAGGGTGGCAGCACCGTAACCCCTCGAAGGGATTGGCAGGATATATCAGTCATCCTGCCCCAATTTCTCTTTCCTCAACCTCGCCGAAAGCCTGGAAGCAACCCGACTGTAACTCCTAGTTGACCCAATCAATGCCATTGCTACGCGAGTTGTTGGTTACAAGTCAGGCCTTGCGCTCCCCTCCCTAGGAACGGGCCGCATTGGCGCTTAACAAGTCTGACAGCAGAGAGAAATGCCCCGGTTTCAGGGCTCCAAGCAACCAATTAAGAGCCCATGATCCCTATCTAAGCGCCCAGCATTTCCACGACCGCGAGCACATGCTTACGTGACTGGTCCGCTAGACAACACGAAACCTCGGTCACGCATTGCGAGACTTCTTTCTGCACCTCTGTCAACTCATCACCAACAACCCTCCCTTCGAATTTCGGCCGCAGAGGCCAGCCAGAACCAAGCTCTCTCAGCCCAGGCTTCTTCCCTCTTTTTATAACCTGGTTGAACCCCTTCGCCAAGATGGTGAGCTCTGTTCTGCGGCCCACCATGCTAGCCCTGGGCCTCACGCTTGGCCTTCCAGCCGCCCTCTATTTTGGGATCCTCGGAACGCTGGTGGTCGTGCCTTCGCTTCAAGCTCACCTCATCTATCTCCACAAAGTAACCTTGACCTGGTTCAAGGACCTCAACGTACCAGAGCAATTCGGCTTCGCTCATCACCAAGTCACTCCATTCTACATTTCCACACCAGATGGGGTGAATTTGCACGCCTGGCATGTTCTCCCTTTGGGAACATACCAAGCCAACCAACGCGAGTTACTGGCTCAAGGCCCAGAGGGTGGGCTAGTGCAGGACTTTGAGCAAACTCTGAACTTCCGATTGCTAAAGGACAACCCCAATGCGAAATTGGTTCTTTATTTCCATGGCACCAGCGGAACTATGGCAAGCGGATGGAGACCTGATAGTTACCGCTCACTCTACTCTGTCGACCCGGTCAACACCCATGTCCTCAGCTTTGACTTCCGAGGCTATGGACTCTCTAGCGGCCATCCGTCTGAGCCAGGTATTATCACCGATGCTCTGACCATCGCAGACTGGGCCATCAACATCGCTGGCGTGCCTCCGGAACGAATCGTCATCTTCGGCCAGAGCCTGGGATCCGCAGTGGCCATCGCTCTTGTCACCGAACTCGCCAAGCAACAGCCTGCCATTCACTTCGCAGGCATTGTGGTCACTGCCACCTTTTCAGACGTGCCCATGCTGACAGCGACATATCGTATCGGTGGGGTGATCCCAATCCTGTCCCCAGTCGCGAAGGTGAAGCCGGTGTTTAAATTCTTCGCCAGCCAGCTCACAAGCACCTGGGATAATGTGCACAGGCTGAGCGAGTTTGTGAAGGCCGTGGAGAGATACGACATTACGCTTCTGCACGCGGAAGATGACACGGATATCCCGATGCAACACTCTGAACGTTTATTTCGGGAAACTATCTTGAGCGTTGAGCATGAGAAGGGCATCGCAGAAACGGACCAGGTTATTCTTGACAAACTAGAGACGGTTAAAGAGCACCGTGGAGAGGGAGGCTCAATTACAGTATGGCCTACGAAGAAGGGCGATATCAGACTTGAGATCCTGAAGTACGGGGTGCATGACCAAATAATGTCTTACCCCGCCACAGGATTGGCAATCAGCAGAGCCTTTGCTGCAGGACAAAGCAATTCACGATAATGCAGCACCGGATTTTTGATTCATGGTACGGACACACTCCATAACAAAGTAATAAACCAAATAGAATTTTAGAATTTCTAGTTGATTTACTACCGCCTAAGTAAGCAGCTATACTATTAACTACCTAACTGTCTAAGTTATAACCTCTTGTACTAATAGCACTAATACGCCTACCTCTTTATCGCTCTATTGCGAGGGGTCTGCATAAGTAATAGCAGCAAGCAAGTCCTGATATTGAGAAAATTGAAACTGCTTGAATGCGAAGGTATCGCCACCAGGGAACATGAAATTCTGGAAGGCCTCAATTGAATGGCCAGTCAGACTCTGGGTCTTGAAGTCTCTGGACTTGAGGCTGTCAAAGATGTCATTTACACCGGTGAAGAAATCCGTGAACCAGTTGGCAGAGTCGGTCTGGGAGTTGTCTTGGAGACTCGTTGAGTACTTGGTTGTTAGCTGGCCACTACCGTCGACCGCCAGTTCGAAAGTGTCCGTGATGGTCTTGTCAGTGATATTGGCGACGTTCTTGGTTTGCAAAACCTTGACGCTGAGAAGCACGACCATATGAGTAACCACCGTGACTGTGTTCCCACTGACACTGACGTCTTTGGTGTACGTTTGCTTCAGTCCGGTATGCCCGAGGGCGCCATCCAGGCCAGCGTAGTCCCAACTCTCGTCCGAGTAAGAAATGCTGATGACCTTGGACCCTTCGGGGTTGACTACATGAGTGATCTTGGAGTCGTCGGGGGTGCCATTTGGGTACGCGTTGAACATGACACTCAGCCCATCGACGTAGCACTTAGCATAGGGAATGAAGCAGTCGGACTTGGCCGTGGGGTAGACCTGACCCATCAGATAGTTGGCAAAGGTGTTGCGGTTGATACTGATGATTCCGTTGAACTGACTGGAATCTTGTGCGTTGAGCCAGTCCCATGTGAAGTCTACAGCAGGGGGCAGCTTGTGGCCATCCGTTGCACATAGGTAGTCCAAAGTCTTCAGACCAGGATCTAGTTGGCCTACCAGGGGACTGATATGGAAGTTCAGATCCGTCGGTTTCAGGGTAGCATTCTGAGGCTTATGACGGACGGTGTAGTTGAGAACTGGCTGGCCCTGGGCCTGCATATGGCCAAAATAGGCATTGACGAAGTACTTGGTCAAAAACATGTTGGCATCCGAAGCAGGGTCAAGTCCCTCGACGGTGGGAACAGTCTGCAATCCAGCGTTGTTAAGGTCGAATAGGAGTTGTTGCACATCGAACATTGCGCCGTCAAGATTCTTGATACCATCTTTGACGGCCTGTGGAAGCTTATCAAATTTGACAGAATCCAACATGAGGTCGACGTGCGAGTTGAAAATCCAGGCCCTGTTGGGCTGATCGTTCTGAGACAGTGTTGTCCACTCTGGGCCGTCCATCGTAAAGGCGAGCTGGCAGATTTTGATGTCTGCGCACAGCATGTTGTATCCAACCGAGCCAGCTCCTTGCGTAAGATCTACGATCGGGGGCAGTGTTCGAGGATCGTCATAGTTTTGTGGCAGGCCGAGGGTAACCTTGATACCGGCGATGAATCTGGCCTTTTGAAGAGCCTGGACATTGGAACCAAAAGGGTCTTCATCAGAAGGGAGACTGAAAGGATCAACTCCATTGGCAGCACTCTTGAGTTCATCCAGAGTGATCTGGACGGTCTCCTTCTTGGCATTTCTGACAAAGATTATATACGTGTTGGCATTTCCAAGGTTGTCCAGGTATTTCTTCATGGTAGCATTGATGCTATCCTGTGTAGTGGCTACAACAAAATCATAGCCATACCTGGGGTTGGTGAGGTTGGATGAGGAGGCGGCCATTTTTTGAGGATGGTTTATTTCCAGAGTATATGTAATAGTGATGCGCGGAATTGAGGAGGGAATGGAGGATAATGAGAAGGTTGGTAAATAGTTCTTGATGATGAGATAGAAGAACAGGTGTGCGCGGAGCTACTTATACTTGCTAGACAACAGCAGAACACTGGAGAGCAGTTATTGCCTCTCGCCCAAAGAAGTCAGAGGGAGATCCGTAGAGACTCTCGCGTGTCTTCCTTTCTGTCGGCAGCTATTTTCACTTTTCTCTCAACCCCATCGCTGTCTCCGAAGACTGGTATTTTTGATAGCGTCTCTAGGCTCGGCTGGAGCATCATAAAACCCGAATACGAAGCAGTTAGTTCATCCGACTTTCCACAGAGAGGTCTGGATTCGAGTCGATGATGACAATACTTCCTCCATTCGCTAGGGTGCATAGTCTATTGAGCGGTGAGGCAGACCTGAGACTGCTGTAACCTCTTCCGGCGTCGTTTTTGTGACTAATAACTTCTGTTGTCTCATGGAGCTGAACCTCCTTGCCTCCGTAAGGTTTGAATGATCAGGTCATGGAGAAACACATCGATGGATTGAGCAGCGTGAGCGTTGATCTATCGATAAATATAGTAGGGATGTTGATGCCGCGAATGACTAAAGAGGTAAAGCACCATCTTTGCATGCAGTTGAAGCAGTATACGCCTCTCACTTATGTAGTTCTCGTGGAGAGCTGGGTTGAAACATTGGTTTCCACATTCCACGGCGAGCGCGGCAGAGGTCTAGGCCATCCGCCCTGCATTGAGGCCCTTCACTAGACTTTAGACAACGGGTTCGGGCCGCCGGCACCCCGCGGCCTAATGGTGAATAAGTCGATGCGGGATGGCAATAGTCTTAGCTTGGCGCTGCCTTCACACAAGAATAATCTGAGTCTAGTCCTATGGTATTCCCTATACAGCCGGGTCATGTGAGATACGTGTAGTTCCAGGTGGGTAAGTTCGGCTCACTCTTTACTCTTGTGAGCCATCGATGAACAATACTTAAAGAAGAGGTTGGAAATTGCCGCAACTCCGTTACATCTAATTCAAGTATTTAAGAGACCTATTCCCCCTTTGTAATAATCTCATCTTCTACATCTACCCCAATCTTTGTCTCTCGTATAATCCTCTTGATCTCCTCAACCGCCATGCAGCTCATCGCTCAGTCAGAATGGATGCTGGACCAGAAACACGCCCAGGTGATAGGCCCGGGTAAGAGCTTCGAGATCATCCAGACAGCTTCAGGCACCTCTGTCTTCTTTTCTATTGGCTCCGACAACCGCTTTTATGCATGCCGTGAAGTTCAGGCTGGCTCTACTGGCTGGACTCGAATCAACTTAGACAGTAACCTGCTTGGACCACAAGACGGAAGAAAAGTCGCTGTCAAGTCATTTGCTGTGGCTCAGAACCCAGACTCTCTGTACTTCGATCTTGCTGTGGTGGCCACTATCGCAGGATCCGACCAGATATTTGTGTCAACCGGCAATACCAATACAGATGATGCCTGGTCTCGAAGCGATGGACAATTAGGTGTCCAGTGGACAGCGCTTCCATTCGATGCAACGGGGTCCTCATCTGACCGAGGCGCCCCTGAGATCGATTCTGTATACCTCATGACCCTTCCAACTACTGGAGCGCCTGCAGGCTCGCTTACGTGCTTTGTTGATGTCCTTCGGCCGGCACCCAACACGTTGCGGCTTCTCGACCGCTACTATCTGACGCCACAATCCCGGCCGGCCTGGAAGAAACACACACTGCCCATCGATCTGGCTGCTGGAAGCATTTTGAGTAGTCTCGGTCGCCGATTCAAAGATAGGGTTGGAGGTATCTACACCTTCGGTCAGATCAATGGTCGCCTTGAGCTCATTTACGCACCTGCGTTCGACTTCTGGGATCCCAACAATCCGCCCGCCCCTGCCAGATTAGTGCTTCCAGATAATGCCTCGTCTATCACAACTGCTATAAACGCCGCTGGTGATAGTCATCTGTTTGTTTCGGGTCAGCAAGGGGTTTTCTATTTCCCCCCGGATAAGCAGAAGGACGGCTCTTCGGGAACACGGATCATCGCTACCGCTCTAGTAGCTCAAGCCACCCAGTTGTCTGCCGAGTCAATTAATGGGACAACTGCCCTTTATGGCAAGAGTCCTCAGGGGGATCTCTTCTATACCACCTGTAAAGCCGGTTCTGAAGCATCCCCTGACGCCTGGTCATTGCCAATCCCTCTTGCATCTCAGATTGAGCACTATGCCTTCTTCCTGAATAAGAAGGCCGGGAACAACTCTGTCTTTGCGCATGTCACTGGTCAACAGATCACACAGATCACCCAAGACCCTGTTACCCGTGACTGGGCATCGAGGTCTATCCTGCTCCCAGCAACAGATGTAAACGATATAATTGAGATCAGCGCATTCACTACACGGCTCACTGTGCAAGATGACTCTGGCGCTGGCGCGGCAAAGACGGAGGTTCTTCTTACGGCTGTTAGCCCAGTGGGCGTTTATGTCAACGATGCATACCGCATATTGAGCCCAAACATTCCGATTCAGAGTACATCTAGTGAGGCCGGCATTATCACAATCGTCCAGCCCACGCAAGACATGTCAGCGATCTCGTACAAAGCCTCCGTCGCGGGTCAGGCCTCAGTGTCGCTCAACATCGACCCAGCCGAAAAGGTCAAGGCCCGTATAGCAGCGGTCCAGTCTGGCAATGACCTCAGGAATGCTACCATCACTCAGTCGGACGGAACTACTTCATTACTTATTCCTAGTGATGTCTCTCAAGATGATTGTGATGCTGCTGCCACCGCAATTCAGCAGCTGGTCAAGGTTGCCAGCACCCTGCCTACTGATGGAAGCCCTCAGAAATCTCCCGTTGCGAACAGTGCAAGTCTGCAGGTAGCAGAAAAGTGTAAGACCGACTTGGCTACAATATACTGTTTCTGTGCTAACGTATAAATCAAATAGCAACACAGCTTTTGAGCCTAGAAACGCCTCCGCATCGGCCTGATGCTCGCATCTCCATCAGTGATGCCGTGATCGGTTCTGCCAAAAATGTCTTCGTCCAGGCTGGCGACTTGTTCAGATCTATCCTGCATTCGGCGTGGAATGCAGTCAAGAATTTCGTTATTCGTGCAGCCAATGGTATCTACGAAGTCCTCGTTCAAGTCGGGGACGCCGTCTACCGTACCGTGTTAGATTGCGTGTCCGCAGTCTCTCACGCAGTGGAATGGGTCTTCTCAAAATTGAAGGTTGCTTTCGATGACCTCAAGGCTTTCTTGGGATTTGTCTTCAACTGGAGTGATATTGTACGCACCCACAAGGTCATAAAGAATGTTGCAACACAGTACGCACTGTATGGCGTCTCGAGGATTCAGGCCCTTCAAGATTTCGTCACCACCAGCACTGACTCGCTGGAATCGACACTCAATTCGTGGGCCGGTATTCCTGATCTGCCAGTCACTACAGCCCAAACCAACAAAAAAGCTTCCGACACTCCAGGTGTCAACAATCCTCAGAATTACTATGTTCAAGACAAGGTCAAGTCTAATATTGGTAATGCGGGAACCGACGCTACCTCGGTCGACGTCGGAGCTGGCAGTGACTGGGCTAGTGTCCTCAACGAGCTGAAGGGACTAGCCACAGACGAGAAACAAATTGTTTCCAAGAGCCTTGATCAAATCAAAACCCAGATCATCGAGCCGTTCGCCGGGTTATCTCCTCTCGAGATTGTCAAGAGGCTGGTAGCCATCATTGGTGATTTAGTCTTGGAGACCGCTAAAAATATCGTCGTCAAGACATTAGGCATTGTGAAAAACCTCACCAATGCAGTCATTGAGGAATTGAACAAGCCCATCACGATCCCTATCATATCAGGGCTCTACAAGTCCATTGCAGACGACGAGCTGAGCATCATGGATCTCGTTTGTCTTGTGGCAGCAGTTCCCGCGACTCTCATTTACAAAGCTGTAACCGGAAACAATCCGTTCCCTGACAACGCCTCCACGAGCGCTATTATTCGGGCTTCTGACTTCTCGTCTCTTCAGCAAATCATGCTAGGAGACAGTAGCGTCTACAAGACCTTGACTATCATGGCTGAATTTGCAGCCATGGCTGGACTTGGATTCAGCGTCATAGCCAACAACATCAAGATCCCGTGGATGGCAGAAGGAAAGCCGCACGAGGTTTCTGATATCATCAAGCAAGTCAGCATTCCGATAAAGCTTCTAGTCCTCATGCCCGGCTTCATCCAGCCACGATCGGACCATGATTCTTGGGAGATCCAGATGGATACTGTGGTCACTGATCTTGCCTTCCTTAAGGTCTGTCTCGATGCGACATCAGTCGGAGAGCAGGATGTATACGGGACAGTGTCGCCGTACATTGATTACGCTATCAGCGCTCTGTGGATCGTGCCATCTATCGGCAAAATTGTTGCTAATCATCAGAAGACGAGTTCATATCTGTCACTTACCACACGACTCGCCTATGATGTTGCTGTTATGACTGGACCGATTGTATGGAACCCTGACTTGGATCCCGAGACCAAGTTGATCGTTTTGGCTGTGAGCGATGGTCTTATCATCGTGACTGCTGGTATTAGTGTTGCGACAGGAGGGCTTCTTCAGAATGACGACTAGTTGCAGGGAGAAAGTATATATAAGCTTGGTGATATTTATACTGTACAAATGTGATATTTGTATTAACGACATCTTGTGCTTTGAGGAGTTAAACCCACTATCAGAGAAGACTAACATTCATAAGTGTACCGACTCACTCGCGTTCGACGATGAGCCTGTCTATGCCCATCTACGCCACCGTTTCTGTCGCTCGTTTAGAAATAAGGGTGGTACGGAAAGGTATAAGATTGGGCCGAGAAGGAATTTTATGAGATGCAGAGTCTGCCATTTGGTGTCTCAACGTCACATCCCTCGTCATTCTTTGTCGGCTCGGAAGCCATCCAAGAATTGCTCAGGTTGAAGCAGCAACAAGTTGGGATCGTGGGCGAGAGAAGAAGCAGTGACCGTCCGGATTCAAATATCATATGTTCTAATACTAATATTAATCACCATTCTGACATGACCTACAAACTCGACGCTAATACTCAAAATGCCCAATATTTGGCTTGGGCTTCATCCACTCTTGGAATAATCTCTCTGCATCTTGGTCGAACACAATATCTATCCACGGGTAATCTCTCAGAATGAGCTTGGCATGTGTCCAACTTCGAATGTCTAAAGCTAAGGTCGTTTGCGTCATCATGAACCAGATCCAGTCTCTGTCAAAATCCTCGAAGACAGACAATGACGTGATGAATAAACACCAAAGAAGGAATCGGTCGAGGTCGTGGGAGTAGGATATTGGCTGTTGCTGAAGGGCGGCCTTCAGCCTGTCGGCAAGGTAGTGCAAGTGTTTTCCGAATCCCGGCAGCGGAGTTAAGATACTCTTCACGTAGGCCAACATAGAAAGTCTCAAAAGTTCTTCGGCAGATGAGTTGTCGAATTTGAGGCTTGTTAATCGGGAAGGAATGGAGTTCGTGAATTCTCGAAAGAGGCTGGCGGGCATCTTGACGCCTGAGCTTGTTGAGTCGTTGGCCGCGGCGGAGAAGGATCGAATGTCTGCCCATATGTTCAAGAGTCTCGGGTCTGGCCTCGGTTGAAGCATGTTTAGTTCTGGGAAGCGGTTGGAAGAATCTCCTGTCGCTATATGAGGGCTCCATGAGACCTTCTCCGGAAAGAAATTCGTTTCTCGGCCAGTAGCGAGTGATAGACCAAAGTCAACTCTATATCAGTCCTTCGTTAGGCGGTGAATATAAAATAAAGTGTAGGGGCTATGGTGAGAGAGGTTGTAACTTATAAATACCTTTGGGCTTTGTGTTCAATCATGCTTCCCGGTACGAGGGAGTCCAGACCTCCGCGTAACTTGACCATGTCATGAAGACCGTTCATATGCTTTTCAGCCATGTCAATGTCGCCAAGAAATACGGCAGCTGCGGCCAGTGAAACTACAACACTCATCGTTGACTCTGCTATGGAAGCATTCTTGTCATCGAGCGTTTGTCGAAGATGGTACAATGTTTTCCCCAGGTGATACTGAGCCAGCTCGCTACTCGACTGCTGTAGTAATAAATCATGGAATGCTTGTGCTGTGAATAGTATAGAATGCACCATGGCAGGATTTTGTGAAAAGTTGAAAAAGCAGAAGAGGTTGTTCTGTGGCTTGTCGACGAGTGCTGTCTCGAGGGTATAGCTTGATGGTTTGATGATCGTAAAGGCTATCGTGTTTTAGCCCCTAGGTAAAATGGTGAAGGTTGATTTGCTTAGATACCTCGGTATATAAGATCCAACATGTAAGGCTTCAACTCGATATCGGAAGAGAGCAACGCCAACTCAGATGCAATTTTCTGGGGTGTCATGAGGATCATGGCATGATCCTTGGTTGTCGCCAGTTTTCGCGCCCGTCGGCATGTTCTGGTATTCTTTCCGCGCATTCCATGACTCCGAATGAGCTTACGCGTTCGACTGTCCGGTTTCGTGAGAGATGTGGTGATGATCCAGTTGTCCTTTGTGGTGGGTGGAAGGACATCGGGTATAGCCGGCGTTTGTGACACGCGCGTCAACTCACCACCTCGCACGGATGAGCCGGAATTAGGCATTATGTCAACATGCGACTGTATGCCAAGACCGTACTGTAGTCTCAGTGCAGGAAAGCCTCACCAACACGAGTTTGAATGAGGAAAGATGAAATCGCGACGAAGTTTAGGGTAACCTGCTGATCAAGCTTGGTGTCGCAATGCCAAGACCAAACTTTGGACCCGATAGGGCTTAGCGTTGCTTTATTTAGACCGTCCAACGATTCACAGCCTTCACGTGACACCCCTTGAGTGGGAGATGACGAGGCAAAATATACCAAGGGGGGTTGGAACTTGGTCATTGCTTGAAATGAATCTAGCTCAGATGCGTCTCCGGGGCCTGCAAGAGTCCGCAGTGTGTGATGTGGGCACCTGATTCGTGGCTTCGCTGGCTTCTGGCGCATATAAGTCGGTACCCTCCCCATCCATTTGGTCAGAAATTATCATTTCTACACATAACAAAGCAATTTCAATCTCAAATTGCATTCGGAATCTTCTCGGTCATCGCAGTCATGGTGTTTGGCTCACGCTCGATCCGCTTCAATCCCGACAAGGACATTCCTCCGTTGACTGGGAAAGTCATCTTGGTGACTGGAGGAAATGCTGGGCTGGGGAAACAGTGTGTTCTCGAATTCGCCAGGCACAGCCCGGCCAAGATCTGGCTTGCAGCCAGGAGTCTGCAGAAAGCCCAAGAAGCCGCCGATGATGTCAAGCAGCAAGTTCCCGGCGCACCCATTCAGCCACTAGTGCTTGACTTGACTTCTTTTGAGTCAATTCGCAACGCGGCGGAGACTGTGATGTCACAGTCCGATCGCCTTGATATTCTCATGCTCAACGCTGGAATCATGGCAACCGCTCCGGGTCTCACGAAGGACGGATACGAGATACAGTTTGGAACGAACCACATGGGCCATGCCCTCCTTACAAAACTCCTTATCCCATTACTGGAGAGGACTGCCAACACTTCAAAAGACGCCGACGTCCGTGTTGTATCTATGGCATCGCATGGTCATCTCTATGCAGACAAGGAAGGCATTCACTTCGACTCCCTCAAAACTCTTGCGGAGGACCTTGGTGCTTTTGGGAGATACCACCAGAGCAAACTGTCTAACGTGCTCTGGGCACGGCAACTGGCCAAGGCGTATCCTCAGTTTACAGTTGCTTCCATCCATCCAGGAGTCGTTCAGACTCAGCTGATGAACAGGGCAAGCGGCTCACCCCGATACATCAGAGCTCTCACAACTTTGGGGTACAGGTTCCTGGCTACCGTTCAGGATGGGGTGAAGAACCAACTCTGGGCTTCCGTGTCTAAAGACGTGAAGAGCGGCGAATACTACGAGCCCATTGGCGTTGGTGGACTGGCAAGTGATCTGGGCAAAGATGAGAAGTTGGCGAAGAGAATCTGGGACTGGACAGAGAATGAGTTGAAGGCAATCCAATAGATATAGGCGAGTGGAGAGTCCCGAGGCTGATCTCGATCGCGCTCCTTTCGTTCTTCTAGCCCTCTACTATAAAGAATGCTCAAATGCATGCCTTCCATGACCAACCCCGTCGGGTTCAATTTATTATAAATACTGCAATAATCAGACCAGACTCCTGACAACTAGAACTATATACCCTTCTTCATACTGCGAGTAACACGAGAACTAGAAGATTTCGCCTTCTTCACAACTCTACCACTCATAGTACCAGTTGATCCAGCTTGCTGGCTCTTCCCGGAGAGTTTCTGCTTGCGAATTGCTGCCTTCGGTGGGCGGCCTCTCGGGCGCTTTTGGGTTGGTGTCGTTTCGATGTTTGGTGCAGAAGTAGCAAGGCTTCGTAGCTCCTGATTATGAACTCTTGTTTGATGTGCCTTCTCATTCCTAGTCATTTCCGACTCTTCTTTTAGTCGTGACCATGCAGGTCGAAGTAAATATGGAGTAAGGTCAGGCAGCCTTGCCATGTCGTTGGAATCTAGGGGACTAGGAGACAGCGACTTATCTTCGTCGTCACTTGAGTCAAAATCCTCTGGTTCGCTTGCAAAGCCTTCAAAAGCGGTCTTGGTAGGGTTGCCACCCGGTGCGGCAACTTTGGCAGTTCTCTTGTGTCGATCATGCCACGCTTCGAGGTGCTTCATGACGAAAGGGCGATGCTGCTGAGTGGCATAGTCATGTACCTGGTCAACAAGACACATGAGTTCTATGGCAGAAGAGGTTTTCTTGACATCTCCTTCCCATATTGTCTCCACCATCTAGATATAAAGCGTTAAAACCTGATTGTCTGAGCGGATCCAATTTGATATTGGTCCAAATTCACACAAAACTTCGCGAAGGAGGCCATGAGACTTACACAATCATTCAAAAAGTTCCATGCGAGAAAGACTTGCCAATAAGAGCCACATGATGTGAAGGCAAAGAGCTGATACTTATCGCTGTCTTCTGACTGGTACTCGGACACGTTATCTGGGTTGCGTGCCAAATCATCGAGCATAGCCAAATACGTCCTACACGCGTGGTATATCTGCTCCTCAGCAGCCGCATAGCTCGTAGCTCTCTTCTTCGCTTCGTAGACTGCGAATGGGAAAATAAGATTGGTTTTTCCCCAAACGCCATCAACAATGAGACCACATTCGGGATTCCCCATCATGGCAGAGAGAAGATCTTCCGAAAGCCTCTCGTCGGGCTGCTTTGCGCTGTGGTCATCTTTGCAATCGGGATCTTCACACACATACCCCCGCTTAAGAAAGTAGTCGTCGTATGACTTTAGTCCCATAGTTGCGTCCGGGATCCTTATTTTAACGGAGATCTCTCCGTTATCGTCCTTCTCGATAAAGTCGTAAGGTCGTTTATCCCTGAGCCGATGTTAGAACGTTGAATCTTGCGGATTAGCTGAAAGGTTATTACTGACATCCTTAGCCCTTCATCATCTAAGATCAGACCGAAAGCATCGTTCCAAGCGCAGACTTCCCAGCTGAATTCGGAAGAACCGTAGAAATGATTCACAATTGCTCGCTTGAAGAGCTTGGAGGCCCTCTTGTTTATTTCAGTACATTTATCCTCACTCAGAGACTGTAGATACTGTCGAAAGTCTAAATTTGGGCAGAATCGACAAAATGTCTGGGCCATTGGAAGACCACCGAGTCCCCCAAAGAACACTGACTGCCTCGAGATGACCGTCTCATCAAAAGGCTCGGGTACCAGTGGCATTGTGCGATCTCTTGGTTTACTGCGTCGCATGGTGATTAGCATCCAGACATTACCCAATCGATCTATTGATTCTGGGCTGTAGGCTTACTCTCGCATGATGGATTTTGTGATGATGAATCGAACTGGTTTGACGTATCAATGATATTTCTGCGCTTGAATAAATCTGGACCAAGGATCGGTAGAGCTGACGAGGCCTTCGGACATGGCTGTCAAATGGCGCGTCGGCGCCTATATTTATAGACACAAATGAGAACCAGTAGAGGCCTCATCAGGGGCATAGGCATCCGTGGGAGCCTAGAAAAACGTTTCAGTGTGAAGCAGTCTGGGTTGCTTGATTGGCTTGTTGGTTATCAATTGCGCTGTTGCAACCAACAAAGCGTCAGTTTGCGCCAGGGCTGTGCCAACTGGCCGTTCTCGCGGCCAACGTCGCTGACTCGCTGGAGGCCTGTGACCCGATTTTAATCAGGTATTTGAAGTATGCTCTTAAGTGTGAGGCTACGTTTTAAATACTAGAGGGTCTATTTCAGTAAATAAAGAATTTGGTCACGAGAGGCCCATCTACGAAAACTCACGGTTGCTCAGCTGTCCGCTCTTGCTAACGGGATTGCCAAGATATGAGTTTTCAAGATTGAAGTGATAAAACTACTAGATAGAATGATGATCGTATTTAATCTCGAAGATGAACACTCATATTTCTCTCGGATCAGCTTGTCAAGAGACGTTGCATTGTCATATCAATGAAGGCCTTTGGCTCCCCAAACAAACAATCCGCATCGGTACTTAGGGCAACAAAGTAATAGCCGTCCCTGGATCGCTGAAGCGGCCCTTTCTCTGCCACTCTTCTAAGTACGGCTTTCATCCTCTGTTGTTTCTTCAACCGCTCTGCTAATCCCGGAAGATTCAGTCTCGCGTATAGTAGTAGAAACGCTGAAATGCCAGCAATAATTGCTGTCGCGCATGAAGTGCCAGACTTGTGCATGATGCATTTTGAGTTGTTCTTGGGGTTGCATAGATGCGACGGCCAGTCCGACTCAACAGCTTCCCCAACGGTCGCAACGTTAAAGCTGTCTGCTTCTGCTGTCGGACTGAATCGCGACCGATTGCCGTTGGTGTCCGTTGAGTGAACGGCAATAACATTTTCCTCGCGAGCAGGAAAAGCACGGCCGAGTTGGCCTCCTTCGTTCGAAGCCGCGGCAAACAGCAGCACCTGTCTCTCAGAAGCGGCCTTCAGGGCGGCCTCTAACTTGTCATAGCCTGGAATGGCACATTTTGGGAAACCAAACGACATCGAAATGATGTCGACCTTCCATTCATCTACCGCATGGTGAATGGCCTATTGTGGCATTGGATCTCAGTTTGTTATCGTAGTTGGATCATTGAGGCGACTTACCGCAGCGATTATAGCAGGATCTAAAGACAAAGACCTTTGATCAGCAATCTTAGCGATGTAAAGCTCTGCATCAGGAGCATAATCCAATATCAAGCCTGCCATGAATGTCCCATGCCCTTGAGAGTCGTGCATGCTATGACCTGATCTCTCACGTAGCCAGTTGCGTTTGCCTTTGATATTTTCTAATCGTGCTTGTCCGGAAGGATTATCGAGGTCAATTCCTGTATCTAGAACAGCAATCCTTGGAGGAGTGAGATTTGTTGCTAGCGCGTCGGGTATATACTTTTTGTAAACTGCTTCATATTTTTCTTTCCAGTTCGTGTAACTCATTATTCTATAAACTGCAGTATTAAAAGAATTTGAACGATGACTACGTGCCTAATGAATCAACATACCCTTCAGGACAATGACGGTTGGACGACGCTTCGTCATCAAAGAACTGAGAGAAGGTTTTGGTGTTGTCGCTCTTCCTCGTCTCTCGCGAGTGAGGTTGCGAAAACGGACCTCCGATGAGAAGCTCCGTAATTGGAATCTCTACTTTCCCTTCCTCTAGCCGATTTGACGTCTGAGACGCAAGCCTAATAGACTGGTTGACGTCTGCCATCTCACCCACTGGGTGTGATGAACCGCGGCTTAGGACAAAGTTTTCCGAGTTCAATGTTTCAATGGGCATGCCCCATCTAGCACAATCAAGTCCATCCGCAATTTGGTCAAGATTATCAATGGAGATGTGGCTGTAGCCTTGGCTTAACTCAACCTCCAACGGCTGGACAACTAGCTCGTAGATTGTCCGCCTCAGAGTGTCAATGTTCAGCATCCCTCCGTTCTGATCTTCCCATTTCGTTGCGTCCAAGCAATTCTCTACTACATAGTAGAAGTGTGAGTATTGCGGAATATCCTTTTTGCAAGCCTGAAATACCATATCCGCGTCAAGATACCTCGTCACATGCGAGGACCCCAAGCTGTCTTCGAGCGGAACTCCATATCGGCTGGCTAAGACACTATATGGCGTCACAAAGTATAGTTCCATCAATAGGATTGCCAATTCGATGAGATGCGGGCATTTGTGAGATAGAAAATCGTCTGGATCTCGGTTGGGGTCTAGATCGTCGTCCTCCGTATCATCATCCCTCGTAGAATGGTGAAGCTGGGCTTGGATATACGGCCGAAGGGGAATTGCTGACGAGGTTGTAGAGAAGAAAAGAATATGAGAAGATCTCCATAAGGGTTGAAGCCACGGGGTTTTACACAGGTGAAAGATCGTGGAGCTGAGAATGACTGCAAGGATTTGACCCATTTTCAACGTGAAAGCTCGAGGATTATTGAAGAGTAGATGCTTCAGTGAAATTGGCTTTGTGTGGTGGGCGATTTGAAAGTCGCGTTTCTGAGATTGTAGTTTGAAGAGTTCATTCCGGGAGACTTGTAAATGGAGACGGTATGTTGCCTTCTTGCTGATCTGAATAAGAGGCTCACAAAGACTCGTGACTTTCATAGGTTGGCTAGAACGACCCCTTCTGTCCACGGGCTCAGATGAACTGCCCATACGGTGCGAACTTGTTTCTGCCTTTGCAAGTACACGAGCCTGATGCCACTCAACTCTCGCAGGATCCATAGAGAGCATTGTGTCGAAGACCTCATCTGCTGTGTAGTCTTGCGCCTTGGGTGTCCTATAAGTTGCTAGACGGAGCCGCGTAGAGAAGGAATGAGATGGAGTACACAGACAATTCTGGCAGAGTGTGAAGGCATTGAAGATTGATTTGGCGGCATTCCGGATAGCATAGGACGGCTGCTTGATTATGGCAGGCCTAGTAAAGTTGAATGTTGCAAACTCAGTTAAGTCTTCCGGATATCGTGTCCCAAGATCATCCACACACATCGCCAACAATGAAAGAAAGTCACTCCGTTTCTCGCTTGTTCGACCAAAGTCAAAGAAATGTGACAAAAGTTCGAGTTGTGGGCTTTGATTGGAATCATGCTTCATTTTGTCCCAGCACCGGATGAGGGCCTTCAATTTCATTCCGCATTTGCGTGGCTTTGAGTGTTCTTGAAGCGGCCGGAAACCATCCCAGACAACAATGGACTCAAAGTAATGAACCGAGCGGGCAATAATCGCCTCATCTACTCCCAAATTGGAGCTGATGATGCGTTGGCAGTAATGTTGAATACCCAGACAACACATTCGAAGATATGTTAAGAAGTGTCTGAACATGTCGTGGTTCTGGCCACTATCCTCGAGTAACGTGAGCTCCGAGAACAGTTTGCAGACGGCCAGTAGGAAGCGTACTGCTTCCGTCCCATCGTAAATCAGGCGTAGTGGCATCGTGTCGTTGATTTGCGACGTGTCGGCAGGTTTGATTGAATGGAATGTCCTTCGAGAATCGGTACTACCTTTCCTGGTGGTCTAAATCCTTTCGAAACGAGTCGCTTCAACCTGCGAATGAGACTCTCGTGGAGAAAGATGCTGTCGGGGAAGCATTTAGCTGAAGTTGCTAAATTGCTCAAAGTGCAGATTTGTTCTCGTGATTCGAATGATGAGCGGCGCAGCTGAAAAGACCTCGGCTGAAAGGCTATGCTGGCCCCGGCAATTGCATATACGCAGGTGAAATTCCATTAAGACTCGTTACAAGAGATGCATCAATTTGCAACATGCCTAAGGAAAAATAGTGATCACGCGGGATTTCTGCCTGACTTTCCATCACCTTCATTTCTGAGGCTGTGGCCTTGAGCATATTCATCATGGCCACTAATCCAACTCAAAGTCAATCAAAACAGCGACCACCTCCCGCGATAATTGCTTGGAAGGTGGCATCATGCGTTGAAGCCTTCAGAAAACTCAAAGAGAGGCCCTTGCCCTTCCAACCCGGTGAGATCGAGTTGTTGGAGGATCAACTGGCAAGGCTTTCCATTTGGACCGCAAACACTGGTGTTTTCGCAGAACCTCTGGCCTCATTGGATCATCATTTACAAACTTCGCTCCATGTCCATGAGACTGTCGTTGGCCTGTTGAAAGCGTTGCGAGACCATATCGAAGAGTGTCAATGGTGTACGTTCCCTCATTTCCATTGTCTATACGATCTCACCAATGTCTTACTCATCTGATATAACTCAATCTTTAAGGCCTAGAGAATCGTACATCCTTGTCCAGGGAGGCAGGGGATGGTGGTCTGTCTCCAGTCCCTGATGCCTTCGTGGAACGTCTGAGGGAAATCGAGAACGACATAACCCGTTTACAAAAGTTTTCGCCGGTCATCCTCCGGGCATGCGAGCAACGCCATGATGAGGTTCCTACGCAAGGGGACATAAACCAAGTCACCGAGAAAGAGGAATTCAGGCGTTCTATCATCGAAAGCCAAATCCAAGAACAATTTCCTCGTCTCTCCAGGAGCCTTGTCCAGCGCCTTGTAAGAACCATGTTGATACGTCGAAACAAGATCATACGCC
Source organism: Xenoacremonium recifei (assembly GCA_012184525.1). Lineage (NCBI taxonomy): Eukaryota > Fungi > Ascomycota > Sordariomycetes > Hypocreales > Nectriaceae > Xenoacremonium > Xenoacremonium recifei. Next base: position 1,574,475 of record WOFQ01000002.1, on the reverse strand, counting down.
AGAGGTCCTTTTACGGAACCACACAGATCCTGGCTCCGGACTTTACTGTGAAGCCGCCTCTCGAAGAGCCTACCCAAGCATCACTCCAAACTCCGGATGCAGGCTGGGCTGGGGTTGCTTTGCCATCAACCCCGAAGAAGGAGTTTTCTACGCAGGAAAATTCCCATGCCTTCAGCAGAATGTCACGATTCAGCCATTTTCGCACATTAAAGAATCGCTGGTACTATGCGCCATCCCCGAGCCACGGGATCACTTGTCCATACTGCTTCCACGATATTGCAGCAGATGAGATCCAAGACGAGTCAATATGGCTGTGAGTATAAGTTCGGATACCTTTCAACGATTAGTGGTAGGCGAACAGTTGTTAATGTGTCACTATTTAGACGTCATTTGACTGAGGACATCGAAGCATATGTCTGCTTATATGAAGAATGCGATACGCCTGAACATCTCTATAAAAATGTCGACACATGGTTAGGACATATGCGCAAACACACGCTACTTTGGAAATGCGCCGCTAGATCCCATGATGAATTTGTTGCTAAGACAAAGGAAGGGTATCTGAAACACATGACAGAGACCCATCCAGGCAAATTCACAGTCGCCCAGCTGAATGTTCTTGCTAACAGAAATGCCCGACCGCATGGTTATATCTTTGAAGAATGTCCGTTCTGTTGGAAGGAGATCAAGGACAGTTGCATTGAGGGTCATGTCGCTGAGCACTTGATATTCCTCGCACATAAGTCGCTGCCTAGTTACACGAATGATCGAGAGTTTGAGGCAACATACGGTAACACTTCTGCAGCTGCATTCAGAAAGATGTTAGAAGCGAACTCGGTCGCGCCATAGGCCAAAGATAAATGCTATAATCTGGGACTTCGATCAAAAGAAGACCAGGATGAATATATCTTTGGCCAAGAGGGTATTTATTGGCATAGCCAAACTTAGAAAGGTATGGGCACAACTAGAACCCCTACAATCCCGACCTTGCAGAAGGGGTATTATGGAAGACAGAGCTGCCTGTATATGAATTTATGACTAGAATTACCAGCATGAAAGACGCTAAGAATATATTCGAGACAATCAAAACAATCCGCTGCCCTTGTCTTGCGAATGTTCTTCCGCATTCATTCCTCTCCGTCATTCTCCCGCAATTGATTGAATATCTTTTCCGTCCAATCATAAGCAAAATCGTATTGAAAACCTTGCGCAAGGAAGCGGTTCCGGAAAAGCCGACGCAAGTATGCATAATCTGGCTTGTCCTCAAAGTCTAGCGAGCGAGCGTAAATGATGTACTTCGCAAACTCATGCGGAAGGCCCCGACAGAGAGTCTCCACGGAAGTTGCAACTTTGAGATCCATGATTTTCTCCTCCAGATCTTCATCGTCGGAGGCTCCTCTTAGATCTTGCCATGGGAGTAGACCTTGTAAGGACAAAAGAGAGTAACCTAGAGACTCCAAGTCATCCTTGAAAGACAGCTCTAGCTTGCACTTAGTACGTTAACAACTCATGGATAGATGAAAACTCACGGTTTCCATAGTGGCTGCTAATGCTAGCATATTCGAACGTTCCAAGACATCCATCGTGACTAGGATACTCTTCATCCTCGTAATTGTCGATATGTTCCGAGATACCAAAGTCAATGATGTAGATGTGATTTCCCTCTTTGCCGGTTCCCATTAGGAAATTGTCTGGCTTCACATCACGATGAACATAGCCGCGTGAATGGACTTGTTCCAGCCGAGAGAGGGCTTGGTCGGCGATGAGAAGGATGGTCTTCAGGGAGAACTTCCCACCGCAGAACTTAACAAGGTCATCCAGAGATGGACCTAGTGAGTCGAGAACCATGACTCGGTAGTCGCCCTCCTCTCCAAGCCATCGGACCCGAGGGACGCCGACGGATCCGGCAAGTTCGTGGTAGGCCTCTGACTCATCATCTACTGTAGTGAAACAATCTAAGTCCAGGCTCTCTAACTTGATGGCGACTTCTTCGTCGGTGTGGATGTCAATGCCTGGAGACGTTAGCGCTTCGTATGAGGGGGGAGAGGGACATTAACACAACCCACCGGAATAGACTATTCCAAAGCCGCCTTGGCCAAGCTTATATCCGATACGGTATCTTTCGTTGATGAGGATTTCCTGATATAATGTGAGAAGTAAAACTTGATATAGTTCTCACACGTACCTCCATGGTGTAGCCGTCGTCAAAAGTGCAGTATCAGCAAGAAGAATAGTTTTAGATGTTGAGCACGATATAATAGAGACTGCGAATATTATTACTTATGGTCTTGTTGATGTTGGCGGGTAACAAAGACGCACCGACCTATTTCATAAAGGAACTAAGGTAAACTAAGAACTTGCTGTATTGATTGCTCTTCTTTGCTGGCTCTTTGCTGGATTCTAATCTTAGTTCAGGGAATCAAAGAACAAAGCATTGTCTGCCTGGCCTGGCCCTTTCAAAGAACTGCGCTCAAGGAACCCCAGCAGATGTAGCCTGTCTTTGTGCCAGATTTGCTTGGCAAAAAGCATTGTCGCGACATCGCAAATACCCTCTCATAATAAATCATCAATCTCCCTACATCCCCCTTCCGTTTGTAACTCTACAGTGAATTTGCCAACTGTTTGTGATACTACCTACATTCGCCGAGAACATACCTGAAACACAATGCCCTCTCGCAATATGACACCAGCTAAGAGCCACAAAGTCATCAAGGTCAGACTAACAGAGCGACTCCTCAGACAGCTCGACCGTCAACGACCTGGACGCTCGGAGAGAAAGTTTATACCGCCCCAACCGTGCCCTAATACGCTCGCCAGATTCGCACGACATGGAGGTCCAGATCTTCATTTCATTCGGGGCGTAAGTTTCGACCATCTGTCCTTATTAGCATCGGATAGCTGATCTTTTCCAGTGGATTGTTGATGCCATTCCGAACCACCGAGACCAATCTGTGGAACCGACACCCTACAGTCCCTCCAGAAGGGCCCCAAGAGTCTCGGGGGGGTCTGTAAAACTATTCGACTCAATCCAGGACCTTCAAAAGTACGGCATTCACCACCATGGAGTCAACACAACGACGAATCTCTTGAAAGAGTTTCGGGAGGGATTGAAGCCAAGGCGAGCTTCTTTGTCCGCCTCTGCATTCTCCGAGCGAGACTTCAGACTGTGCAAAACGAGATACCTGGACGCGATGACGGCGAGCGAGGTTGTGGATTTTGTGCAAACCACCTTGGTTGGTGCCACCGGCGCCCTTTCTACCGATCCGACAGTCCTGGATGGCCTACGTCCAATCGCAACTGACAATCCGAAACCACAACTCTTCGATGCAGCAAACGTCGCGGATCTCTATGACGAGGTTGACAAGGACCTGGAGATTCAGGAAAGTGTTCTGTCCCAAGAGCATTCGTCAGATCTCGTCGCGCCAAACTTCTTCCTAACTGCCCCAGGGCTGACTGGGTCCTCCGCGACGACTGCTCATCTCATTCTGCTTGGCTCGACTGGAGCAGAAGCGATGCGTGTGTTGCAGAACTACGGGATAGATGATCCGATCTATGATGGCAATGCTTATAGCTGCAGCGTACTGCTGGCCGGTCCGCTGTTGCAGATCTTTGCTCACTATGTCACTGAAGATCCAGAGGATGGGCATCCTCAATATCATACCATATTGGTCGGCTGGTGGAATATAGTGAAGGATATATTCGGCTTCATTGATGGAGTGACTGCCTTCAGGAACGCCAGAGACTTGATGCAAGAGCATAGAGACAGATTCATTGAGGAGGCTAATTCGCGGGCTGTTGGATAAGCGTCGTTTAGTAGTAGCTGAAGCACTTTGGTGAAAGAATAACGGGAGAGCGTGTAGTAAGTTTATTGAAAATGCTGTCCTTGGTCGCGATAGGATGAAAAACATGTCTATCATATTACTGAATTTTATCTTGGCATGCAGATTTATAGTGAATCTCATGCAATAGACTTAAACTCATTTTTCCGAGACCATCTTATTCCTGATTCTGCCAATCTGGTCGATTTCAATTTCCACGACGTCTCCATCCTGTAGAAATTTTGGACCGCTCTTAAGGAATGATCCAACGCCAGAGGGCGTGCCAGTCATAACTACAGACCCTTTCCTCATTCTTCTGCCCTGACTGAGATACTGGATGATCTGGGATACGTCAAAGATAAGGTCGTCTATTCCCGACTGTTGGCGCTTCTCACCATTGACCCAGGTACGTAGAGTCAGCTTGGAAGGGTCCGGGATAAGCTTCGAGGAGACCAGGACGGGACCTAGGGGTGCAAACTTGTCGAATGACTTGGCATAATTAGACTGACCGCCAGTGCCTCTTTTAGGGTCCCGCCATATTCGGCTTGATAGGTCGTTGCCGATAGTGTATCCCAGCACATAATCGAGAGCGTTGGTTCCAGGGGCAATGTTCTTCACATCCTTGCCCATGACAAAGACGAACTCACCCTATAATACTCTAGGTGTCAGTCGAAGAACAGTTGCATATAAAAAACCTCCAGAGAAGTGATCTTACTAACCTCGTAGTCTACTTCCACGGCCGCCGGAGGCATAGGGACGTCTTCGTATGGGCCCGCTATGGCGTCTTCGTAGGGCACGTTAGCTTACGACGAAATTTAGAGCTTCTCCTTTAAGTGCAATAGCACTGACCTGGATATTTGACAAAGGTCTTGGAGTGGCGAGGAATGCTTTCGTCATGAATCGTGAACCGAATAATGAGAGGAAATGAGGCAATGGGTTGGAGAGGTTAAGGCAAGTTTGCACCTACCCCTGACTCCTCGGCATGTTTCTTATAGTTCAAGCCGACACCATAGATGAAGAAAACATCTGCCAACGGACAGAGGACCTCCTTAACGACGGCGGTTTTACCCGAGAGTTTAAGGTTGTCGTCCCAAGGTGATTCACCGTCATACAAAGCGACTTGAATTCCTTCCAAAGGCTTATCCCAAGGGTGGTCTTCTGGCAGCTCACCGAAATGTGTCGTGCTAGAAGCACGGACAAATCGGATTAAGCGGTTGAACTTTGGGGAGGCCATGGTGGAATCAAGTGAGATTTAGGCCTCTGGCAACAAGTCAGGGTCGGGCTCTACTTGGTTGAACTCGCTAATCGGTCTCGTTCCACGGCAATTCGAAGTTCAAGATTCGTCGAAGATGTGGTTCGTTCCAAAGTGGCAAACACACTGTCAAACCTATATAACGAAATTGCCCGCAGCGGATGAGGCAATGTGCCCCGACGCTGTAGGAGTTTCTCAAAAAACCGCCGGTGGTGATTTTCCCTGCGTGGTACGGAGTAGATGACCGAACAGTAACCAGTTATTCCATCCTGATTAGCCGGCGGAAAATCAGGGCAACAGCGAGTTTAGCCGTCCAAGCTCTAAGTCTTCCTAGCTAATCACTCAGCAGTCCAAAGATGCTCGGGAAACTCATCTGCTAGGTAATGCGACGGATCAGAACCAAATAAACGGCGGCCCATCATAAGCAGAAACTGCTCTATCGTTAATAGTTACCCACGCAGAGAAGCAAAGCAGCAAGGAACCGAGTTCAGGGTGAAGCACGAAAGATACCCCGTAGTTGATGAAGAGCTTCGCCGTGGCGGGGCGTCAAGTTGAGCCGGTTGATTTCCTCTTTCGGCTTTACTCACGGATCTGAGAATCGGTGAAAGTCCGGCTCAATGCCGGTATTCTTGCTCCTAGTTTCGCAGATCTGCTTACCCGACAGCCGCTCACCCCCCCTTGGGCCACTCGTTCTCCCCACGCAAAGCCTCTTATCACTAGAGATGACGAGAAAGAGGACGAGAATTACAGACCAAAGTGGGCCGAGTCCCGTGCTCGCCACCGATACTGTGCCGTCCCTCCGCACATCCATCCATCTCCGTCCTGGAAACCATCGATCCTGGTTGTCACAGCCTCATACTGTGGCATGACATCTTCTACATCGCGTTGCATAGAAGGCTATAAAGATCTCCGAGATTGGATCTGATAAAGAATCATTTCGTCTTTGACATCTTCACAAAATTGATAAGAAAGCGGCGAAACTCGCAACTCGCTATCACATTACAAATCCCACATCAGGAACAAAGTGCTCGAAACAACTTTCACCATGGCGACTCAGACCATTTCTCAAACTGTTACTCCCAATCTGCCTGTCAATCTGACTTCTGTCGGAACTGAAGATGTAAGCAGACTACTGCGATTTTTTCCACCCCTTGATTGTTCTCTTCTGGTTGGGGAGGACGATGCTCTTGCGTTAAATTCGACCCCCTCTTCATTTTGTATCTGTGTCCGGAAAGGCCTTAGTCACGGGCGGGCTCTGACATTAGAATATAGTCTCCGGATTGGCTTGTTGAGTTTCAGACCAAGGGCTGGACTGTAGTTCGTGGTGCCGTTCCCAAGGAAAAGGCTCTTGAGTATGCCGAGAAAGGATACCAGTGGCTTGAGAGTTGGAACACTGGGTTCGACCGCCACGATCCGTCAAAAAGGGATCTAGTCTACCTTCCGTTTAACACACGCGGTGGCCTGTACAATCTGTGAGTTGGCCTTCCATTTCCGACTTCCTGCCGACATTTTTACAGTTGCTAATGACTTTTTAAGGTACGGAATTGCCCATGAACAATTCGTTTGGGACCTGAAGAGCGAGCCCGGGTTGGTCGATAAGTTCGAGAAACTCTGGGGGACCAAGGAGCTCTTGGTATCGTACGGTAAGCCACTTCCGCTTTCAACAAGCATATTAGCTCTCCTTTCTCAGTTATACGCGGGACCTCCATTCAATCACAGAGCTAACGCTTATTTCTAGATGGTGTGAACTTGTCTCTCCCGAACGACAACCGCCCCAAGACCGATGCTATCTTCAAACCCTGGTCACACGTCGACCAATCCCCTCTCAAAACCGGCTTCGAGTGTGCCCAGGGGATCTTGAATCTGTTTCCTAACGGACCTGAGGATGGAGGTCTGATGGTTCTTGATGGATCGAATCGATTTTATACCGAGCTCTGGGAGCACTTCGACCACAAGAAGGGAGAGAAAGGGTGGAACGAACGGGCCTGGCAATTGGTTGACGAAGAGATGTGCGCGTGGCTCATCTCTAAAGGATGCAAGTGGGTGAAGGTTTGCGCTCAGCCCGGCGATCTGATGCTTTGGGACTCGGTAAGAAATCCTTGGTGACCCCGGTTAGTGCTGGAAATTTGTCACGAGTTTGCTGACAAGCTGAATCAGAGGACCATCCACTACGGTGCCCCTCCGTCATCGTCGAACGCTCGCTTCGCTGCCTGTAAGTGAATTTCTTAGGCTACACACAACCAGCACACTTGTGCTGCTTTTGGAGTCAACAAGACGCTAATATTCACGAAGATGTCTGCTACAAGCCGAAGTCAATGGTCCCTGAAGAACTTCAGGAGACCCTCAAGAACGCATTCGTAAACAAGCAGTCAACAACGCACGACCCCTCGAGCTTCCTTGTCAAGAACCGCTTGCCACCTCAAGACCACCATACCTATGAAGAGGCGGTCAAGAGACCTATCCAAGAGCCTGTTCTGTCACCTCGAGGCCGACAATTGGCAGGCTTGGATCCTTACTAAAGGGCGGGTGGAAGACATAGTGACATACTGACGGACTCAGGCAAGTCCAGTCACCTATTTTGTTGGATATTGTTCTAGAGTAGTTGGTTCAGTAACAAATCTGTGGAGGCTTTATAAATGATATAGCAATGATTCAGATTGAAATTGTTACTCTCCTGCTCGATATCTATCCACCTTGAATGTATGGATTGTTAATCTATGAGACTATGCTGAGTAGCGATGAAGGAGTTCACGGGAACAATCAGCGCTTGAAAAAAAAAAAAAACAATCACACACGGGGACAAGCAGTTGCCACCATTAGGGCCAATCACCCAATCCTTTGAACAGCAGTGAAGGAGACCAGACTGTTCATTTTTGTGAAATGCTGGCCTTCCTATAAAAACAACTCAACGAACGTAACGTAGACTCTTACAACCATTTTGCAGCACCACATAGCGAATTTACGAACCCAAGAACCAAGCGAAAACCAAGCGAAAGCAATCGCGAACCACGTCACCAGGTCAGGATGTCTGGTTCTTCGTGGCTACAGACCCTATTTTGTAGCTGCTTTGGGTCTCGCAAGAAACCCGAGAGTCGTAAACGCTCCGTACGGCAGGAAATGATGTACCCAATTCCCAAGAGACATGTGAGCCCAGATCTACCTGCACCTCCAGATGCTTTTGCCATAGGCTCGGATTTAGAGACAGACTAACAGCATGTCCAGCGTCGTCGCCGCTAGGGTAAGGTTAATCAGAATTGAACCACAGATTATTCAATAGAATTACTGCTCTCATTTCGCTGATAAGAATGCTTATTGTCTCATTAGGACCGGCACTTCATTTCATTGCAAAATGAAAAGATACGGCAACTTCCGTGCTGTTCTGCGATGAACAGCTGTGTTATTTCCCTACTTCCAAATGCTAAGTGCTTCATTGACTCAATGACGAACCAATCCACTCAGTAGCTTGACAATATAACAATATTTCCCAAAACCGATGTCCCATAGAGATCAACCAATTTTCCAGTCCCTGCCTACAAGTTGTGCTGCAAGCCTTTTCAGATAATCAATCCGGGCAATAACCGTTTGTCCTCCAGTCAAAGATTTCGTAGTAATAATTAACGCTGCAAAGTCCAGAACCTGCCTAGACCCTCGACGCCACGAGACTCATGTAGACGCCCCAAATCAGTCCAACAAAGCTCAAGAAGACGATTCGTCTATTCACTGGAACGAAGCTGAAGCTGATTATGGAGGCAATCGGCCAGATCTTGTAGCCAGCGACGATGATGGGGATGGTTTCCTGCCGGCTTGTTAACATTGATAAGTTGCTTCCTTCTCAGGACCGGAACTCACGGCCTTGATGTTGCTCCAAATCTGAGAGTTAGGCTGGCCCTTCAGGAGTCCCATGATAATTAAGAAGGCTACCGTGTTCAAGATAGCGCCTGCGCTGATGCAATCGACAAACCATTTTGTCAGGGTGTTCCGCATGCTGAACTTTGGCTGCGCATTGCCAACAATGGCGGTTCCTCTGCCCTCTTTCTCGCCAGGCGCATCAGGTGCATGCATCTCGATGTCTCCATGCATTTCGCTCTGACGCACAGGAGGATACGCTGGGAACATGCGCTCCAGGAATTGTTGCCAGTGATAGTTTGGTGGAGCAGTGATGAGGGTCAAGATTACGAAGCGCAAAAGCTGGATGAGGTCGAGAGACACGGCACGCTGTCGTACGTCAGAAATCATCACGCCGGATTCATTACTTCAGGAAGAAAGATTGAGCAAGTCGCTCAAGACCACTTGGCGATGAATGTCGTACCTTTTGCTGATGTGCCTCAATGAATTGGGCCAGGATATTCGAGGCTGTGGAGAGGGCCGCAGCCTGAAGCGTGGCAGCGACGATCGGCGACGGCATCTTGAGATCGTGTATTCTGGGTAGTTTAAAGCTGCAATGGGGTCTTCTGCAGGAGGTGGGATGGCGCGAATGATTGATTGAGATGAACGTTGCAGGTTGAGACTCTTGAGTAAGATGTTGAAGGTTGAAACAGTGAGGGCGGGCTGCACGTGTCGGCTTTACGCGTCTGCCCCGGGATAAGTAAAGATCCGCAGCCCCCTACTCCTGCTTTTCCGAGACAGCCACATTTCAGCTGTTTGGGCTGAGTAATACTTCGAGACTCGGAGCAGGCTATTTGACACAACGAAAGAACCAATAGTTTGATCTACCCGGTATCTAAAATTTCTGGCGCCCAACCCGATCTTTGGCCTTTATTGAATAGAGGTGGTTCCAGCCTCCAGGCATTGAAAGAGAACAGCGCAGGTGTCGTGGGTGGACAACCTCAAAGAAATGCTTCATTGTTTATACTGTAAAACCGTGAAAAATGTTCTCAGAAATTACGATCTACTTTCTATGTCATTCTAAATAACAAAAAATTAACTCCCCCGCAATTACGTACTAACAGAAAAATACACCTGTCTATTTGATGCGAACCCAGCCTCCCTCTAAATGTCCCCATGCCCAGATGCCCAATCTATAGTCTTCAATCCCTTCATCGGTATCAGTTGTGCCGTTATCTCCAAAATTTGTCTTTAAATGCAAATTGATTTGCGAGAAGACCTTTCATATTCACGAGAGCCTGGTGATCATTTGCTTCGCAGTGCCACGAATGCCTCAATACTTGGTGACAAGCTTGAAGCCCGTCTTTGAGACTCTCGCTGCGAAAGCCAAAGCTGTCCCCACAAGGCAGAATACACCAGCAAAAATCTTCAAGCCAGTATAGGACCCGTTCTCTGACTGAACGATTGCGCCAGCGATGGGGTTTGTGAAAAGGCCTCCGATCGAGCCCACAGCGAACACCAAGCCAGTTCGATATCCAAACTCTCGGTAAGGCGATAGCTGCGCTACCAATGCTGCAGGGAGTCCGATGTATGCGCCGGAAAAGTACCCGAAAAATCCAGCGAAGGATATGAGCGCAGCGTTGTTGCTGGCAGGGATCCATAGACCCAGCGTGAGGACTCCGGTGATGGCACAGACAACGACGAAGACGTTGAAGGGACCGAACTTGTCAGCCATGAAGCCGGCGCTACTACGCCCGAAGAAGCTGGGAGCCGTTAGGGAATGAACCTCTAGTTGTTATATAGGCGCCTTACCTGGCAGCGTTGAGTACTGGCACCAAATACTGAAGGATGTATGACCCCATTCCGGCGGCATGCGCATCAACCACAATATAGTTGATGGGCACAAAAACACCAAATGCAATGAGCAGGAATCCCATCATGAAGAGCACATATGCAACTTCTCGGAAGGGCTGTAGATGGTCGAAGTTTGCCGTATGTTCAGGCTTATGCGGTACTCGTGTTCGGACTGTGAGGTTTGCGATTGTGAGAAGAAACAAGATCAGGAACGCGGAAATTCTCATAGCCCACGCGTAACCTAGTTCGCTTACAAGGTGGTTCAACATGATGGGGAAGATGACACCGCCGACGCTCGAACCCGTGGATACGAGACCGAATGCAGCGCCTCTCTTCTTATGGAACCATTGCCGCACGACGCTGATTGCTAGTGTGATCGTTAGCCTGGATTGCAGAGAGTGTGCGTTTAGATTCTGGCAAACTCACCAGGCTGGAAAGTAGCCGAGGCTCCGATGGCGCTGCAGATACCCTGGGCTAGCAGAATCTGGTAGTATTTCGTCGAGAGCGATGTCATCATCAGACCGAAGACGTGCAAAAAGGTTCCCACAAGCAGCAAGTATCGGGGTCCGTATCGATCGTAGATTCTTCCAACCACAACGGCCTGCCGGTGCCATTAGTACTATTTCCATCATTGATTGAGGCTAGGAAACAAAAGATGCGTACTGAGCCCATCATGAAGAAAATCTGCAGCGAGGGGATCCAAGCAATCGTACTAGCAGAGTATTGTTTCAAGAGATTCTGTTCATAATAGTCTTGAAAGACACCAATACCTAAATGCAAGGTAAGTAGTTCTTCTGTTACAACTGCTATTGGCTTTGGCTTACTGTTAAGCCACCCGTAGCTGCAAAACGATGTGCACCAAGCTCCCATGACCGTCATCCAGGCAAGGAGTCCACCGTCCGGGATTTGATCAGTAGACTTGATCTGGGTAATAGGATTCTCTGGATCGTCGTCTCGCTTCTCCGTGATCTGGGGGTTCTGTTCTCGGGTCTCTTCGATCGAGTTGCCCTCGGTGCATGTCGTGCTGTCGTCGGCCATGTTGAATGTCTGTGAAGCCATCTTGTTTGGGAAACTGGACTGTTGGAGCTGGCACATACAGGATGTTTTACACCTGCAAGGCTCATCACGTATACTTGTATTCAGTCATCACGGATGGCCTCATCAAAGGGTCCACCGTTCCGGACTCCCGACTGCCCCGAACGCCTGCCGGGTGGGGGCTTCCGGGCTATTGCACGCTTTTTTGAGAATAACCCGGGGCGAAAGACCGGAAATCCTCCGTTGCCTTTCATAATGGGTTCCGGTATGTCACATGAAGGTTCATACTCTGACTCGTTATTACTCACACATCAAAGTCCGTCTTCCTAAGGCTTGTCCAAGCCTTCTTCGCCTTCTGCAACTTCAATATGTTCTTGATCCCAATTTCGCAACTTATGGAATTGGAATGTAGTTTGCCCAGAAAGTCTCTATTCCCGGACGAAGTCTATAGGCGGACCCGTCAAGGTCCCGGGGTCCCACCACGACGTACAAAAGATGTTGGTTCATCAGGTCGCTGTTTTCGCTTAATTTGGCGCGGTGATTTGATCACCGAAGCCTGTCAACACAAATTCAGAAACTTCGACCTGCATTTCGGTTCAATTTGAGTCCTCCGAGCTCACTTCGCGTGCCCTCCGAGGTAGAAGCGAGCCGGGGAATCGGTTGAGTTGCAGTACTAGTGGGGTTGTAGGATGGCCACGGCACGACAATGGATCTTATCTGATCATCAGTGACGAGGTTAATTAGTCTTCTGATGACGAGCCAGGCACTTCTTTGTATTGAACCATCAATCAATGTCCTCAACGCCGTGTTGAAAGCTACGGATGTTCCGGATGAACTTCTTCAAAGGATGAAATCCCGCCCCTCTACATCGGTCTTCGTGTTGTAAACCAAAGAACAAGACCGATGTCGACATAACCCCTTTGTATATCTAACTTACGGAGTAGAGGATACTCGAAATATGATTCCACTGGACAGGCCAAGGTCCCTGCGCTTTGCCTCCAAGTCCTTTCGTCACGATTACCAGCGAGTAACCTAATAATTTTTATTTCCTTCAAGAAATGTCATTGAATTCACTAAACATAATACTGAAAGTTCGCAAGAAAACAACACTGATCTGTCACGCTCCCATGGCGTTCACAGAAACAATAATCTCATACGCCCAACCGATCTCGCGGATACCTCTGTGGACAGTTCTCCATGGCATGCTTTCCACTCTCCTCGCAGGTTGGACAAAACAGCTCAGCCTTACTATGGGCGTAGCTACAACCTGCTCCTCGCCTGCATTGATCCTTGTACTTGCACATTGTACACTTCTTGGCATGCTTGCGGCCGTAAAGCTCGAAGAATGTCCTTTCCTCCACAGTGTGGCCATAAAGGCAATGAGTTCCATTCCGGCAGTATTTCCTCCAGTAACAAGGGTTGCTGAGTTTAGTGGCGTCCGCCCGCCGTCGGGCCTTTTCCGCCCTTACTCTCTGGTTGACTATTGTGTAGCTGGAGTCGGTATCTTTACCCTGAGTATCCTCCCCGACATCTTCGACTTCAAACCCAGGCATCTCTGAGAATTTTGAGGAGAGGTAGACTTGTACTTCTGGTAGTTTAGAAAGATGTTGTTGTGAGTATTCCAAATAATTCATGACGTCAAGACCGTGCTTCTTCAGGGCAGTTTGAGTGGCCTGAAGCAGCTCAGTGGCCTTCGTATGCTCCATCTTCGAAACAGGAATGATGACCAGATCCTCGGTTGACGATGAGTGACGTGCCATTTCATATCGGTAGAAAGGAACTGAAAAGCTCTCGGTGAGGAACTGGTTGACCTCGCTGGCCTTCGGCTGAGGGTCGAGCACGACCACGCTATCCGGGTCGATCTGGTGACGCTTCAGCTTGAATTCAGGCTCTGTGAACCCAAATTTGTACAGGTACTCGTCGAGCTCATGAACTTTAGCCATGGATGGATTCTCGCAATACACGCTCGCCAGCGCGTTCTTCCACGACCACACGTGGACCTCGAAATCCATGTCGACAATCTCCGTCACTGCAGCGAACATATCGGCATCCCCAGACACGAAAACAAAGGTGCCCGAGGTCCCCTCAGACCGAGCATCGCATGCCCGCCTCACGGACTGGGCAACAATAGTCGAGTCCACAAGCTTCTCCCGGCCGGTCCACGTGCTCCTCTGAAAGATGTTCACCTTGATATCGCGTGACTTGATCTTGTCCCAAACGGTCTTCAGATGTGGCGGAGTGGACCCGTACAAGTAGACCTCTGCATTTGGTGGGTTTTTCTCGTCCCAGGGTCCCGAATTCTGGATGAGAATCTGCTTGAGCTTTGCCGGATCAAACCTCCAAGTCGGGTCAGATACGACGCTCATGCCTTCCTTTTCAGCGTACGTCTGCTGGCCTTGGATCCATAGGTTGGAATTATCAATAAAAATGTATATGTTCTCTTTACGCGGAGCAGAAGACATGGCAACAGTTACAAAAATTTGCGTTGGACGAGAAGCTGATGGGGGCTGAAGGCGAGCCAGGGTTCTTATGAATCGCCGCCTAAAGCTGGCACTCACGCAACGCTACCTCATGCAGAGCCGCCTAAGATTAGCGAATTAGCACATTAGAATTGTGCCTCAGAACCTCGACTGCATGGCCAGCTGATCCCATTTGTTGACATCGGGTCTGGGAGTGGTGACTGGCCAATGGACGAGTTCAGCACACGCCTGTCACCCATGACGGGCTTCGCTAACGGGCGACTAGGAGGCCGCTGTGAAGTCCATCCGCCAGTCGACGTGCATGCAGGCAACGGTGGAAGTGTATCCGGTGCGCGCACCACTGTTCTATTCCTAGACACCACCGTGCGGCAGGTTGCATTGAGTCTTGAGCTAATCAAACCGCTATATCGGTTCGCCACAAGTCAAAGCACATCTCTGTCATGCATGCGCTAGCCATGAGTATCGTTGCAACCTTACACGCCAGCGCGGAGTCATGCCCTGTTGACCTTTTAAGACAAGCTTTGGCCTGATGTAATTCCCTTGTTATTGAAACCATTTTCTCAAGGGTTTCGGGATTGCCTTACTATCAGGTAATGTTTGGTTGACGAGCGTTTATTGAAGGGCATGCGGCAGCCAGCATCGCTTTCGTTCGGATCAATTGCGCCTCATGAAGACAGCGAGGGGCGCCTGGCCTGAACAATGTTGATGCCCAATTGCACCTCATCACTCAAACTTGTGCCACCATTTGTCCCCATTGGGACCTTATCCGATATGCAAAATTTTTGCTTTTCCAAGCACCAATTATTGCTTCACTGTGAACCTTGGTGGCGCTGCCTTCAGCATAGTTTGCTGTCCCAATCTACCAGCACTGCTGTCAGCAGCGAGCCCGGCGGGGGCAAGCCAATACTATACCCAAAGACTTGGACAGCGGTCTATATCCCACTGTCGAGATTGCCCTGAACCAGGCATCAGCAGTCACTCCCGCTGACATCAAGGAGTGGCGAAGACTCGGAGTATACTGCCCTCATGGCCAGGGCTCATCATAAACGACGGTAGTTCTTGTAGAGATTAATGATATCTGATGTACCCCAGATTCTCTCTGTTTCCTGCAGCTGGTTCCTTATTACTTGATAGAGCACGTTGGGGTCAGGATTGCTGGACGTTGCAACTGTTCTTAATGTGAATTCGTGCGGATCGCGACAGGGCTAGACGCTAGAGCTGCCGGCCGTCAATAGCTCATATCCTTGAACCACAAATCCCGCCCACACATGATCAATATCACGATCTGGAAGAGTGTAACGAAGGCATTCCGGTCATCGTTAATGTAGGCTACCTGCAAACTAAGCTGCCCTGGATAAAGGACCAGAAATCACAGTCATAGGCCGTTTACAAGAGAAATCCATTTTAATTTAAGCTAATAGCATTCCTACTTATTGTGGCAGAGTGAATGTCATTAGTCTCTCTGCTGCCTCAATTATACGTGATCAGCTTCGGGCCTAGCCTCGGAGCACATCGTCTACAATTCTCGCAGCTTGTAAAACTTCTTCATCGTGAAGATGACGACCGATAATTTGGACCGCGCATGGGGCGCCGTCAAGGACGTCGATATTGTCTATTTAAGTAATCCAAGTCAGTGAAAGGCACTTCCATGAATCGAAGGTAACAGAAATGAGAGAGAAAGACATACAGGCGGGTCCAACTTGCCCGGGCTTGAGCGAGAATGGAACAGAGTCCAAGCCCTTCTGAACATGGTCGAATGGTATAACCATCGCCGGGAACTTTAGAAATGTCAGCTGTTGTATTTTTATATTGATCGGAGGGCTTGGGGTATTTTAGCTTACATCGACGAGATTGAAACTTGTCGTGTAGGGGATCCAGTTCCAGCAATCGTGCTCAACAGCTGTGCTTTGAGCCGGCGGTGCCAGAATGATGTCGAGCTGATTCCGGATATACACATCTAGCCAATAATCAATCATCTCTAATCGTGTACAGTTCATCGTTGCGAGTGCCCGGCTATTGCCACGTTTGGTTTCATGGATTGATTCCAAGGTCTTCATCTTGATCAAAGAAGGAACGACTGGTTCCCCGGTACTCTGAATAATCTTCATACATGTTTGATCCGGATCAAAGCCGTAGTAATCAAACATCAAGTCATTAGAAAGACTGATATTGTACTTGGAGTCGTGAGACAGACGGACAATCTTGTGTCCTGCCGTTTCCAGCTTCTCAATCGCAGCTTCAAGAACACGACGGACTGGAGGGTGGAGAGGATACTTAGGCTCTTCTGCCAGGACTCCAATTGTCAAGGGCCTGTTAAGAGCCGGGAGAGTTCTCCAAGGGACAGCCAGGGACATCGAGTCTCGGTCCCAAGGGCGAGCGTCGACGATGGACTTCATGAAGAATTCAACCTCCTCGAAGCTATTGCAAAGGGGCCCGGCACAAGCACGAACGTTGTGAAAGCAAGTGGCACCTGCCCCTGTCTGCCTAGAATAAGGGATGCGGCCGGCTGAAGGCTTGAAGCCATAGACTCCAGTGCATGCAGCCGGCATACGGATTGACCCTCCCAGATCCGTGCCAATCCCGATTGGCGAGCCGTGCATCGCAACTAGAGCACTCTCACCTCCACTGGAACCTCCAGCAGTGAGGTTCAGGTTTCGGGGGTTCAAGGTTCGACCGAATACATTGTTATCGGAGTCACACGTCTGCTAAACGTCAACATGCAACCATTATACCGTCGATGAACCACACACCATCAGACTCTGGGGAATATTTGTCTTGACATATAGAACCGCTCCCAGATCCAAAAGCATATCAGTCAGCACAGAGTTTCCACTTGGTGGTTTATTCTTGATGAAAGCTATAAGGCCTATAGTGGATGGTATGCCTTGATAGTTGAAAGAATCCTACGTGAAGGGTGATTGATTAGAGAGATGGCTATATGTATCAAAGGGCTGAAAGGATTAACTAACCTTGATGCTAATTGGTAGCCCATGCAACGGACCGATGGGCTTTTTATGAGTTTTTAGATATTCATCAACAAACCGTGCCCGCTCCAAGGCCCGATCGAAAAATATCTCCGTAAGGCAGTTGGTCTGACGAGATGTTATGTTAGCCAGCGCATTATGGGACACGCAAGGGAAGCGGTGACCAACCAGCTGCTGAGCAATGGCCGCTCGCTTGCAGTATGCAGCCGTCACTTGCTCAGAAGTGAGCTCTCCCATAATCATTTTCTTGATGAGTTCGGGTGCCGTATAGCTCTCGGTGATGTCCATCTCCAAGTCTGACAATATACCAGACTTTCGAACGAGATTGAGAGAGACAACATTCGTGGTGGCTGTAGGGCCCAAGTCCTGTTGGGCCAATAGCGGCGGCGTTAACATCCACTCCTTTGGAATAGCCTCGAGTCTACTTTTCTGCTTGAAGGCGGCGGCTTGCTGCCAACTAGATCCGTCCGGCGAAGCCATTTGGGAGGTAGAGAGGGAATAGAGCAGTGAGGTTGGGATCTGAAGTATTTTGGTGTCTAGCAAACCCTCAAATGAGGATGGTAGGGATTGATATTTATTTTGATGTTTGCCCAAAGGCGGTTTGGAGCAGTCTCGAGATGCCGTGAATTCCGGCTGTCCCTAGCATCATTACGGAGCACTTGTTTGAGGAATTAGACTGAATAATCCAGGAGATAAGCGAGACGGTGACTTTAGGGGGCTCTGGTAGGCCAGATAATTGAAGATCCTCCGTCTTATCGCTTGGCATTTCCGCGCTCCGCTACGAGATAAGCCGGGCACTTCTTCGCAGCACTAGAGTAACTAACAGACGGCAACTTAACGGAGCCCTGATTGGCCCGAGACTCAAACACCATGCTCCTGATCACCGGAAGTCGACGTTTCTTATCTCAATTGGCTCTTATGAACTAGCCCAGGAGTGCCCGCGGAGCTTGGCTGCGGACAGTAAGAGCTCAACTATACATAGACACAATGCCTTCAACTTGACTTGACATGAACTTAAGATCTCGGCCTTGAAGTCTGCGGATGATCCCCCTTCTCTCCACCTTGATACGTGTTTAATTCTACCGCTATTATGAGTCTGAACGAAGAGGGTTGTGGTTCCGATGCAAACCCGCACTCTCATGCACCCGGGACCGTGCAACTCGAACAATGTACGTTGAAGTTTACTCCGTTGCTTTATGAATTTGACTAATCATACTTTGTGCAGTGGGAAGCAATTCGGACGAGATTATCTTATGGCCACAGCCGTCTAATGACCCAAACGATCCTCTAGTGAGCAAACACTAAACGTCGAAAAGCTAGCTCACAAGAACTGAACACGCACCCCTTCTAGAACTGGTCGAAGTCGAGGAAGTTCTTGAATTTCTTCCTAACATGCTTCTACACCTTGATGACCTTTGTGCTCCTGGATATCGGGACAACGATATGGGCAATGGTGAGCGAGGACCTGGGCGTATCATACACGCTGCTCAACCACTCGACGGCGATGAACTTTGCTGGGCTGGCAATGGGCTGCTGGCTTATCATCCCGATGGCGCACAAGTATGGACGTCGCCCGGTCTACATCGTCAGCGCCTGTGTACAGCTCTCCGGGGCGATATGGCAAGCCAAGATGAAGACGGGCTGGGAAGTTCTCGTCTCGAATTTGGTGTGTGGTCTCGGGGGGGCGATTAGCGAGACTATTGTCCAGATGACAATCTCGGATCTCTTTTTCGTGCACCAGCGCGCGTCCATCAACGGCATCTACCTTTTTATGGTCTACACAGGCGCGTACCTCGGTCCTGTTGCAGCGGGCTACAGCGCTGTATCCCAGGGCTGGAGATGGATCTGGTGGTGGTGTGTCATTTTCCTCGCCGTTAACCTCGTTGCCATCTTCTTCTTCTTCGAAGAAACAAAATACGTTGTCATCAACGAAGTCGAAGGCGAGCGAGAGCAGTCTATCAACGCGACAACCGGCGGGGACGAGAAGAGTCATCTCAAACTCGCATCAAGGAAAGACATGGTCAGCGAAGCGACTACTACAGGAGAAAAACGGTCCTGGACCCGGCGTCTAGCGTTGACGTCCTCCTCCGAAACGCCAGTCCTAGAGCGCTACTACCAACCATTTATTGTGCTGGCAACGTTCCCTGCTGTGGCTTATACTGCTCTCATGTACGGAGCGTGTCTTGCCTGGTTCTCAATCTTACTCACAACGGCGGCTGAGTATATGGTGGCAGCACCCTGGAACTTCTCTGCTGCCGGAATTGGACTCTTTGCCCTGGCCGGATTTATCGGGACGCTCTTCGGCGCCATCCTCGGCGGACCACTCAACGACAGATGTATCATCATTTTGAGCAAGAGAAACCGTGGTATCTATGAGCCTGAAATGCGCCTCTGGCTCAATCTCCTGCCCATCCTGCTCTGCCCCGCAGGCATCTTCCTTTATGGAATTGGATTAGCACACGTAAGTCAGGGCCTCTTCCAAATGCATGTCGCAGGAGCACTGATCAGATTGCCAGAGCATGCCTTGGATTGGACTCGCAGTAGGGTCAGCCATTTATACTGCTGGGTTTAACATGGTCCTGGATATCACCCTCACCTATCTAGTTGATTGCTACCACGATGTAAGTGACAGACACTCCAACGCCTCCAAGATGGGAAGTGTGACTCATGATGGCTGCCAGATTATCGGTGATGCTCTCGTTGCTGTGGCTTTTATTCGAAACGGTATATCCATTGGTATTCTCTTCGCCCTACAACCATGGATCGCCGCAATCGGCCTTCAGAATATGTTCATTTGCGCCGGTTGCCTCTCTGCGGGTATCACCGCACTGACTATCCCGATGTTGATCTTTGGCAAGAGAGCTCGCATGTGGACGGCTGACAGGTACAAGGCGCTGGCCATGAAACAACCCGTCGGAAGGAGAGACTTTTGATCTGATCCTCTGCTGTCCTCGTTCGCCGGATAGCGTCTTGGATCCGGTAATGCACAGACTGCGCTGAACAAGAGCGCTAGAGTTACCCTTTTTACTTTTACTACCTATGAGTAACAGCGTTTTGAGTAGCCATTCACCTCAGACGAGCATGTGCCGCCATCATAACATCGTTTCAGATTGCCTTAGCAAGTTCTGCCTGTTTAGCCTATTTTGGGTAGTGTAGGATCTAGACCACTTAATGCCGTATATCAGGTCACCAAGCCGGACTGTAACGGTGAGCCAGCAGTGAGCTAGCTTATCGGCTAGCGCGAGCTCACCTCTACGCGTACATATTTCCCCGGGTGCGCACATCTCCTGTAGGAATGCCCGTATAGCCTTCTCTCGGGTCTTCTTCACACGTGACTTTCTTCATTGCATCCATCCCAAGTTGAAGCTGAGGCACTTCAATCTAAAACACATCGAACTTCGAAACCCACCGCAATTCTCTTTCATCGGCGACTGACCCCTGCTCCCGCATCTGTCTATCAGTGCATTTGTTGTTCCCGTCTAGGGATGCGGCGTCTCTTGTCGCCGAGTATCGCGCCCTTTCCGCTCTAACATAACTCGGAGATCTCAGCATCCTCCCTGGTGACAACGCTCGTTCGACCAATGGCTACCCGCCGTGCGCTAGATGCGAGACGTGCCTGCGACCGTTGCTATGCCGTCAAAGCAAAGTGTTCGCCCGCTGGGAACGACATCTGCGAGCGTTGCTTAAGACTTGGGCATAAGTGCCTTCTCACAAGGCCCGCCCAGCCTATTGGCCGGCCCGCATTACGATTGTCGAGTGTTGAGACCAGGCCGAAACGACAGCTTCAGCGGCGACCACCAAGAAACTTGTCAAAATGCAAACCCATCTCTGGAGACGTGTCGCCAGCCTCTGAGCGGGAGGGAACTGCGGCTGCCATTATCCCTGAGGCACCGCTCATGCTTTGGGCGCCAAGTTTGGTTGACCATTTAACCGACGTCGAGCGAACTCTGCTCCATTACTGCTTGGACTCCGACAGAGTCCTCAATCAGTTCCTCATTGCACCCAGTTTTGCTTCAACAATGAAAGCAGCTCTGGCCTCTCGATTCGCCACCATCATGCCTCTGGTCAAAGACGGCTACGCGGCATGCGCTGGCTCATTTGCCGAAGACCAGGCGCTGTCGTTTACCGGGCTCTCTCGCGACATGATCCATTGGCAGGCAGCCACTGCCATTAAGATTTTACGGTCAATGACTGCGACGGACTCAATGAATGTAACGAACTTGCTGTCTGTCGGTCTTGCCATCTATACCTTTGCCCAGTTTGGATATGGCCAGGACGTATTTACAGTCTGTCGTTACATACTAAGCCTAGTGAAGCCCATGTATGGCACCGGACTCTCTGGATTAGACACGGATTCTCACTCATTCCTGGCCACCATCGTTGGCTCCGAGACGTTTGAGTGCCTCTGGCGGTGCGAGATCCCAACACTGCGATTCCCGGAACACCATTCTGATAACGTTGACCGGTACCTTGGAGTCAGTATTCCCCTTCTCTGTGTCCTACAGGACTTGTGTGAACTGGGCATGGCTATGAAATACGCAGATGATACGGATCGTGGCGAGGTACTAAAATCTCTATACCGCATCAAGCAAAAACTGGAACACTGGAAACCAAAGTACTCCTCTGCCGTCCTGGAGCGCTTTTCAGCCTCCGAGGCCGCTTGTATCCTGACACAGCATGAAGTCTTCCGCTTAGTAGGACTTTTGGTCAGTCACCGCCTCCGCTATCCTTACGGTTGCAATGATAAAGAGGCGGTACGGTTATCAAGAGCTATCATCCGGGAAATCTCAATAACAAGAGACTTCTCTGGAAGGAGCGTGAAGCAGTGTGCGTATCCATACGTGTTCGCTTGTATGGAGATTACGGACGAGAACGAGAGACTACAAGCTGTTAAGACCGTTTCTCACTTAATTGGATACACGGCTATCTTTCGATCTAAGATCCAAATCATGATGAGGACATTCTGGCGAGTAAAGGACCAGCCTGGGTTGAACTACTGGTATGAATACAGCAAGAGAATAGTCATTTAAGAAGACGGGGGTTCGCAGACAATCTGGCATTCGATTTGCCTTGCAGCTAGAATCGGCCTGACTCTCAGCCACTATAAACCCACATTCTACGCTCACCGAGTTAGAGAACCTCTAATCCTCGATCCTCATTCCCACTCCTAAATTCTTAACCCGTACTGCTACTGCCACTTCTGAAGCTCGCGGACTGGACCCTTTGACCTCTCTTTAAACCATCAATGAGTAGATCCAGTCATTTACGATGGATATCGAATACTACCAGACGATCCTTCAAGCTTCGGAAAATCCGATTGGTGTTGCAGCGACAAAGATCGGAGCCAGCGGGGCCGCTGAGCATAACACGACTGCGCCTGAAGCTGCTGGACCTCTGGAGTTCACGCCCGTCGCAGGATGAAGCCTCTGTATGGCAATGGTTCGTCATAGATAGCAAGGCATCCGAAGACATGAGCAAGACCCTCAGCGCCTCTGCTGTCTCGCAAAGCGACTAGTCCCCTAGTCTCTGGTTCGCAAGCGATGCCGACGCTACCACCCCGCAATTGAGCTAGAAAACTACCATCAAGAATACCAATGTTCAGATAGGTTCCGCTCTATAAAGGTGACCATAGACCGGCCATGGCTGAACGCTGCACTGCTTGGCCAGATGAAGGACTTCTTCAATTCCAATGCCAACCCAATCTCTGCTGACAAGCCAGAGGTCATCCAGGCCGCTTTGGCCAGTGGAGAGACCGTCGATGGGTCTAATAGCATGCTACCCAGCTAGGCAACCGCTTTCATTGTTGTCAAAGACTTGTACATTGTTATGTCTTCTCGAGATAGCTTTGATTCGCCTGAGATCAGCGACCTACCGAGCACGTTATCGTCTGGTGGCAGCCTCCTCTGTTTTCAGGCTTCTAGGAGTAGTCCCAGCTCAGAGCATCGCGATGCCTTCTAGGCTGGGTTTGCTAGTTGGCACCTGAGGACCAGTCTGCGAAAGCGTACAATACAATTGACGAGAGGTAATTTGCGAAGGCCGCTACAGAGGCACCTATAACCTGAGGATGGTCTCCGACCAATCGTGGATTCGAAAGGAAGGCAGAAAGTAAAATAGGCCGACTAGAAAATCCTTTTCATTTTTGTTCGGATTTGGCGCAACAACGTACTCCACGTAAAGCACCTAATTTCAACACGAAAAATTGCTTTTTAAGCTTACAAGTAGCTCTATAATTAGTCTTTCCAGCTACTGCTACATATACTTTGTTTAGTAATAACGAGATATTCTGTGATGATCACTCCGTATAATGATATTGTAATTTGGTACCTTGTAATATTCGTTATTGGAAACATATTTATCTACTGCAAGTCAGCTAAGGAGGCTGCACCTTCTCCGCATCTTGGGCGCCAATCATCCAGTAAAGCACTCAGACTTGTATTTTACTCCAGTACCAACAGAACATTACGCAGCACCTAGTCTTCAAACAACTCTCCAGATAGATTCGAATCCTGATGCCGATCTCCCTAGTCAACAAGGCGCTTTTACAGCCTCCAGTGATGGTGTCGTCGCACGAGTTGACCCTGTCGCGGACGTTCTGTACGGGACAATCTGCGATGTCTGCCAAGTCATCTTCCAGGGTGACCCGCCTGCTGGCCACTCGACATTTAACGGATTCAATGGCGAAAAAGGGGACATCTACACTGGAGTCGAAGATGTACGCAATGGGGCGGGACACGGGTGTAACATTTGCCTTCGCGTACTCTCGAAAATCCAAGCGACCTCGGGCGACGCCGACTCGTCGTTCACGGGATTCAGCGGAACATACACATTTACTCCTCGCCCTCATGATGGGATTGACTTGGTACTAACCCTTGAAACGACGTATACGACAAACAGCAATGCATGAGGTTTCATCTGTTCAACATCGCAGGGAGTACGTCCATTCGAGGTATCTTTTGCTGTTTCTTCGCCTAATACTGATTATGTATCAGACCCTGCGCTCGCAACCAGAACCTCTTGTGCAAAATTAGGTCCTGAAATGGCATCCCCATCCGTCCAGGGCCTGATGCGTAAGTGGTTCAATACCTGTACGACGTCTCATACACAGTGTACTTGGCGAACTCCTGCTGCTCAAGCGACCTGGCGGCCAACTCGTCTACTCGATATCGGTGCTCCCGGAAACCTTTACTGGAAATTGGACGAGAGACAAGCAGGCAACAATGGTGAGGCTGAAGAAGCTGCTTCAGAGCCATACATGACACTAAGCCATCGTTGGGGCACCTCGCCCCTCCCCAAGCTTGACACCTCTAATCGAGAGGGCTACATGGCTCAAGATCAGAATTTCATCTCTGACCTACCGCAAACTTTCCGCGATGGCATTGCCGTTGCACATCTGCTCTCAATTCGCTACATCTGGATCGACTCGCTCTGCATCCAGCAAGATTCTGCTGAAGAATGGCAAATTGAGGCTCTTGCTATGCGTCAGGTGTTTGCAAACTCGGCCTGCAATGTTGTCACCGGCCACACAGATTCGTCTTCCGTCAGTGTATTTCGGAACCGAAACCCAGTCGTCGCTGAAGCCTTCAAAGTTCGTTCGAACTGGGAGGAGCGTGATGACACCGATTATCTGATTTGGGACGAGAAAACTCTTCAAGAAGACTTCTCAGGTGCCCCTTTGTCAGCACGAGGTTGGGTATTCCAAGAGAGACTGTTGCCGCCACGGTTTCTGCAATTCGGTCAGCATCAAATCTATTGGAAATGCTCTGAGCTCTTCGCCTGCGAAAGTATGCCCGACGGCATACCGCCTTTGGGGAACAGATACGTGATAGATCACCCCCGCGACCTCTCAACTCTTCGCAACTTAATACCCCAAGATCCGTTGGTACCTGGCATCCCTATGCATCCTAAGGTTCTTGCTCTCTGGAAACACCAAGTCATATGCTACTCTTCATGCCAACTCACGCATGCCAAGGACAAACTTATCGCTCTCTCTGGAGTTGCAAAAGTCTTCAAAGAGAGAACCGGGGACCAATACCTAGCTGGTATGTGGCGATCACGTTTGATCGAACTTCTCTGCTGGGCTGTTAGGGTCAATAATGGAAGGGAAGGTATGGTTCGACCGTCATATCGTTGTCCGACCTGGTCATGGGCCTCTGTTGATGGGATGGTAACATTTGACCGTCTCGACGAGCCCCAAATCCCTCTAATTGAAATCAACGATACTCAGATTGTTTCTGTAACTGCCAACGATGACACTGGAGAAGTATCGGGCGGCCATATGACTGTTCGTGGCCATCTTTCCACACTCAAGGTGCTGAATGAGGACTTCTTTGATTCGGGGCATATCGATTTCCAAGTAAACGGCGAAGCTGGTTCTTTGGACGGCTACCCATTTATTCTCGACTACCCGACGACGGAGAAGATTACAGAGATGGAACTCTGGATACTACCTGTGATGTCGTCGTTTGCGGATTGCGGTAACAGGGTAGGTGTCCAGATCTGTGGGATCATCATTGAGAAGGTCGACAGCAGGGATGCGGATGGGAATGAACTTGAGATGCCTGTGTTCCAGCGTCTTGGCCATTTCCGGTTCACTCCTTATGACCAAATTGCGAGCGCTCTTTTGGGATTGAATACGGATGAAGCCGGCGGCGTCGGTTGGGGTCCGAGAGGAGCGGAGACGATTTTTCGCCTCATTTGACCCAAAAGTCACGATGTTTGTTTGCCGCTAACTTTCTTGAAGGCGCATGATAGATGGTTGAGACAAAAGGGGGATTCGGATTCGGGTTACAATGGTGCGATATTGGGCCACGGTGATTGAAAAGCTAAAAAGTCTTTTTCCTATGTAAAGTGATTGCAGCAGGGATAAAAATTTACGAAGAATATGAAACTCCAGTACCAAATCACCCGTGAACAGTCCAGTCTTTTATTTCATCCGGAAAATTGGGAATCCCTCTTTATTCAAGCATTCAGAGCACAATCAAGCCGGCCATTGCGACAACAAGGCCAGGGTAGCCAACTGACAGGCTGTGGCCTGCGCCGTGCGAGGCAGTTGTAGTAGGACCTAGGCCTGTCGGAGAAGCTGTTCCGGTACCAGTTGTCGAGGCTCCGGTAGAAGCTGTAGAGCCGCCTGCAGTAGCAGTGCCAGTCGATGTTCCGGTCGCTGTGCTTGTGGATGACACAGGTTCCTCTTCCGTGATCACTGCATCGAGGCTGTGGTGTATTAGCGGGGGTGTTTGAGCGAGATCAAGACCATAAACTTACATGTGAACGAGGCCGTTATTGGTGAGAACATTGGGCTGTATAATTCTGGCGTTGCCGAAGAAGATGTCGCTTCCCTTAACGCTTACGCGAACGGTAGTGCCGTTCAACGTGTTGATGACCATACCGTCCTCCAGGAAATTGGTATACGTAACTTGATCCAAAGTATGGGCTCTATTGATGCGATGTAAGCGACACGTCCATGTTCTGGGCTCTGCGATTCCACCACTTACAGCAAGGCTCCTGTCAGGTCATTGTCCGACAAAGTATTCTGAGGGTTTCCGGCCTTGACAAACGCCTGTGTCGAGGGAGCGAGGCAGGTTACGTTCTTGGACGTATCGAGAGCAGGCCATAGCTGCGTTCTGTTCAGCGCCGTGTCGAGGGCGCTCAGCATGCCGTTGGTGTCGCCGCTCTTGTTGATCGTTCGGATCGTAGTGGAACACGTTCGAGGGGGAGCGAGCACCCTGCAGTCAACTGTCAATATAGTAATATGTGATTGAAAAGGCGCTGTACTCACTGGTCTACCGTCTGGTACGTATTCGCGTTGTCAGGGCCCCATAAGCCGTCGACGACAGTCATGTCGACATCCTGATCCAAACCAGCCCTGACGTTGACGACAGGGCCTGTGGTAGGGCCATTGTCTTGTCTCTTCCGGGTACCAGCAGCCTTCATCTGGATAAAAACGACCTGTCCGGTCGCCGACTGACCGTACAGTTGTAACATCTCATCTCCGGCCGAGCGATTGTTGAATTCCTGTCCTTGAAGCAACGTAGGCACCGTCAGGCCCCGAATGTCGGCAAAGTCTCCGTGTTCGAGCTTAACGGCCAAAGCATGGTACGAGAAGAAAGTCTGGATTTCTGTCGGCTTGAGTTGTTTGATGTCGGAGGTTCCCGACTCGGTCAAGTATTTCGTGACGGCATCGTTGGTGGGAATTAGCATCGTAATGTTCGTTGTCCGATTTCCCAGCGCGGTGGTTAGGGAGTCAGGCGCTGCATCGAGGAGCGAACTAAAGAGCGACAGGCTTGGCTTGCTAGAGATTGCTTGTTTGAGCTCTTGGTCAGCGGATTGCGCCTGAGCCAGCGCAAAGAGCGCGAAGCTCATAACAAGACGTCGCAAAGAGAACGACATTGTGAACGATGATCTCCAAGATGCTTCAATTGTCGCCGCAAACTGCCGAGAGACTCCTGGAACGCGCAATACGAACTTCATTGGGATCTAAGCTTCTTTTAAAGCTTCTCCTCCCCGGCCTCGCATTCATCCGTCGGCCGCTGCAGCTGATGCTGCTTAGGGCTGAGGAGGCTTGGAGCTCTGGACGCCTCTGGCGATGCCCTCAGCGAATGGGCACCCAGCCATTTCGGCTGGCGGCAGGCGGTCAGCAAGGACACAGCAGGGATTGCGGGGGAAGCCTGCCAACGGTAGGGATGAGGAGGATGTGCCAAGGCCCGTTGGCCACCAGCATGCCCACGATGCTCGTACTGGGTGGCACGGGGCAGCAGCGTGGCGTCCAGCTGAAAACCCGACAGTGATCTGGACTGGTCACTAAAAGCTGACGGCGTCTCTGAGCCATTGGGTTTCGCGGGAGATGGCCAATAGTTGCAAATCCAGACGGCATGATGCATGGCTAGGGCAAGCCAAGCAAGTCGGTACAGGGCCCAGTCGCTGCAGCTGGAACGTAGCGTCTTGGCTTTAAATAGGCATGCGATCAAGCTTTGTCTTGGCTACGTAGCCAAGCCCCCAAGTTTTATGAGAGAGTGCGGGATGGTAATTACGGGATTGGTGTTTGCATCACGGTAAGCCTCCGTATTTGCACGGAGCGCACAGCGCACGGGAGCATTTTTTGTCTCTAATAGCAGGCAGTAATTATAATGAAACGTGCCTGTATGACTTGAGGCTTCCAAAACGCCATAACCGTTGGCCTTGTGCGTCCTCCAGGTTTGCTCCAGTGTATCTTCACTGTGCGTTCGGAGTTGAGTGCGCTACCGAGATGCATGCCACCCTAAAACACAACATCCACAATGACATGATCTCACATAAACAGAACGGGCAGATTTTGTATGTAGTTGGTATTACATTTGATGTTAATGTTCAAAAGCCCGTCTAAAACAGACACGCGAAAGCAACGCAATCCTGGTTCCGTAGAAAATACAGGAGCAATTTTGGATACGCTCGTCCACCACCAAGACAACAAACGCGCACAAAACACGCGTGACACCCCATGTCAGTGGCCATCACGCTTCTCAACGAACTTGTTGTACATGGACGCGGTCTTGCGACGAGCCGTCTTGCCCCAAATCTGCATAGGGACCGTGGTCATGAAGAAGACAAAGGACAGAACACCAATGGCAATGAAAACCTGGGAAAGGGTCTGGGTGTCCATCCAAATGCCGGTGCAGAAGGTGAAGATGAGGGCGATGCTGTTGTTGATGACGGCGACACCCACCATGCCCTCCAGAATCATGTCGGGGTAGCAGTCGGAGAGGTAAGAAAGACCTAGAATCTGGTCAGCATATCATACGATGTATAAAGAACGGCAATATTGCTTACCGATATCACCGGCACAGCCCCAGCCAAAGCCGATGAAGCCCAGGCCAACGTAGGCTCCCCAGAGCTCGGGGAAGAGCCAGCCTTTCCCAGAGCCGATACCGAAGAGCATCAGACCAGCAGGGTTGAAGATGGCAGCGGGATACATGAGCCACAGGCGATCCTCGGCCTCGCTAATACCGCCGCGACGTTTGGCCATCCACTCAACAAATTTATCCGCAAACCAACCACCGTACAAACAACCGATGACAGCACCGATCAGCGTGGGGATGTTCATCAAGGCCACCGCGGTATCGCCATAGTCCCACGGATCCTCGTAGTAGTTGTCCTCCTGGACCGTCAGGTAGAAGGTCAACCAAGCATCCTGAGCTCCCCACTGAAGGCCAGCGTAGATGACTGCGGGGAAGCTGAACACGCGTAGCGTCTGGAAGAGCGTCATGAAGTACTGCTTGAAGCCGATGCCCACCAGCATGGGCGAAGGAGTCACCAGGGCGATGCGCTGCCAGTACGTCTTGGGCTTATCTTGCACCGGGAGCGCCGACTCGACAGTGTGCAACTCGCTGCTGTTTCGGCTGTCCGTCTTCTCGTTGGTCACGGGGACAGCCCTGTTTGCCATCCGGACGCCCTCCAGCACTCCTCTACGGTCAAACGCCGTCTCCTCGAAGCCAAAGAGGAAGACGAGGAGGGTGGCCACGCTGATGATGACGGCGAACCAGCCGATCCATGACCATCCAATGTGGTCGTTGTCTGCGATGAGGCCAGCAAATAGAGGACCCAGGAAGGTTCCGATACTAGTGGCCAAGATGTACAGACCCATGACCATACCGCGCTTATGGCTGAAGAAGATCTCAGAGAGGGACAGCTGGGCCGCAGCCTCGGCGCAGGACTCAGACGCGCCCACAAAGAGCTGACTCCAGATGGCATCGGTCGTGACCTTGGTCTTGGCGAACCAGATGCTGCCGATGATGGAGGACAGCAGACAGATCAGGTATGTACTGCGCCGGCCATACAGCGAGGGCAGCGGCGACAGCAGAAACGTCGTGTAGCCAATGCCCGCGAACAGCACGCCCGCGCCGATGTTCTCGGCGTTGTCGCTGATGCCCATGTCCAGCATGGCGTCACTCGCGCTGCCGGCATCGTTGCTCGTCGCGGCCGTGAGCCCGACAATGAACAAGACGAGAAACGCGTGCCAGTACCGGCGCCAGGGCGACCAGTTGAGGGGGTCGTTGGGCGACTCGGTGGGCTGCGGGATGAGCGTGGCCTCGTGGCCCTCGGACTTGATGATGCGCTCGGTGCCGGCGAGATGCTCCTCCTCCAAGTCGGGCGTCGGGCTGGCAGCGGTGCGGTCTGTGAGGGTGGCCATGATGCAGTGTTGGGGGTGTTAGTCAACGCGACAGACACACAGCCGCCGTTCGTTGTCGTCACGCGTCACGCGAGTCAAGAGAGCACCGGGGCCGTCATGGCATTTTGTAAATCACCCATGATGGCCTCAGCTCCCGCCTGCTCGCCTCTCCCCGCGATCACGGAGCGGAAGCGAGGTAGCCTTATCTGCGCTGACCCCCGTTCAGCCACTCCTCCGGCTCGATCAAGCCGTCCACCTGAGATCACCGGGCCAAGAAATGCCTCACGCTCTCACGGGTCAATCACCCCATTCGTTAATCTGTCCTCCCAATCGCCCGGTGGCCTTATCACTTGCCAGATGCGTCCTGGATTGCCCCGGATTGTGCTCTCTTATCACCGTCCGGACACGGTTAGAGAGTGTCTGACAGCCTGTCAGCGTGCTGACTAGCCGTCTGTCTGGTTTAGCTGCTCTCACTGGGGCTGGTTATCGCTGGACGGCCGTTTGCCCAGATAGGGGCTGGTCCAGGGCTTGCGCGGCGTGGCGGTGCCGGAGCCAGTGACACTCGCCCTTGTCCCTCGTGGCCATCCGCCTAGCCTTCGCCTCCGCATCCCGGCCGAGCCTTATTAAGGGTATCGATCGAGCCTGTCTGTTCCCTGGTCTCTTCTCTCTTTCGAATCAACAACTCCCACGCTACTGCTGCAAATCAACGCCCAATCACACCCCCTCTACGACTCAAGCAACTCTCCCACAACCAGCCGCATGTCCACTTGCCAGAGGATGCTTTCTCAACAGTTCAACATGGTCTCCCGCATACCAGCCAGTCCCAAAAAACCGAGTAATTGTTACTCCGGCCTGGAGAGGCGACTCGGAAACGTCGCTCTCGCCGATCCCGACGCGTCTCTGCTGCGTCTGGCCGGCGAGGTCTCTACTCCTCCAGGACCGGAGCTCCCCCCCAAGAAGGTGATTGTGGTCGGCGCCGGCATCTCCGGACTGCGAGCTGCCTCCGTGCTGCGCCGCCACGGCCTCGAGGTGGTGATCCTCGAGGCCCGCGACCGCATCGGAGGCCGCATCTGCGCCAGCAGCCAGCCCGGCAAGAGCCGTGATCTAGGTACGTCTCCGGGGCCCAAATCCCTGCGGCTCTCCCTCTGGTGGGCTTGCAGACTCTGCGTTTGGGCTGTGTCGCCGTTCTATCGCCATTTGCATGCTGCGTGTGCTCCCGTATTGCCTCCCATGCAGGTGTCGCTGGTAATGATGCTCAACACATGCATTCCCTCCAGGGCATCTCAACTCGTTCCTCCCGCGTGAAGTTTCGCTGTGAAAGGTTGACATTTATATCGTTGCTCTGCATCAACAGGCGCTGCTTGGATGCACGAGACGTCGCAGAACAGGCTGGTCAAGCTGATTCCCAAGCTGGGCGTCGAGTACTATTACGATGACGGCGCCCCTCTCTATTATACTCCCCATGGTAAGGCTGGCGCTCAGTTCAAGGCCAAGAAGGTGGCCGACGAGTTTGCCGACTACTGTGAGTGGTATTATAAGAACAACCCGGACGCTCAGGACATGAGCGTCGATGAATTCGTCCGCGATTTTGTGAAGAACCACGAACTGATAACCGACGATGAGCGTCTCTGGGCTCCCCAGGCTACTAGAGAGGTATGTCACTCTCTTGCCTCCCTGTCAGACTCCGTATTCCTGACATCCCATACATAGATTGAACTCTGGATTGGTACTAGCACTTCCTTGGCTTCCGCCAAGCATATGTCTTATTTCATCACGGAGCGTAACCTGTATGTGCTCCGTGGTGGCTATCAGAAGATTGTCAACTGGACGGCCGAGTCGGTCCTCGATGCCGTCCATCTCGGCCACCATGTCAGAAACGTCGAGTGGAGCGAGGACGGATCTTCGCCTGCTATCGTCACCTGTGAGGATGCTCAGGGCGCCGAGAAGCAGTTCATTGCCGATGCTGTTGTCATGACGGCACCCTTGGGTGTCCTCCGCCATGATCTGATCCCATTCTCTCCTGGTCTCCCCTCCGACATCAAGGAGGGTATCAGCCGCTTCAGCTATGCCGCCCTTGGCAAGGTCTTCTTCGAGTTTGCCGACGTCTTCTGGAGCAAGGACAACGATCAGTTCATGTACTATCCCGCCCCTCCTGAGGAATTGGAGTCCGAGCCCGCCCCGGACAACATCCTGGCCCATCCCACCGTCACGGTTAACACTTGGCTTATGTCTGGCAAGAAGGAGCTTTGCGTCCAGATCGCCGAGCCTCTGACCCAGCGTGTCGAGGCCATGAGCAAGGACGAGCTCTTCGATTTCTTCAAGCCTCTCTTCAACCTCTACCGTACCGAGCCTTACAAGGCCCTCCCCCAGCTGGTCAGTATCGAGTGCACTGAGTGGACACGCGACCCCCTCGCGGGCTTTGGCACGTACTCGGCCGACAAGGTCGGGGACGAGCCGGCCATCTTCATCGACGCGCTGGAGGCTCATAAGCACAGCCATCTGCAGTTTGCTGGCGAGCACTGCACGCTGGTTGCCAACGGGTGTGTCCACGGCGCCTTTGCTACCGGCGAGAAGGCCGCTACGAACTTGCTCGAGACGTTTGGGATTGACTACGACGGCGGTGACATTGTGAGTCTGCCTCAGGGTCTCAAATGAGACGCATGCAACTCTCCTCCACTGGGGGCTCGTGTTAGACACGAATAAATCCCATGCCCTGTGAAATCGGCGTTGGTTTGTGCTACGAGCCCGTCGGTGGTGAGAGTTGCAGATGGTGTGGCTTTTGCGTGATAGCGAGCTACTCACATACACATGTTCTCTTCGATAGTCTTAAGACAGTGCAGTCGTTACCTCTCCTTTAATACTATTTTGCCTCGTTCTAAGGACGAGCTATTGCTATGAAACAATTATTTCCTCAAGTGAAGCCTTTGTAGAAGCGATTTTTGCCACTCTGCTGCTGCTGCGGCGTCTGTCTTCTCGAACTCCTGTCTCCCAGTGACCAAGTCGACTTCAAAAGGCTTCAACCATCGGGTCTTCTTGAAGAACTTCCACCATATCACATTAACGATGAAGATGATGACTCCGAGATACTTTAGCACAAAGACATCCTTCTGAAAATGTGGGATAAATGCATTGTAACCTATGGTTGATCTGTTAGATGACTGTAGAGTTCCTGGTTCTTACAAACAGCGAAAGGACCTACCACTGAATATAACGACTATGCAGCTTATGAACATTGCATAGTAAGTCCCATACGGCTGAAGGTACCCTCGAAATGGGAGTGCATCCGGAGCAATTTCCTGGGCTTTGATGGCGCGGCGGAATGACAGATACGAAGTCAGAATTGCGAACCAATTCAGCACTCCAAAAACAGTAACCAAGCTGACAAGGTCTGTGAAGACTGTGGCACCGGATTTGTTGGCATTCAGGTAGCCGAGAGCCGAGAAACAGGACGGTAAGCATACTGCCCAAACCGGAACGCCATTCTTGAGGGTCTTCCCAAAGATCCGGGGCGCTTGCCCATCACGGGCAAGACCATACAACGATCTGGATGCACAGTATATATCTGATAAGATAGTCGATTAGGAGATTTCTACTTGTCGTTCGGAGTGAAGTCTGTACCTGTACTAGCTGCACTTAGCGTGAATACTAGGAGTGACGCGTTGATAAGGTCGGGGAGAACAGGGATCCCAGCGAGATTGATAGCCACGACAAATGGCGAAGCAGCTATCGTAGTTATTAGTAAGTGGCAAATAGGAGTGGAAAGTCTATCAACTCACCCGCACTTGTTGATTTCTTTGTAGCATCAAGAAGATCATCACTGTTGTACGGAACAGCCATGCCCAGGACGAGGACACTCAGGACATAGAAGCACACGATCCGCCAAAACGTCTGCTTCACTGCTCGGGGGATATTCTTCCGAGGATTTGGAATTTCTCCAAATGTCATCCCCACAACTTCAGTGCCGGTATAGGCAAAGCAGGCCGCTGCCATGGATGCCCACCATCCTAGGAATCGCCCCTTTGCCCCGCTGGCGAGATACTCGGCAAATGCTCCTGGGCTCCGCCAATATGTGAAACCGGTTCGGTGATGATTGGGGCCGCCCCCCATTGCGATGACGAAGCATGTAATGATTAGGGTTGTCATTACAATGACCTTTATCAAGCTGAGCCAGAACTCCGTTTCGCCGACATTGCTAACATGGAGTAACTGAATGCACTTGTCAGTATCAGTCTCAATAGGAGAAAGTTGAACACACGTTCACGAAGATCACCACAGCGGCAAAGACGGTGACCCAGATTGAGATGTTTAGGTCTGGTGCCCAATACTGAACAACCAGTCCAGCAGCGGTGAGGTTCGTAGGCAAAGCAATGCAATACTTGAAGAAGTAATTCCATCCTGTTGCGAACCTATGTCTATGTCAGTCGCCTTTTTTGGTCAATAAGTCAATAAGCGTGCCACTTACCCAAATGCCGGATCAACCATGCGAGTCGCATAACCACCAAAGCCCTTGTTCATCGGCGCAAAAGCTGCCATCTCTCCAAGCCCTGTCATCACAAAGAAGACTGCTGCGCCAACCATGATGTACGAGATCAACACGCTTCCTGGCCCTCCATGAGCCAAAGCACTACCGGTACCGATCACAAGTCCTGTTCCAATTGCACATGCAATAGAGAACATGAACACCTGATGAGGTCTGAGCTCACGCACCAACCCTCTCTTCTCAACGCCGTCAGTCTGACCTCCAGAGACAGACTCAGATGTAGCAAGCTCCCCGTCGTCCATCATCGCGGCGGATTTGGAAGGCTCAGCCATTTTTGGGTTCGAGTCAGGATGAAAATAATTGACAAAAGATGCACAAAGGCGGTAGAATTTGGTGTTGGGGATTCACTATCGCCTGAACGCAAGATTCATCCACAGTATTATAAGACCATCCTAGGCACTCCTATCTCAAGCTCGTCGATCCATTTTCGCCTTCAAGGATTGTATTGATGATCGCTACGGAGCATTATCTTCTCGGGTTAGGCTATCCGAAACCTCGGATTCGTCACCCGAACCAGTGATGGCACCACGTGTCGATGCTACGTAAAACGGGCACCTTGCGAAGACTAGAGTGGATCAGTTTCATGGACGAGAGAGTTGGAGTAGAACTTCTTTCGCATCCTAGTCATACGAGAACTTCGGCGATGGAGTTCCGTATAGCGATTCTGAAAGTATCCTGTTCTCAGGAATAAAGAACCTCGTCGGTTAAATCCAACGCTTTGAACAGATTAAATTATTAACAAATTTCAATCTATTGATTTCAAAAATACCGATTTGTCTTGATACATCCTTAATCCAGGTTGCGCCGCAATGGATGAGTCTGAGCGGGTGCCTTGTGAGAGCGTCTTCAATGCTAAAGTCGTTCCCCTAGCACCAGAGGATCTTCACTATGGCCTCAGAGCCCTATATCAAGCCGATAAATCTCAAGATAAACTCAACCTTGTAATTGGCGCTTACAGAGACGACAATTGCAAACCTTGGATATTACCAGTTGTTAAGAAGGTAGGTTGAAAGTCTTCTATAACTACGGAGTAAGGTTTCATTTGCTTACATTAATCCAGGCTGACGCTATCTTGCATCAAGATTCCAGCCGCAACAATGAATATCTCCCTATCCCAGGTGATCCGAAATTCACCTCTGCTGCCCGGCACCTGATCCTAGGATCGGACTCGGTTGCCATCAAAGAGCACCGGGTAGATATCCTTTAATCCCATTATGGTGCTCCTGCTGATGTTCTCAGGTTTGCTCGTTTCAAACCATATCGGGAACGGGAGCTGTTCATTTCGGAGGTGCTTTTCTGGCTAAGTTCCTCCCGAAACCCACGCCATCAGTCTACCTCTCTGAGCCGACATGGGACAATCATGTCAGCGTTTTCTCGAATGTTGGATTGCCTATTGCTTGGTATCCTTACTTTTCTGCCAAGGATAATACTTTTGACATAGAAGGAATGCTCATGACTTTACAAGAGGCACCGCTGGGAAGCATCGTCCTTCTTCAACCCTGTGCACATAACCCAACTGGCCTTGACCCAGCACCGGAGGAGTGGAAACAGATTGCTACTGTAATGAGATCCCGAAAATTGTTTCCTTTCTTCGACTGTGCATACCAGGGCTTCGCGACAGGGTCTCTAACACGCGACAACTGGGCTGTACGATACTTCGTCAATCAAGGATTCGAGATGCTCATAGCTCAGTCCTTCTCTAAGAACTTGGGCCTCTACGGACAAAGAGTTGGATGTCTTCATTACGTTGCCCCGCCTGGCACGAATGCTACCTCGGCGGCTCAGCGAGTTGCCTCCCAGCTGGCCGTTTTACAAAGAGCCGAGATATCTACACCTCCTATATACGGTGCCCGAATAGCATCGATCGTCCTCAATGACGCGACTTTGTTTACCGATTGGGAAGAAGACTTGCGAACCATGGCCGATCGCATTACGGATATGAGAGTCGCCTTGCGAGAAGAGCTCGAGCGGCTTGGAACACCCGGTAACTGGGGGCATATAACGCGACAGATCGGCATGTTTTCGTACACGGGATTGCGGGAGCCAGAAGTTTTGGAATTGAGGGAACGATGGCACGTTTACCTTCTGCCTAGTGGGCGGATCAGCATGGCTGGGCTTAGTAAAGGGAACTTAGGTTATTTTGCTAAAGCTGTTGACGATGTCGTGAGGCGGCACAGACACTGAGATCGTCTGATTTTGTCGGAAAATATCCAATTATTGGTTCAGTTAGAAAACAACAACAATTCCTACAATGGCGGCTAGAATGCTTTCTCGTCGTGGGCAAGCCCCTCGGAACCGGACTTCCGAGAATGATCACACAGTTGGTGGATACATACTTTTGGCCACTAAATATAGAGCGTCGAACCATCACTGCACAATGATAAAACTTCATGAGATTCATTATTGCAGAGCAAACCCAAGATCAAAACTTCTCTTGTCAAGGTCGGTAAATCACAAGGCCTCTCCATGAGCCAGCGCCCAAAGACCATGTAGTCTTTTCATGTAGAGAGGACGAAGTTAGATGGGCGTCAGTGAGCGTGTCTCATATCGCAACCTCTTAGTCCTCCTCCGTTAGTTAGCGCTTCCTTCAAGATCCCTCAGCGGGGTCGCCAACCGCTGTCGAACTTGCCGCAATCATTGAACTCAGCTTCTGTGGCCTTGTTACATTGCTTCCCTGTTCGACCGCAAATTGGCGCATTCGTCTGATGTCGCTCATTCAGGCTGGTCTTTGTTATCGATGACAGGCCTTAACTCCATCTAAACGTCGTTACCCCCCGCTGCAGAATGGCGACTCATACCGGCCGCGACGAGAGCCAGCTGAGGAAGCGGGTTTCCAATGCGTACGTGCATCATGCCCATCGAATTGTCAAACACTGATCCGCGGCTAGCTGCCGTGCGTGCAAGCAAAGGAAGGTCAAATGCTCAGGAAGAATGCCATGTCGTCACTGCGAAGCTCGGTCACAAGCTTGTATATACGACGAGGCCGAAAGAAGGGTTGTAGTGTTAGAAAGGTTGGACCGACACCATTGAACCCCCTTAGAACCGCACACTCATATCCAAAGGCATCTTCGAGCCCTCGAACGCCAAGTTTCCATGTCGAGTAAGGGTATCGTCAGTTCAACGTATCAGCCATCGCCGGTTCCGAATGTAGATGGTGATGCTCAGCTCAGAACATCTCAGAGGTTGCCAAGGATAGGAATAACCGGACAGAGTGCGGGACCTGCGCAAATAGTAGAAGAGATACCTTCTGGTAGGTATTTCCAACCTTTTCGATCATCAACTCGGGACTAATGGGTCGGAACAGCGAGACAGAGAACAAGCCCCTGGAACTTTAGCGAAGATGCGCGCAGAATCCTACAGAACGACTCATCAGCCAGTCAGAAATCCAATCAGAGGAAATCCTATGATTCTCCCTCGCTTGGCGACATAGATCTGGGTTTATTAGACGAGACTTTACCTGATGCAAGCTATATCCTTTACTTATCAGGGGTTGCCGCTTTTCACATGAACTCTGAGCACCACTTCTTCAGTCAAGATGATCTAGCAAGAGATCTCAATACGATTCAACCACCACCATCATGTCCCAACAAGAGGCTATGGCGCTCCAAAATATCGATTCTTATGGCTCTGGGTAAACTGTTCCTTGAGAAAGGTGCCAACTCTTCAGGCCCACCAGGCTACAAAGAGTTTCATCTGGCCAACAATATCCTTCCAACGACGGTTGTTCTCTGTCAACATCCCGTCGCAGCAGTTGAGGTATTATGTATGCTATCATTTTATGCTCAAGCGGCCGATTTGCATGATGTTGCCGCTCTCTACGTAAGCCCCAATCGTGATGTTGGTGATACAATCGCTGATAGGAATCAGAGTCGGCAAGCATGTTCGATATGCCAATGTGGCCGCTTTTGTTCTTATCTCGAAACTTCTCAAAGAATTGAGGGCCAGACTCACAAACACGTTGTTGACCTTAGACGAACGGCAAATATTATTGACCTCAGACTCTCCGTGGCAATTGGCATCGAGGCCAATGTGTCAGGGTACGAAGCTTCAATAGCAGAAGGTTCGTCTCCACATACACCATTAATGATAAATCTTTCCATATCAAGGTCGTTAGGCAATATTTCAAATGGTAAGCATGTTTATATGCCTCTGACCCAGAGACTAAGATAGTACAGCCTTGATAAATGGCAATTTGGTAGGGAAAGAGAACAGCTCGGCTTCGTCGACCTTGGCCACCAATATCCAATATCTGCGCGACATCGGAAAGGTTATTCATGACAAACATCAGCTATCTCAGCGTCCTTCAAGTACAATTATTTCTAGCTCGACGGCTAGTTTGCACTTACTATACTACCACGTAAGCCACCAACCCTCATTTAATTCCAAGTTTTCACTAATGACCGCCCTCACCGGCAGTGTATCATCGCAGCTCTGAAGCCAGTCCTACTTCAAGCGGTTGTCCAAAGGCTACAACAGCACAGTGAAATCATCTCAGGTTCTGCGGCTTCTGATTTGTCCGCCCAACTAGCTGAGAAATGTGTACAAGCATCGCATTTGAGCCTATGTATCATAGCGGCAATGCAAGACCAAGGGCTATTCGGTGCGAATACTCCCTATCCAATGAGTAAACGTCACTAATATCAAGCTTAGAAGCCTTCAAACCTTTCAATGTCGAGATTACGTTTATGGCAGCCTTGGTGATGGTACTGGCGCCCCTTATAGGCTATGAGGCTGGGGCAGCTCGATGCTCGACTGCCAAGTCCGTTTTAGGAGAAATGGCGCGGCAAGGTAACCTACCTACAGAATCGCTCAAGCACGAGTTAGAAGAGATGGAAGCAATCACAAAAACCACAATGCAGCGGCTCCGCGAACTTCGTCCACCCCGAACTTCCATCACCCTCCCGCCAATCTCAAAAGACCTCAACATGCTGAATGACGCTCTCACTGGTGTATTGGAAAGAGGGCTGGGAGATCCTCAAAGAGACACAGAACCAGAACAAGATCTTGATCAAGAGCTTACTCATTTTGACGAGTCATCAGCGGCAAGCCTTCCGGGTGATCTTTCCGGGTCATCATTGGGGATAGATATGATGATGGATTCAACGGGGATATTTCTTGGTGATATGGGCCCTGCTCATTTGACATTTGATATGGAGGATTTGCAATGGTTAGATAATGTACAATGAAACCATAGCTTTTTCTCGTCATAATCGTTTCGGGTACCGTTATTTCACATACGAGATCAATATTACGATGACGTTTTACAGTCATCTTACCTTTCTACTTCACCGATCACCGCTACCTGAATCATAACCAAACGCTTCGATATTCAGTTCAGTTCCATATCTCGGAGTGCTCATCACTCGGTGGTGGGGTTCCGAAGACTCCGGTTGCGGGGTTCCGAGATGGAATGCACCCGCCGGACTTGGATCCCGCCTCTGCTTCCGCGGTTCTACTTCCGCTCAGCTGTCGAAGATAGTCCCTCCTCCCTCAGGCTTCATATCAGAAACTCTAGAGACAATTGCATCTGAAGCGTTCGCTCTGGACGTTTTACGATAGGTTAAGAGAGATCAAACGAGAAGACATTGCTTGAAATCACAACATGATCCAGAACAATCTCCTCCGCAATGCTGCCCAGGGGCGAATATGCATAGTATGTGATTCATTCTCCTCTTTGAGGGTTAGTTGCCTAACAAACACAAGGCTGTCGGCGCCAAAGTTGTCACCAATAATGAGTTTGTACTCCTGGCCCGGGCTGCTGGCTACGACTCGATCTTCATCGACCTTGAACACTCTACTTTCTCAGTCGGCGAGGCGAGTCGAATGTGCTCAACTGCTCTTTTGACTGGCATTACGCCCTTTGTACGGGTCCCGTACGAGTGTGGCAGCGGTCTAGTACAGCGTGTCCTTGATGGCGGTGCCCTTGGGATCGTCTTCCCTCATGTGAGCACCGTAGGTATGATAATCTTCATCTCTGTAACGTGTTTAGGTCGCTGAATAATGACTTCTTCTTGTAGAAGAGGCAAAGAAAGCGGTTTCAATTGTCAAGTTCCCGCCCAAGGGGAAACGCTCGCTCACCGCAGCCCTCCCACAATTCAATTATGAGCGTATAGCTGCGAAGGAAGTGATGCATCAATTAGACTCAAGCGGTTCTACCGTTTTCATCATGGTAGAAACAGTGGAGTGTATAGAAAATATTGATGACATAGCCGCTGTTGAGGGTGTAGATGTTCTTCTATTAGGTGCCAACGACTTGTCTTTGGAGCTTGGAATTTTAGGAGAGTGGGAGCATCCGAGGTTCCAAGCGGCCCTTCGAGCAACCGCCACAGCTGCACATAAGGCTGGGAAGATTCTGGGGATTTCAGGCTTGTATACTAGACCTGACATTTGTCAGCGTGCTGTCCGAGAGCTTGGGGCGCGTTATGTGTTGGGGCATTTGGATGTAGGATTGTTGACTATGGCCATGAACAAAAACGTAGAGTATCTTAGACAAATGGACAGCGGGGTTTGAATCCCAAACAACGTAAATCACTTGCCTGTTTTATTCGATGTGGATTGGGACTTGGAGCTTGAAGCTCTCCGGGACTCCATAGTCCTCGGTAACATCATGCCGTCTCGGCGTCGGCTATCCGCGTGTCTCCAGAGCTTTTGATCCATGATCATCATACTTCGTATGTTCTTGCACAAGCTCACAATTCTTCGTGATCCATCAAGTCGCTAGAACTACATAAATGCGTTCTCTTATGCATTGCTTCAAGGCGATTCTACGTCAGGCTTTGTTCCCCCGTTCCAGAATACAAGTCAGTGTAAACACGATAAGATCATTTTGTAACTCCAAATCCCGGAAAACAACCATGGCGCCAACTCCAAGCTCTCATGTAGAACTTCTCCGTTCTCGGCTTAATGTCGCCAAGCCCGCTATCGCCATGGCCGCCCACAATGCTCTCGTTGCCAAACTCGCAGACGAGGCCGGCTTCAGCGCAGTATGGGTCAGTGGCTTCGAGCTTTCGGCTTCTTACGCTGTACCTGATGCAAGCATTCTTCCCATGAGCACAATTTTGGAGGCAACGCGCGCTATGGCCGAAGTTCAAGATCTTCCCCTCATCGTCGATCTCGACACGGGTTTTGGCAACGCCGTTAATATCGCCTACATTGTACCGCGGTTCGAGGCCGCTGGCGCATCAGCAGTCGTGATTGAAGATAAGCTGTTCCCAAAGGACAGCAGCTTGCGATCTGAGGGCCGTCATCCACTTGTATCTGTCAAAGAGTTTCAGGGAAAGATTGCTGCGGCAAAGGCAGCGAGCTCACTGCTCGTAATTGCCCGAACCGAATCTCTCATTGCTGGCCTTGGCCAAGAGGAAGCGTTGAAGAGGGCCCAGGCGTACGAAGAGGCTGGTGCAGACGCTGTTCTTATCCACAGCAAGCAAAAGACTCCCGACGAGATAATCTCGTTCTGCAACGCCTGGGAAGGTCGCGTGCCACTTGTTATTGTTCCGACGAGTTATCCAAATGTTCCCTTTTCCGAGATCGCGGCTCTTCAGAAAGTTGGCCTCGTAATTTGCGGCAACCATGCCATCAGGGCTTCTGTTGCTGCCATGCGGCGAATTTTTAGTCGTATTCTGAAAGAACAGGGAATTGGGGGCGTGGAAAAGGAAATAGCATCAGTGAAGGAAATTTTCGAGCTCCAAGGAGATGGCTCGATGCGGGCCATCGAAAAGGCTTTTTTACGATAAGTGCCACTGACAAGAATGTATACAACTTCATATCATGGACGTTCGAAGGAATATCTGAATACGATGCACCCATATTTCATAATAACAAGATAGCATCTGGATCGAGTTGTAGCTCGGAAACCCAGTGGCGAGGAAATGACTTTACTCTCTTTTTTGGGTGAATTGTTCCGCCGCCATCATGTTCTATCTCATTGCGCGTGATACATGGAATCTTTCATGCGTGGATTGCCTTTTTCGGAAACGAAGTCTTTTTGAAACAGAATGGCTATTTGCAGATTAAATTTTAGCCTATGCCAATGCTCGATATTGGCTTTTGCCAGATCCCCTGTTTCAACGTTTTGAACCTCATGCTGCAATTGACTTTGACAGATGGGAAAATCTCTACCCTACAGAACTGCGGCTGGCGGCGGCTTCTAGCGTCTTAGTTTGGTTATAGTTAACACGGGACTGTAGATCCAGGTCGAACCAAAAAAAGAACAAAATTAAACAAAAACCTATTCAAAGAACTTGATGATACCCTGAAGAAGCCCTAAAGAACAATGCCATTATATTGCATTTTCGAAAGCCATTGACTGATTCATCTGCGTTGATTCAGTAAAATCGAATG
This sequence comes from Xenoacremonium recifei, assembly GCA_012184525.1. NCBI lineage: Eukaryota > Fungi > Ascomycota > Sordariomycetes > Hypocreales > Nectriaceae > Xenoacremonium > Xenoacremonium recifei. Next base: position 1,531,206 of record WOFQ01000002.1, on the reverse strand, counting down.
GAACTGTTGGCGAGTCAGACGTCATTCTGCTAGCACTGGAGGGGTAAAAGCAGGCGCCGGAAGCTCTATCGGGCCGGGTTTGCAGGCGAAGAAAAATTTCCCCTCCAAGGCCCCATGACTCTTAATTACCTTATCGACAGGGTCTCGAGTCCACTTGGAGATCCTTCATCCATCCATCCCACTTCTCGTTTGATCCGGGCTTTTCACTCAATTGAACGCCGCAAGCTAGTCAATGCGAAGCGCTGGGCTCATTGCCAGCTGAGAAGGAGGAGGAATCTGGCTTTGGAACTGGGATATCCTGGCAATTGCACCCAACCCGAGCATCTACGACTTCGCCCGCCAGACCTCGAGATGGCGCCCTCGGACGACGAACTCCGCAGCACGCCCAGCTCACCTGCTGTCAACGGCGAGAAGAGACACAAGAGCAAGAAGCGCAGACATCACGATGAGCTGCCGAACGGACTCAACACCAACATGGTGCGGCGCTCCAGCCTGAGCAAGCCCGGCCGCGACCTCCGAGACGAGCCGTCCCCCGAGAGCGAGCGAAAGCGCCACAAGAAGCACCGCCATGGCCATAAGAAGCGCAAGCACAAGGAATCCGGCTCGACGTCCTCATCGACGCGCTCCAACAGCCCCGTCATCGACTTCGACGGACTCTCGCGGCCGAGCATAGGCACCCGCGCGCGCCTGGAGGAGACGGAGGAGCGCAGGGTTGCGCGGCTCGAGGCCATGCAGGGCGCCGTGCGCACGCTGCTGGAATGTGTGGGCGAGGACCCGGATCGCGAGGGCCTGCTGGCGACGCCAATGCGGTATGCGAAGGCCATGCTGGACTTCACTGCCGGCTACCAGCAGAACGTGCGCGACATCGTCAACGGCGCCATCTTCCAGGAGGGCCACAACGAGATGGTCATTGTCAAGGACATCGACATTGGCAGCGTGTGCGAGCACCACCTGGTGCCGTTCACGGGCAAGATGCACATCGGGTACATCCCCAACAACGCCGTGATTGGCATCTCGAAGCTGCCGCGCATCGCCGAGATGTTCGCGCGCCGCCTACAGATCCAGGAGCGACTGACCCGCGAGGTCGCCAATGCCATCTTCGAGGTGCTACAGCCTCAAGGCGTGGCTGTCATCATGGAGTCGAAGCACCTGTGCATGGTAATGCGCGGCGTTCAGAAGGTGGGCAGCTCGACGGTGACGAGCTGCGTGCTGGGCTGCTTTGAGAGCCGGGAGAAGACTCGCAATGAGTTTCTCAGCTTGGTTGGTGCCAACCTGAGCTAGGCCTTCTGTCTCTACACGTTTGACTTGGACAGGACGTGCCTCAGATGGCGTTTGTTCTCGTTTTCCTTTTTCCACAACTATCTCCAAAATTCAACCCATGACTCAGGGGGAACCGGCCCTCGAGTCAAGTCTCCAGCTCTTTTAACATGGAGCAACATTATATATACCGGCACAAAGTATAGAAAACACCATTATTCACCATTATTCACCTCATGAATGCACGAGCATGAGGACCAGCTCGAGCTAGCCATATCACCCGCATTCAACTGCCGAAGCTATGGCTACTATTCAACATGAATCATATTGAGAGAAAACAAAGACAATTTGGGTGGATACATTTGATTTGGTGATCACGGTCGGGTCTTGCATAGAGTTTCAACATCAGCGATGGTTTTTTGTTATGGTTGATTTAGAGGAGCACGATTCAACTCACGTCTGCGACATCGGCGGGCGGAAAGGTGCACCCAGTGTGCGCGCGATGATTGTATAGTACCTATTTGATGTCGGGAACATTTAGAAATGAGCTATGAAATTATGCTCTTCTGATTTGTGTACGTTATCCTCTTGCCACGTTGCACGTCTAATGGGAGCATCGTGAAAGGACCGCTTATGATGAGTCACCTTTGCGAGACTTCCCCCATGATGATACTTTCTAATCTATAAACCCAGCATCTGATATTTACCCCGCGTGTTCATTTGATCTTCCACTTAGAACCCTTTCCCCCAAATACCGTAAATGTTGGTACAAGTCATGAATTCGGGTTCCATCTAGTTCGTCGAATGATGTGATACCCATTGATCCCTCAATCCAATGCAACTTTCCCCCAGAACCTTTTAATGCCCTCACTCCCAATGACCATGAGCGTCTCTTGCAGACTTCTACCATTTCGTGCGCAAGCTGCGGTCGCACAGCAATCGCGCCACAAACATCAACACACCAGCCACCGTCATGCTCGTGCCAGTATAGGCAATCAGATGCCTGTAATCCTGCTCTGTCCCATGGCGAAGGAACGCTCCCGCAATAGGCGTGCCAGTGAAAACACCGATAGCGCAAAGACTCGAGAAGGCGCCTAGTCGTCCGCCGAGATTTTCTTCAGGGGAGATTCGAGCGACGACAGATGAGGTAACGCTGATGAAGATACCCGAGAGGAATCCATAGAGACAGGCAAAGATAATGATCGGCGTCACGTCTGTCGCAAGCATCCAGAGCGTGAGACAAAGAACTCCGTTGATGATTGTCGTGGGATAAAGGAGATTCAGTCCACCGATCTTGTCAGAAATGAAGCCGCCACTAAAGACGAAACGTTAGCATCATTCGAACCCTAGTCAACAGGAATTAATAAACGTACCTAATTCTGCCGAAGAAGCTGGATGCGTTAAGAATCGATAACAGGTAGATGCCGATGCGGGCGTCCGGGTGGTGTAGTCGTAAATACGACTCTATACGATGATTAGCTTCAAGTAGCAAATGGCAGTTCTTCGAGGGACATACCTAAATAATAGTAGGGAGCATAAAGCCCAAAGTTTCCAACGAGATTTGCAATCGCAAGCGTGCAATACCTCGCATCTCGAAAACCCGCAAAGTCAAGAAGTTTCACCTTCGACTTGAGCGGCTTGCGCGGGACGCTCTCACGGGAGAGACATATCGCCATGGCGTAGCAGCACAAGAAGATCAGCGCCGCGACACGCACTGCCCAAGCGAAGCCGATGCGCGGCACAAGGTGCGAGAATAGGATGGGAAAGCATACACCGCCTGCGCTGCTGCCGCCCGCGACGATGCCCATGGCGAGAGCGCGGCGGTGCGGGAAGTTTTGGCCGGCAACGGAGATGGCGACTTGGGCGCCGAAGGCGACAGTCAGACCGAAGAGAATGCCCTGTTAAAACATTAGACGGGGCAAGTAATAATGAATGAGGAGTGGTGAAGGGTTACTTGACTGAGGAAAGGCTGCCAGAGGTGTCCTGGCTGGGAAAAGGAGAGACCCAGGCATGACAGGGCAGCGCCGGAGCCACCGACGAGATATAGCCACTTGAAGACATCAGCAGTCCATAAAAAATAAGAGTTTCGACTGGGATGACATACCTTGACGCCATATGCATCAAAGAGCACTCCGACAACTGGCCCAGTAATGTACAGCAGACCAACTTGGAGCGTCCCGATGAGAGCAATGACGGACGACGACGACTGGGGGAGGAATTGCTCCTGATAAAATTCCTGGAAATAGCCAAAGCTGTTCATGAATCCGAACGACACAAAGTACACCATGACAGACCCGACCACCGTCAGCCAGGCGCGGGTGGTCTGGAGGCCATGCCTCGTGTGAGTGGACGCGGCATCGGTGCTGCTGTGACGTGCCTGCTCAAGATCAGCTCGATTCTCCATTGTAAGTCACACCGGTGATCTAACCGCTGAGTGATAAGTGTGTCTCCGGTTCGGGAGGTGATGGTAGCGTTGTAGGAGTGCTGTAGAATGTTAGGTAGTGAGTTGGACTGAGATAAGAGCTGGAGGAGAGGGCGGAGGCGAGGTGGTTTTAAATCCCCTGCTAGAAACCTCCGCAGTACCTCCGTAGGCGACCCGGGGAGCCCCGTTAGTGGAGGGGAACTAAACTACTAGCCAGTGGACAATTGCTCAGGACACTCTACTTATCCGGACTGCTGCCCAATTCCTTCGTGCTTTGCGGCTGAACAACCATAACAGGACCGATCTGGCTAGCCGTCGCGGATCCTGCACGCCAGCTAGGCAGATTTACTCTCGTGTTCCGCTGCAAATTCCGCCCATGGAAGAGGGGTATGCAGAGCCTTATCAGGACTTTCGATCGATATAAAGTAGCATGCCCCGATCCTTGGCAATCCCTAGTCAGACAACTTTCTAGATCTCATACGTACCTCCACTATATGTCAGCAAGGGGCTTGTATCTGTAGAATGGATAACGCGCCGCCTATTCCTCCTCGGCCTCCAGGCTATGAACTGCCACCGCAGCAGCAGCAGCGACAATATTACCCTCATCCTTCGCAACTGCAGCAGCAATATTACCCCCCTCCCCCACAGCAGCAGCAATATCACGCCCCTCCACAGCAACAGCAATACCACCCTCACCCTTCTCAGCAGCAATATTACCCTCCTCCTTCACAGCACCTTCCCCCTCAACCTCAACAGTGGCAGTCTCAATATGCTCCTTATCAACAGCAGCCGATGTCGGCTCCTCAACACCCGCCTCAGTATCTCCCACAACCACAGCCACAGCCACAGCCGCCGGCCCAGCCCTCTGGTTGGAACGAGCATCTGTTTTATACGAACGGGAAACCGACGCCCATTTTTGAAGCCATGATGAGGGAATTCTTCTCGAGGCTTGATCCTCAAAATACTGGTTCCATTACTCCAGAAGCCTTCGCTAGCTGGCTGGAGGTGTGCCAGTACCAGCCAGAACATAATATCTGTATGTCTGTAGGGTTGTTGGTACTACAAGAAGCTGACATGACGATGTAGGGAAACGCTGCTGTAAGCCTCAAGGGTTCTACGCGGCCGAGGATGTAGCAGACGCAGAATTCCTATGGACCCTTGAGGGCTTCCAATTCGACCACAAGAAGGTGGTCCGAAACCCAGCAAACAGACAAATGCCTTACGGCGGAATGCCGCTCCTGACACTGGCGGGCTTCACTGATTACATGGCTGTCGAGTTCGCGAGCGACCCCGATGATCACTTGGGTGATATAAACGCTGCACTGCGTTACTATGGCGTTTGGCCTGAGAAGGGCCCTGTTCCACGCCACGTTCTGCCTCCCACATGCCCACCTGAATTGACGCGCCGGGTCGACGAGGCTTCGGCACGGTGTCAGAAGGCGAGCGCGGAGAAGATCAACGCCCAGTTGGCTAAGGCCCGGATACAAGGAATGGCGGGTCGGGCGGCGGTGGCCCTGACTTCAAATAACGTCTACCACTACTACTGACCTGATTATGAGATCATGACATGCGTAAGTTCTTCTTTGTAAGGCATATTCATCACCCATAGATGCTGACCTGAACAACTCAGGCTATTCTATTGTTATCTTTGCGGTTGCACCTGTACTTAAAGCTGGAGTAGAAGAATAAGAACTACTTATTATCTATATCAGAAGCAAGCGGCTTTTAGACCCATAGACCCCCTGTAATTGCCGAGGCGCCTTTAAACTACACTGATGCTAAAAGTTCCAGACTTGGGCAACGGTGAAGACTTTTTCGGGCTCGCTGCCAATGAAAACGCTGTTTTAAATGTTGACATTCCCACAAGCGGAACATCCTTGGCAGGTTACATCAATAAATCAACACAGCTAGCACCTTGCGTCACAAGCCACAACTCCAGGGAATGATTGATCAAGAAAGTTTTTATTTCCAAACTCCAATTACGCGGCAGGTAACGGAGCAGGCGTCTAGAGCCTTGTAATCTGTCATAAGTGACTTCCAATTGACCGTTTCAAGAATAAACCCCTAACCCACTGGTATAGCCTGCGCCTAATTCGAGCAATAAGTATCGCTCGTGGCAAACAACGGGCACGGATGCAAGTAATTGAGCAGCGGCGCATAGCCTTGGGTCTGGATAACAAAATAGCTCGTATCCAGCGTAGATGTCCCAATGGGCACCGTCCACTTATACGAGTACTTGTCCTGGACCACGGGAACAGAACCAACCTCTGACCACTCCCACGGAATATCACCAGTTCCGTCCCATGCTGGGCCGGAGTATGCATACAGGATCCCAGATTCGACCATGTACACGGCGCAGACATAGTGTCCAGAGTCGTAGTTGATGGGCCAGGCTGGGCCATCGCAAAGCCCGTCGACCGTGTAAGTAATGTACACCCGGACGTAGGCATAGGGCACAATGACATCGGCCGTGTACGTAGTCGAACCAGCAGACGTCGACGCCGCCGCATTCAGGATGTACTGCCCAGCCACCGGCGGACTCTCCGTGCTAGCCGTCACCGTCCCGGATCGCCCGGACTCGCTTCCATCGCCGCCAACCGCGCTGACTGCAAACGTGAACCCTGACGTGCCCACGGCCAAATCTCCGACCGTCACGGACGTCATGTAGGATGCCAGGTTGAGCGCGAATTTGCCGTTGACATACACCTTGTATGAGATGGCGTTTGCCGATGCGTCCCAGCTGAGGCTCACGGAGCTGTAGTCGGAGCCTGTCACGCTGAGGCCACTGGGCGTGGTTGCTGCTGAGCCTCCCGGGTATGGCTGCGGTTCTGAGATGCCTGGCGTGCTACCACTTACGGCATCTAGAAGCTCCTGCATGTAGGCGTCGTCGGGAAGGGTGTCGTAGGGGTTGGGCAGCGTGTCGTCTGTAATTTGGAGAATACCGGCACCTCGCTCCAATGCCAAAGCGGCTACGGCACTGACATCAGCCTGCGGCACGTTGTAAACGATGTGCCAGATCTTGGCCGTGTTGGTGGGCGTCCAGCCGTTCGCTGTAAAGCTGTTCACGTACGAATCGTAGCTTGACTCGAACGTCAGTAGTGTGTCAGCGCTGTTCTCGAAGCACGACGGCATTGTCGCTCCCGGGTTCAGCACCGTGAGTGCGCCCGGGTACTTGCGCTTCGTATTTTCGGTGACGAGTCGATACAGCTCTGCATACTGGTTGTCGTCGCCACACTGGTTCCAGCCCTCGTCGAAGAAGATGCCGCCGATGTTGCCTGGGTATAGCGAGTACCAAAGGTCGACATCCGTCTCGATCTGGGAGACCCAATCTGCGAGAGCGCTAGAGCCAAGGCGGGTGGTGAAGCCGTCCGCGCTGAGACCTAGATATCCTGTTCGCACGTATCCGATGACTGTCTTGCCAGCGGCGGACGCTTCCTCAATGACCTTTTGCCAGGTAGTGTCCACGGAGTTGTCGGGCCCGTTGAGGACGTTGGCAATTAGAACCGTCAACTTGTCGACAGAATACGAGATCATGCGAGACCATGCATCGGGATCACCAGCTGGAGAGATGTATGCAGCAATTCCGATCTGCTGGCCGCCTCCACCCGTCGTTGTTCCTGCAGGTGAAGAGGTGTAGGCACAGCTCTGGTTGTTTGTGGGATAGACCTGGCCATCGGTACACGCGCAAGTAATGTCGTCCGCCGTCACAAGCATCGTACAGGAGAAGTCGGCATCAGGGTCTGAAACAGCACCCGTACTCCCATTGACAGCTGCTACCCAGGCAATACACTCCGTGTGATAAACACCGCCGTATTTCTGTGTAGTTGATGTTGTATCGCAACCGGTGATGAGTTGACCCAACATGGAGTTGCAGGTGCTTGTTGACACGCTAAGCGAGGTGCAAGTCGTGTCGTCCTCCTTCAAAATGGCGCCCAAGAAAAGGACCTTGTCGCTATCTGGAACTGAAAATACCTCCGTGTTACTGCTGCTACTTATACCGGCACAGAACGAATTGATGGAGTCCTGCGCAAAGTCTTGGGAAACGAAAGGGTTCACGGCCCACTCAAGATTGCCGTTATTGTTGCAATCGAGGTACTCCTCAGAATCGTCTGCAAGGAGAACATCCGGGCCAATATACGCCGTTGTATCAAACCCATCTTCGTTCAGGTCATCTTCTATATAGCCAGTGAAGGTCGGATCATCTGCAGCATCCGTCGTATTGAAGAAACTGGGGTTATAAGTGGTATCGGGTACACCGTCCGCGTCTGGCAGATGAGGGTATCTGGGTCTCTGTCACCATATGATCTCCATAAACGTCGACACCCACAGTGACTTACGTGTTAGCCTTGGCAACGATCCAAGATGCGAGTGAGTACTGGGCCAAATTATCGGCTATTAAGAAGTTAGAACTCGGATTCTTCCAACCAACACTGTGCTGATCACCATACCATTTGTGATGATCCATTTTCCGACATCATCATTTGGCCAGAGAGCAAGCACCTTCGTCCGGACCGGACCATATGCTTGATACTTCCTGACCTTGGGATCAAGACCGGATTGGTAGCGGACACCAAGATCCTCGATGTGGCCTTGGCCGCCGCGGTCTGACAATGAGTCCAGATGGAACAATTCATGCAAAATCACATATCCTGAATACCGGTTGTTAGCTTTGACCAATTACGAAGTTTGACTTCATTGAGCAGTCTTCTATGATACGAAAGTATAGAATGAGTTCACTCACCTTGGCATTGGAAGTTCAGCATGTTTAGGTCCACTTTCCTAGTGATGTAGTCATCCATGGCTTGATTGCAAGTCTTTTTGGCATTGAACACAGAAGGACAGATGACAATAGTGTCTTTTGTCACTTCTTGCTTACCACCAGGTCGCTTTCCGGGATTGACTGTGTAAGCAGCCGCTCTTCCGGCATACTTGGCGCAGGTGCCATCGAAGTCATCGCAACGGATAGAAGTCTCCCAAGCTGTCCAACTAGGGGGGTTCCACCAGTATGACCGATGGTAGGTGTATGCTGCATTGAGGACAGCTATTTGCGTGTTAATGATGAATTGAAAACAGTATCATGGGTATAAGAAGGTCCCCTTTTTGGGCGATACTCACTCTTGATGGAGCTTTGGTACGGAGAGCTTCTTGACGGCCCTGCAAGATAGTCTTCCGCAGAGTGCCAATCCCATTTGATGGCGCCGCTGGAGACCCACGCTATGTCCATGGCAGAGTCCCAAGCAGCTCGTATGGCAGCCGGAGTAGTGGTAGAAGAGTCGCAACCAATGAAGTCTACCAGTTTCTCAGCTTCAATGGTGATCTGCCCTGCAATGGGACTCGCCAGAAAGGCAAGCCCAAAGGCTAGCGGAGAAAGAGTAAGAGACCACATAGTGACCCCTGTACCCTTTGGTGTGGAAAGCAAAGACACCTGATAGACAAGGAAAGGCAGACGGCCGATCACTCTTTAATAGTGATCCTAGAAATTAGCTCAGGTTCCATAGTTCTCAAGATGCGAGGCTGTTGTAAATCTAACTAGCAAAATAGTCACCTGCCTACAACGGCCTCTTTTCTTCTAAGCTAAATGGGAAAGCCCAAAACTCCCCAAACTTATGCATCGCCTGATCTTGTTTGCAAAATTTGCTCCAGTACATCCGCCATTGGTGGACGCTGGGAGGAACCACGATCCTTGGACTCCTCATATTATATATGGTCAGCCCTAATTAAACACGAGTGGACTGGGGACTCTATTAAGCCGGATCCTACGGAGTACATGCGGTCCCTTTGGACACAAATTGGACTTTTTGTAAGCTTAAGTGGGATACTTCTTTTTGAGCTTAGATCCTAGGGTGCATTTGAGGCTCGGCTATAGATCCGGACTCTTCTATCCCCTGTTTAGTCTCCATACATAAGATGGGTATTATGGGACGAACCGGATTGGACTTCTTTTCTATGAAACGTGCCATTCGCTTAAGAATATTCTGGTCACTAGCATGATATTTCGGAAATAGTAAAATATTGGCTAAGGCCCGACCGAACTATTTGTTTCACATATAGAGCCTGAGATCAGAGCATTGTTTTTCCATCGGGAGGATTAAACTCAAGACAATGAAGTTGTCGAACATAGATGATATTAATGCGTTACAACCACTCTCTGCTATCCGTAGGAGCCGGCCTGCAATTTTTGGGCCTGCTGTAAAAAGGGTTTCCAGCAAGCAACTTCCCCTCAGGCTTCATATCCACCAAGCCAAAATTGTAAAATCCTTCCAACACCGTGTGCGGTCCCGTCTCCAATGAATAGTCTGCGTGAGTAGACTTGAGATTTAGAGGAATAAACTTAAATAAATACTTGCTATCATCACCTTGTACGGCATACGCCGACAGGCAGGCTGAAGCCATGATTATTCGCCTTTGTTTGACAACACAGGGAGACGAGCCTCAACTTTGGTTTCGTTCATGAGCGGCACCCACAAAATCACGCTCATGTAGATGTCAGATAGATCACCACGGGTTGGAACTAGTCCACCGCTGAGGAGTCGACCTATCTTTTTGAGCGTCTAATCGATAACCCACCGAGGCAGCTTGAGAGTTGTTGAGGGGAGAATACCAGTTGCGATGGGTTTCTGGTCGGCTTAGGTTTCCTGGTTGTCTCATCAAGATTTCATGTTTGGCCCAAAGCCACAGACCAGTCAAACTATGAACACCCTTCATTTGCGCGTGTGACACTGCATAAGTTGTGAATAGCACATATCTTGCGACCGGCATTAGAAAGCTTATGCCTATCAGAGAACCAGGAACGAGAAATAATTGTACATATGGCGGACCGCGTACCGCGCTGATAGCTGCTGTCGCGGATATGCCGTCTACAACTGGTTGTGATCGGCATTGAGGTCATAGTTTTCATGGGGCGGCGTACCCGTTCCCGGTGGTTCTCTTCATCTTCATCGAGAGCCATCCACCAATTGTAGATCCAGCCGCGATGTCACTGGAGCCCGCCAAGTCCCGCCATCACCGGCCCTCAACTCGTATGGAGTTTGTGCAGCCGGATCAACTAGCCATATTGGTGAGCTGATACGCGGAATAGTCCATGATTATCAGCAAAGTTTAATCGTTGTTTTTCTGCTCAGGGATCTACAAGATATTTATATTTCTTAAAGGCCTTCCTAGCTATCCTACCCCATTAATCCCTTCTTGCCAGACAAACATTAGGTTCCTACGTGCGGAAGCTCAGCAACCATGAAAGCAACTCTTATGACAGCCGCGCTCGGCTTCCTGAGCAGGTGCTTGGCGACATCTGCAGGTCTCGCTGGGCCGGAGCTGAAGCATTGGCCCCCGAAGGCCGCACAGGCTCTCAACAATATGATCCAGGAGAATACGCACAGAAATGGCAGCTATGCTGTTTTCGACATGGACAACACCAGCTACGAATACGACATCGAAGAATCTCTCTTGCCGTTTCTAGAGAACAAGGGAGTGCTGTCTCGCGAAAACCTCGACCCCTCCCTCAAAATCATTCCTTTCAAAGATATTCACAATGCGTCAATGTCGTACAAAGAGACTCTTTACAGCTACTACCTGCGGCTATGCGACATTGACGATGCCCTCTGCTATCCGTTTGCTGCTCAAGTCTTTAGCGGAATCAAGCTGCGGACACTCAAGGGTTACGTGGACGAGCTCATGTCTTTGAACGAGACGATCCCTACTTCCTACTATGAAGATGGTGTCCTTACCAACACCACAATCAATCCGCCCAAAATCTTCACCGGGCAGGTGGAGCTTTGGAATAGACTCATGGCCAACAATATTGAGGTATACGTCATGAGTGCCTCGTCTGAGGAGGTTGTCAGGATGGTCGTCTCAGACCCAAAGTATGGTTACAACTTGAAGCCCGAGAATGTCATTGGAGTAACCCTCCTGTTGAAGAACACAACTTCCGGCGAGGTTACCTCCTCGCGCAAACAAATTGAGGACGGCACTTACAGCCAAGAAGCAAACCTCGATCTCGTCATGACGCCTTTCCTGTGGACCCCAGCAACTTGGAAAGAAGGAAAATGGGCTGCGATCCTTAAATACATCGATCAGTGGAAGCAGCCAGTTTTGGTTGGAGGAGACACACCAGAGAGTGATGGCCCTATGCAATTCCATGGAGTGGATGTGGCTCGGGGTGGCATCCATCTCTGGATCAACCGCAAGAACAGCTATTTCACGCAGCTAAAAGGGATGATCAAGGAGTATAGCCAGGAACAGGACAGGCTAGGCTTACCTGTTACGGCTGATAAGAATTGGGTGGTTGTAAAGCCAGAGGATATTCTGTAAATCTATGGAATACTATAGATTATAGGTGCTTAAATAATCTATCGTTCCACTGTCTCTACTTAATATAGCTTCGCCCCCAACTCCCCGGCTGAGGACATAGTGCTTACTCCATATCCCTGATTTCCGCACTGATTTAACCTCATGGGACGAGATGCGGTGAGCAGGGTGTAATCAACCACGAACGCAAATTCATAGTGCCCACTATCCTATATGAACCCAGACCAGGCTTCAGATATTTTTGTAAATCTGTCGCGGAGCCAGACTTCAAGAATTCATGACGAGCTCAAAATTATAACAAAACTCTTAACTGGCCTCAAAACTTCAGAGCCAAAATGCCTTGCCACGTAGGCCTGTGGAACACAGGCTCAGCCCCAACTTAGTTGTGCTGACTGGGTGTCTGATATCCAATGACCATCGAGAGAGCAACGCCACAGCGTATGCTTGCATTTGCACATTCAAAAACAAGGCGGACACGTGAGTGCCTAGTGAAGATGAGCAAGGACAGAATCTCCTGAGGCATTTTATTCCCGCTTCTCTGTTTTCCTCTGACCTCCCGTTCACGCGGGATCGCCTTCCCAGACTGCTTATCTGCTTCTCCGTCGCAATACCACAATTTTTGTCTCTGCCTTGTTGCGATTGTACGTACAAAATGGGAGACCCTTTGTCGGTCACGGGCACTGCAGTCGGCATTGCCTCGCTCGGTATTCAGGTCTGCCAAGGCCTCGTCTCATATCTACGATCAGTCAGAGGCAGGAAACGAGAGATTGAGGACCATCTCCAAGCTACACAAACACTAACACGTCTCTTTCACCAACTCACCGGAATACTGCCCAAGCTCGACAGCAAGAGCTGGGCCGATTCGACCACAATTCAACAATGTCTGAAAGATAGCGAACACAAACTCCTTGAGTTTCAGCAGCTTCTGGTTGATTTCAATGGGAGGAAGTCTACAACAAATACACGCACGCGGATCGAGGAGGCTGGGCAAGGTCTGCTTTACCCTTTCCGCCAGGAGAAGTTAATTTCTCTATGTCAATCTGTGCAAGACCTGTTGCGGAACTTGGATCTAGCTATAGTTACTACATCATTGTAAGTCGCTGCCTCGACAACCAAAACTTAAGCTCTCGTCACTTACAGTTAACAGACAGACCGGACTTGCACTACACGATCGACTTGATCGGCTTGATCTTGCCATGCAAAGTTCTCAGGATCATTCAAAAGTTCAACACGATACACTAATAAACCTACATTCCCAAACTAACATCAAGTTGGGACAGGCCGTCGACAGCACAAATACTCACCGGAGCCATTCAGATGCCAAATTCAATGAAATTTTGTACTCTCAAAAGGGAGTTCAGGACAACCTCACTAGCCTCAACAATGCGGTTCAACTCTTTCAAGACAACGCTCAGTCTCAAGGCGAGCAACTACTAAGCGTGTGCAGCCAAATGCAAGCAAACCTAGTTTGCATAGAGCGCAGCGTCGATGATGCACTAGGCCGGGTTTCAAAACAAATCGATCACACAGAATGTCTTGTAAAAGACCTCGGCCTTGACGTCAGTGGCAAATTCACGATAATTGAGAATAACACTGCATCTATCGCAGCTGGAAACGAGAGTATGCTGCATATGCTGCGAGAGCTCAGCGCAAAAGTAGACTCGACGCTGTCAATCGCTTCTCGCACGGTATAGCTGTCCTTGTTCTCTTCTATGGTTTTACGCCTGCTGATATTTTCTGTCTTAAGGGTATGCAAATTTCTTGGCCAGGGGACCAAGGCTACCTCCAGGACCACCACATTTATGCCACTACGACTCCTCCGGGTCATGGTAATGGCCAAGGGCCTCCACACCCTCACGCGAGCGCAGTGGTAGATCAATCTTACGGCATTACGACCGTGATGGAGGATCTCAGAGAGAAACCAGGGGATTGCAGTTGTGCCAGAAAAGCTCGTCCAGCCGAATTTTCGTTCGGCTTCTGGGACTTTCGTTTCCAATTCGAGAGGTATGCGTGCATTCCTGGTTGCCCATTCTACGGTATTGAACCGAAAACGAAAAAGAAGATGAATGCAAAATTTCCTCTGAGACTAGCCTGGTTTACTGCCTGTATGGCCAAGGTGTGTGTCGCCTACGAGAGCGGTAATAGCAGTCTAGGCCTCTCAGTCAGCTACAGGAATGTTGTGCCGGATGAAAGAAGCCCCCTCTCTTCCGAGTGTCTGAAGGCCTTTCCACGCTCAAGAGACTTGACAGGCCCGAGATCAAGTGCTCAAATCTTGCAAAGCATGCAAGAACTGGAGCAAACAATCTTCACGCTGCTCAGAGAGGGAGAATTATCCCCACTTCAACTTGACGAGTCTTGAAGAAGTCTGTCTGAGGTAAATTCATGTCACGCCCTGATACTACTACGTAGACTAACAAGAACGTAATAGATTTTCCTTGTATGGGTATTAGATTCGATCGATTTTCGCGTAGTACTCTCACACGCCACATTATTCCAAGAGCTGGTACGGCGATTTCAGTCCCTGCAACGAGTTGCCCCGACGAACTTCTATTTGTCACCGCAAGTTTTAATACCAGGCCATCCACGACACTAGTACATGCCGCTCACTTCTTTAGTATGCACATGATGACAATTTATGCGATGATCACTGTCCGTGGTAGGGCAGATGATGATCCTCTCGTCCACAATGCCAGACAAAGACTGGTATATGCCGCAAGATTACTCCAAGCAGACTTGGAGGGCGAAGAAGTCAATCGGTATCTCACGGCACTTGTCGCTATTGGGCGCTTGTCTCCTTTGATACCCTTAGGTACAGTCATTGATGGTGAGAAATGTTGCTGAAACATGATTCATATAAATAATGTTATTAGATGCTGATAAGCTCATAGGGCTACAAGATATTCCTCCTATTTTTCAGGCGATCGCACGACAGTCTCTCACTGAGCTTGACAATTGCATTTCCGAGGACCCGGACATGGCGACGAAAATATACCTAGGATACAATGTGATTGAACTATCGCTTTCATGGCCTAATGGATTGCGAAGGTTGCTGGAGACGAAAGCAGCGCATCTCATTGATGATTGCCCCAATTTTTATTTTTCCTCCCCTATTTTCTGTGCCATCCACCTCAATATCATTGAATCGGTCGACATCCTTATGCATAAAGGATGTTCTATTGATCTTGCTGAGGTCGTTCCCGCATTGGTCGGTGCCCCGCTCGAATGCATCCAGGTCTTCGCTTCCAGAATATTTGAAAGAAGGCGAAACCTCTTGTCGTTAGCCAAGATGGAGTTGGGGCTCAATGAGCCCTGTTCTACGTCGGATGCAGATGGCCAGGCATCATATCTCTGTGCCTTGCTTGACCAAGCCAGAATTCATGTCCCTACCCATCTTCGAGTTCATCGGCACTACACAAGCATATATCATTGTGGGTTTCCGTTATACTTTTACAAGATTTTCTTTGAGAGCGGCTTTTGCTCTTACAATTCACACGATTATTTTGGACTCACGCCCATTATTGTCCGACGTTATACTGATCCCTTTCATCGCCATCATCGTTGGGGTTACACTTGGGACAAAGCTCACCCATCCGATACCACAGAGTGGCTAGAAGAACAAGGAATCCTCGACCAGACCCCAACGGACCCCATGGGTCTTGGCCTCAACATACACTCCACTGGAAGACATTACCTTGCCAGTTTGCTTGGCTGGTACGGAAGCTCTTCTGATTGCGAGATGTCTTTCTACCTTCCCGGGATGCTTAGGGTCTCACCAATATGTGGACTAGAGTCCGAGTTGAGGCAACAAATTATTTCTAGGTCTTGGAAATCCGACATTTGCCAGTGTCGGTGCTCCCCTACATCCTCGGGGTGCTCACCGTTGATACTTTTTTTAAAATCAACGGCGGACAGAAGTAATCTTCCGCCCGGGTTTTCGGTCCACCATGAGATCGTCTTATTTCTTTTTGATCTTGAACACGGAGATGAGAACTCCAATATCCGTCAGCTAAAGACTCAGAATATCGTAGAGTTCATACATTTTCTTACTTTTGAGACTCTCGATATGCCTCATACCTGTTGTCAGTTCAAGCACATTGGCCTGGAAATGCTGCAGTGCTTCAAAGGGGGCATCAACGGGAACTTCGCCCATCCAATTTGGGAGAACAGATGCTTCTCAGGTCGGGTTCCACCTCCCATGCCAAATTTAATTATGGCTTTTGATGAGTGCAAACTTCGACGGCTCCAGTCCGATGAGGAAACAAATATGAATGCCTGCGAACTGGACGCGTTGATGGAAGATTTTACGACACGGATCGAAAAAATGGAGCTTTCACCCAGATCACTGAGAATTTTCATATGGGGCTATTGGCGGTGGCGCATTTCGCAACTATTCGTCGTGGATCACGGTGTAATAAATGCAATGACCCAGTCTGTAGCGGCAGTCGAGACTTGTAGGTTCTTTACCAAACTATTCAGGCTTAGCACGGCTGATCTGCTTCTATAGATGTTCTCCCTGAGAGGGTTCGGGTCTTTCTTGGTCCTGAATTTGAGTTGATGAAAGAGGAAGAGGTCGCCCGCTTTAGAGATGATCAAATGTATACGCACTGAAGAACAAAGGTTTGTAGTTAAGTCTCTTCATCAGGTGTCGAGTGGCCGTGCCAATCGGGCTTTTATACCTTGGCTCCTCAAGAGGCGAAGGGAAGGCAGAGGTATAAGCGTGGGGGAAAGCAAGAGACTATTGGTAGAACGATGATGGCCCTCCAACTATCCGACCAGGAACTTATACTCCTTAGTCTAATATGAGAAAACAGAAGAGACTGAGTTGCAAGCGTGTTCAAAGGGTCAATGTGGCGCCTTCAGTGTGACATCTTAACGCACCATCAGGAATAGACTAACCTACACCTCGTTATCCGAATACATACCACGTTTGTCTATATTCCATCCGCTTGATTCCAGCTCCTCGATACAAGAACTTAGATCTTGATTACTGTTCCCCGCCCTTCGAACAGCCAAAATCAAACTGGCAATAGTACAGGGATCCCAAAAACCAGCTAAATGGTGACCTCGTTGTGCAAGGTCGCAAATTTGGTGAGCATTCCAAGTCATGCGGTTTCCCTCCGCCGCAATATCCCGACTGTCCTGGCCTACACTCAACAGAATCATCAAAGCCGTGTGGTAAAATACAGCGGCAGCGAATCCCGCGCTATGAGTAAAGAGTAGTCCTCGGGATGAGCCAGCTCCATCCTTCACATGAGCTAAAGGTAAGAGGCCAGGAGGACGACTTGAGAACCATGATTGAAGTCGATCTGACAATTGCCTCCAAGACTCATTGCGATATCTTATTCTTTCCCCGCCGGCGCCTACTGCAGGTAAGCACAACCGGGTGGCATCTACGAGAAGAGCCAAGCAGTCAATTGAAGAAGTCAGCTCCGGCTTCAAAGCACTCTCCTCTTGATCATTTTTGAATGGCGCAAGGATATCTTTCAATACTTCTGATCCAATGGCTGGTCGAGTCTCTTTGATTAAAGCATGTGCCACTTCTACAGAGTAATTAGCTATGACAAGGGGAGACAGACGGCGACAAATCAAATATGTCATGCTTACCAAACCTAACCATGAGCACAACCAGGCTCAGCAAAATCTTTTGGTAGGTTTTATCAGCAGGTCTTAACCCGCTGAAACTTATCGTCCCCCAGCCATCTATGAAAGCGGAATCCCATGAGGTTGGTTGGGTTTCGACGAAGGCCCTGGCTCTCCCAAACACGTACCTGACCATCTCTTGCAAAGCCCAGAACTCGTAACCCTTGTTCGTGGAAGAAGCTCCTTTAAGATTTTCTACATCAGTTTCGGTGAATGTTTGGTCGTCGCAAGTCGAGGCAGAAAGATGCAGAATCGATTTCAATACTCCAGAAGACTCCATGGCGAGGCGGGGGAGCAGGACGCCAAATGTGCGGGAGGCATCTAAGATATCAAGCTATGTTCTTCCATTAGTTATGTCTAGTTTGTGAGCTTGGAGACTGTTCTAAGTGTAAGCGTACCCAAGGAGCGACTCGGTCCATGTAATGTGCGAGAAGTCGGGCTGCATCCGGGGATATTGTCCGCGGTGTAGGGGGCTCTTCAAGTTGAACAACTTCATAGTGTGTTTTTGATAGGGCTCGGGCTTCCTTCTCCCAGTGTGAGTCGTCCTCTTGATGAATGTCCGCGTTTTTAGCAGTTGATTGAGGCGGCTGGGCTGATGGCGCGTAGTTCACAAACTTGAAAGCATTTTCCGTTAGCCCATGAAGCCAATGTGCTTTCACCAATCTCTACATACCTGCACTTCCCTTCCAGGTGCCAAGCTGGTTTCAGGAACCAGCTGTCTTTCGATGGTTCTCGAATTTTTGTCTAGGAAGGAGACAATCGATACATAGCGACACTCCGATCCGGCGTCGATACAGCGGTTGCATTGCGGTTTTGATTCATCACCTGGACGTAAGAGAACAGAAGTCAGCAACTTTCTCTCGTAAGAGCGTGTTAACCTACACTTTCGTCTCCTACTTCGACATCGTTCGCATCCCGTTCTCGTTCTGGTCCTCGGTAGCGAAGCAGGACGTGTTTCGTTGTCTTTGTCTTTGGATGCTGGGCTCATGGCCAACCACCCCAGGCATCTGGGTAGGAGACGAATGACCTCATAGAACCGGAAGTTTCTAGGTCTAGATTTGCGGGCGAGTCGCGAAACTCCTTAATTAGTGTGGTCTGGATGCTTATAAAACTGGAATGGATGCGGTGGAAGGGATTGCCGCTTTTGGACACTCCACCCTCTCCCCCTTTTTCATTGGCTCCAACTTAAAGCCCGTATAACAAATCAAGCGTCACATTTGTAACACCCGAACGCTGTAATTGTAGGACAGGGAGGCAAACAAGTAGAAGTATATAATTGAGGGCCTTGCCTTCTCGTAGTAAAGCATCATCACTATCAGTTTTTGTCTTTGCATTTCACCATGTCTGCTGTACCAAAGACCATGAAGGCGTGGCTGGTCACCAAAGTCGGGCCTCCCAAAGATGCACTGGAATTCAAGCCTGACTGGCCAGTGCCCACTGCTCTCAAGAAGGATGACATTATGGTGCGGGTTGCATATGCTGCCCTCAACCCTCTTGATCTTGTCTTGATGCAGAACTGGTATCCTTTCCGCAAACCAGCGTTCACAGCGGTCGACTTTGTCGGCGAAGTGATTCAAGCTGGCTCCAATGTCCCTGATCACATCAAAGTCGGCATGACTGTTTGTGGCACAGTGCCTACCCTTCAAATCTTCAAAGGCAACGGGGTCTTGGCCGAGTATCTTGTGGTCCCTGGTCATGCGGCGGCGGAGAAGCCACCCGGAGTGGACGAACCTACTGCCGTTGGTCTCATGGGCGTTGCTGGCCAGACGGCGACTGTAGTGGTGGAATCCGCAAAGCTTAGCAAGGGTGTCAAGGTCCTCTTGAATGGTGCTAGTGGAGGAGTTGGTACCATCTTGACGCAGGTTCTGAACGCCAAAGGCGTCGATGTCACCGCGATCTGCTCAAAGAGAAATGAAGATACTGTCTTGCGACTAGGTGCCAAACAAGTAAGTGCTTCTCCTTCTTTCTATCCCCGAACAAAGGAGGTTCTAATGCTCTGGCTTCTCAGACGATTGACTACACTGCGCCCGGTGTAATTTACGATCGACTTGCATCTCAGTTCAGCGACAAACCCTTTGACCTCGTTATAGACTGCATCGGCGATGAAAAACTCTACAAGAAGTCCTCGGGTTTCCTCAAGAAAGATGGAAAGTTCATGACTTTTGCTGGAAGTTTTGCATCAGCCATCAAGCTCAGCCTTCAGCCCGCGATCCTTGGCGGGGGTCCGCGACAATTCGTAAGAGTGAACAACAATCCTGCGGGGGCCCGAGCCAAGGAGGTAGCTAGTTGGTATGAAGCAGGCTGGGTTACAGAGATTCCGATTGAGGTTTTCACCATGGATCAAGTACTTGAGGTAAGTGGTGCTATTTTAAGGGGGGCATTGGATCCTCGGCTGACAAGCGACATAGGCCTACGAGAAGCTCGCTACCAAACACGCGAAAGGCAAACTGATTGTAAAAGTTGCTTGAGAAGATCTGATTCGCTATCTTGAGGCTTCACTGGTTGTTTGAATTTGGTTTTCGTCTAGTATTCTGCGTTGCACGAGATGTCTCTCAATTATTTGCTCTGGGACTCGAAGCTTGACGGGGCGACTGCTTGTTTCCCTTGTTCATTGCAACATAATGCGAACCCGGCAATGGAATATCAGCGAAATCTCTGATACACTTTGACTTCGGGTAGAATTTCTTTAGAGTTATCTAGATATCCAATGATTTGACCGTCTTTGAAATCTGCCAACGACCCTTGGCGCCGTCCAATTCGACTCGTCCCTTGTCCCTACCCTGTACTAATAATAAGCAGAAATTTTCGAGGACTCTGATTGAATCATGACCACTATCCTTGGGCTATATCTAACTCCCCCGGGACCTTTACTCGGATGGATCTATTCCTCAGATCCGAAACTAGGGCTTTAGAGAGTCCTCCAAAGCCACGCGTCTTAGCAATTCTCGGTCTTGCGGGTCTGGTTGAATGGCATCATCTCAGGTTAAGATGGTATCAACGGACAATCATGCATTCTTTGATAAGGAAACACAAATGCAATTAGGATCGAAATGAGAGACACAACTGTGGTTTCAAGCTCACATCTCCTTCGCTAACCGGTCTAATCTCCCACTGACCTTCCTGCTATCATTAAGGGCCAGCTCCAAACGCCGTTTCTGTTCTCCACTCAGCTCATCTGAGTTCTCAACTCAAAAGCCTCATACTCAACGTCATTTACGCACTTCATAACCTTAAAAAGGCTCAAGATCATACACCAGACCTGTAGCCAGCGCAGGAACTTACGTATTCAACTGAGAGGCCACATCGGACGATGCTATCGCGTGGTCAGGGCAGAATCTCCCATTAACCCGAAGGGCAAAGCAACAACGTGCGGAGACGTCGTGGACCCCTGTCTATCCTCCTCGGAGAAGCGGATTGCAAGCTCAGCTTGGATTTTCTCTTTCATTTCTGACTCCCGTTCCTTGGAAGGTTTTGAAAGCCGTCATTAAATGCTACAGCTTCAGCCTACCCCTCCGGTTCATCGTAACACCTGGTGAAGCGCCGAGACACCTTCTCGTCAGAATCCTTCACAGATCCTAACTATGCCGGCTCCCGTGTCCCGCGTGGCCGTCATTGGCGCCGGTCCTGCGGGCGCAATTACTATCGATGCCCTCGCCCGTGAGCACGCCTTCTCACTGATTCGCGTGTTTGAGCGCCGTGAAGGCCCCGGAGGCTGCTGGTACTTATCTCCTCTTCTGACCCTTTCATTTCTCGTCTTCCCCCGTCGACACAGATCTTTAAGACTGACAAACAATCAGGATCGGCGATACCAGTCCCCCACCAACCCTCTCCGGCTTCGCCGCTCTCGCCGCCCGCACTGCCGATCCGCCACTCCCGATCCCGCCGGTGCTCCCGGCCCTCACGCCCCGGTCCGACCAGCCCCGCTTCGCCGAGTCCTCCGTGTATCCCTACCTTGAGACTAATGTCGCGGCCGTACCCATGGAGTTTAGCCAGGAGCCGTTCCCGTCAGAGCAGAGCGCCTGGTCCCTTGCCACTCATGGCCCGGATACACCGTTTCGACACTGGAGGGCCGTCCGGGGGTATGTAGAAGGTCTTGTGAAACGAAGGGGTTATGAAGACTTGATAAGCTACGGGACGACTGTTGAGCTTGTTGAGAAGGTTGGCGATGAGTGGGTGGTTACCTTGCGGAAGGGTGGCCAAGAGCAGGACTATTGGTGGTCGGAACGATTCGACGCTGTCGTCGTTGCAAGTGGGCATTACTGGGTGCCATATATTCCCTCGATCGAGGGCCTTGAGGAGTATGAGAAGCTTCGGCCCGGGAGTGTCCTGCACAGCAAGCTCTATCGCGGGCGAGATCAGTTCAAACACAAGGTAAGCCGTGTAAACATCATCACTACAACCTGAGAGACAACAGCTAATCATATTCATCAGCGTGTTGTCGTCGTTGGAGCCTCCGTCTCAGCAGCTGACATCGCTGTCGACCTCGTTACCGTCGCCTCAACCCCTATTCACGCTGTCATTCTCGGCCACACCCTCAACGGCTACTTCGGTGGTGAAGCCTTTGAGCATCCCCTCATCCAAAAGCAGCCCTCCATCGCACGCGTCTGTGCCAAAACACGTACAGTTTACTTTGTTGACGGCAGCTCCATCCCCGATGTCGACAACATCATCTTCGGCACCGGTTATACTTGGACGCTGCCCTTCCTGCCTCAAGTCCCCGTGCGCAACAACCGCGTGCCCGACCTGTACCAGCACATTGTTTGGCAAAAAGACCCAACGCTACTTTTCGTCGGCGCCGTGGGCGCGGGTCTGACGTTCAAGATCTTCGAGTGGCAGGCCGTCTACGCTGCACGCCTACTTGCTGGTCGCGGCACGCTGCCTGCCCTCGAAGAGATGCAGCAGTGGGAACAGGATCGAATACAGAGCCGCGGCGACGGACCCAAGTTCACTATGGTGTTCCCCGAGTTTGAGGACTACTTCGAGGGGCTGCGAAAACTGGCGGGCGATAGGGAGAAGACCCTGGGGCGGAAGCTGCCCAAGTTTCGGCGCGAGTGGCATAGAGGCTTCATGGACGGTCATGATCTGAGGAAAAATATGTGGCGGCGTCTGAATGCCGCTGCGGTAGCAGAGGAAACATCAAAGACTGAAACGAAAGCGCATTTATAGAGGTAGAATACAGAGGGGTGCTCAATAGTACAAGGTTGATTGCAATTTGGTGAATGCGTGATCGAGAATGACTAGACCCTAGCTATGCAGTTATGAATGAGTGACCCAAGTTTGTCAGTATTGGATATGATAGTTGATACGAATAATGCGCCTTAAGGATAACCCTACAAACTCCCCAAAACAAGAAAACGACGCCTCCAGTGCTTCAATACTCGTCGCGACCGTATATACTTGCCAAAAACCTCATTGACCTCTCCAACTCCAGAATCTTGTTGGTCAGATCAAAGTCAGGTAGTATCTTATCCTTCTCTTTTTCGACCCAGACTTGCATGTCAGGATTTAGAACCAAGGGGTCAGGATTTGCCCACTTGCTGACAGCCATCTCTTCCGCTGTAATGCGGTCTGCCGGGTCGAAACGAAAGACCCTCTCCAGCAAGTCTAGCAAGAAGGAGGCTTCGTCCGCTGGGATTTTGGTCTTCTTGACCTTGTTTTTCAGTGCTTTGTGCTTCTTTGCTCCTTGGCATTTGTACCTGTCAGCCCTCTTGCGAGGCGGCGATTTCCGACGTCGCCACATGAATTCTCTGCGAGCAGGGTATTTCTTGGCTTGCCTTGCCATTTCCTGGCGACACTCTTCTCGCGTTGGGTAATTCTCTCCGATCAGTCCCAGGGATGATGAAGCTACGTCCGATAGCATTGATGTGGCTTCTTCTCGGAACGAAAACGCGATTCGCGGTTTGTGGTTCATTGCAACACCATCGCGTTTTGCCACAAGAACGTCACGAACTACTGATTCATTGAACGCTTGATGTGACAACTCTGTTTTTAACAGCTTCATCCAGTCGACATCATCGCGTATATTGTCAATGTGTTGCTTTAGAGAAACGTCGGCTCGGAGAACGAATTCCCTGGGAAATCCGTGGCCGGCCTTTGTCGGGTAGCCGTTCCAAGTCCACCGCTGATCAGCCCAGACTGAAGGAATTTCTCCAAGAAGGTCTCGTTGGCGCTGCACGGTGAAAACAGGCGCGGTGTAAGAGGCCTTCTTGACCGGTTTGCTGAAAAGATTTTTTGATGATCGAACCTTGTATATTGTACAGCCGAGCGCCCAGATGTCGGAGGCTTTGCTCGGTGCTTCACCGAATATGAGCTCTGGTGCCAAGTACTTGACCAAACTGAGAATCTGTGTAGGAGGCGACGAGACCTTAAAGGCCTTTTCCAAGCCAATGATGTATGTACGGTACTCGAAAAGACTGACGTTGACCTCTGAGAAATCTACGGATGGCACAATATAAAGCGGCTTGCCACTACCGGACCCGCGCTCAAAAGGATAGAAACACTTTTTGGGCTCCCCAAGAAGATGGTATATCATGTTCAGCCGGAGTTTGCTGAGAGTGGCAGGATCCAGGGAAAGGGCGATATTCTCCGGTCTCAAATCTAGCAAATGGTAGCGTGCGTCAGCGTACTCCGTGAACTACCACTGAGAGGGTTATGACCAACTCACCTCCGTGACAGATGTCAAGGCTGTGCAACCTAGCCAAAGCTTCCATGGCTTGCTTGAGAGAGTGTCTGGCAATCATATGATTCATCTGACATCTGGAACTCGACAACTGAGCTAGAGTCGGGCCCATGACGGGAAACACAAAACAGACATGTATGCCGAACACGCTCTTCGACTCGACGATACGCTCGGGCATAAGAAAGCCGCAATCATCTTTGCTCTCGGGCCGAACCGCCTTGGTGACGAGCCATATTGATTTTTTATAGCTTTCTGATTTATCTGCAGCTATGACCTGGAGGGCTCTCTATGTCCCCTCCAGAGTGTCGCGGACTAGCCAGACAGTTGACGAAGATCCCCAGCCGAGTTTGTGGACAACCACATATTGCTCGACAAAGGTCTGGCCTATGGTCACGGGACAGAGGCCGCCGGGTCGGTAGTCGTCCCAGTCTTCGCATCTATGCCTCCGGGGAGAGAACATGGGAAATTGTAGCATATTATGCCAGGATTCAGGAATATCCTTCCAATTCTTGCGGGCAAGGTCCGATGGCTGTCTCGTCGGGGCGATCATATTATTGCTGTATAAGTGATCGAAAGATACAGAAAGAATTGACGGATAGACAATAATAGAGCTCAAATGCTGATGAATAGCATAAGCCGAGATATGCGAAGTTGTGGATGTTTGATAAGGGAAGATCAATACGCCGTAGAAAGTTTAAGTGGAGGAATTACGTCTCCTGCGCAGTGCTCTTGAGGAAGGAAGCTCCACAAAGATGCTTGGTTATGTTGATATATGAGTATCCAGGAAAGAGCTAGTTGGCTTTGAACTCCTAGATGAGTGAAAGTCGTGATATGGTCGCAGGAGAGTACGCCAAGTAGCAGTAGTCGGATCTTTAGCTCTCGAGTCTCGCAAGCGAATGTCGATAAAACCACAGTATTGTTCAACTTCTTTCGCTTTATTGAAGACCCTTCTGTTTGAACTCCTGCCCTGGGGTTTCCTTCAGCAAAACACGACTTCATATTCCCATAGATCAGGCAACAACTACAAGCCATATCCTACACTTCCCCTTCAGGTTCCCGCCTTAGAACGGCTGTTGAGGGCGTGGCCGGTCTCGAGGGTTCGCTCCGTCTTAGTTCTCTCAGCCACTCGCTCACTCTTGTCGCTTTCAAGTCCTCTACGCCAATCCGTTGCAACCAATCCCCTGCAGCATCGTCATCTGGGTCGCTCATGCTCCAGAGCATCAAATGTTCCAAAATAGCAAGTACGCCCGCTATCACGATGGGCACAATCGGATTACCCCAGTGTGAGGACCACGCCGTATAGAAGATGAGCACGAATGCATCCATGGCGTCGCTTAGTAGACTGGCGGCCAGCGCGCGGCTTGTCTCATAACGGGCGTCATACGGAGCTGTGAAGAGCAAGCCAGCTAGGATAACGTCGCGCACGCCGATGAGGCTGGCGAGCATGTACGCTTCGCCGCTGGGAGAGACATCGAGAGCGAGGAGGCCGAGGCGTGGGTATGCGATGAGCGAGACGCCACGAAGAAAGCGGATAGTAGAAAAGCAAGTCAAGGCGACCTTTTGAAGTCTCGAGAGTCGCATAGAAGAAGCGTCACGGGAGGGAGTGGCGAAGGCTGAGACGGGGAGGAGAGGAGTTGTGGCGGAGGCCGCCATTTGATGAGACTTATTGCTGCTGTTCCTGTAAAGAACGAAACAATTCTGAGTATGAGATGAAGGAGCAACAAGAAAACAGTTAAAATAAGAGGAAGAGAGCGATTCGAAATAATTTATTAATCCGTCTCATCGCCATCTAGCTCATATCTTCCCCGCATTTTGCTATGGCGGCGTCATGAACCAAAACTTCATGGGGGCGAGCTTCCCTAGGCCAGAGATATGAGAGGCGAAATCGGACGGGTGATTCGTATGCTTTAGCGGTCACCTGCCAACGATCTGCAGTGGGAGACTCGTGAGACGTGCTTTCGTTCGCTGGAGGGCCATTGCCGGGTGATACGCTCCGGCGGCGGCAGGCTGGTGGATGGTTGGCGATGATCCTGGTTGGATCGTCGACGGGATGCTGGAAAGAGAGGGGTGAGGGGGTGCTTGGCATAGATATGGGAATTGGAGATGTCGATGAAGAAAACCACTCTAGGTATCCAAGCACCAAGATGGATGTTGCAGAAAGTTTGCAGCACACCCCTCCGGTTCACTCGGATGCGCATCGAGTTGTCCTATTCGATGGAAACCAGGAGTCTACCTAGACACAGAGTGAGTGCGACCTCGGTTACAAACCGACCCCTAATTCCCAGCGCGAAGACGTGCACAAGAGCTCACGCTTACGCTTACCCAACATCACCAAACACTTCAACACCACAAACCACCCACCAACAGCTGCAAACAGCTTCTAATATCTAGAAATTCCAACCGTCCTTTCTGATACTTAAGTCCGTCCGGCTATCTCCGCCGCCAAAACAGAGCCATGCGAGACCCAAAGCCCTCGAATGTCTCAAACGTCCAGCATCTCTGCATTCAGCTCATCACCCGCCCTCCCCTGCAACTCCAGAAGCCCCGGCCGCTCTAGCACGGGCGCTTCCACGAGGGTTCCCGGGATTCCAGCCCATTCCAGCGCCGCCATCACGCAACGCTTGGCCCATCGCGGTCTGGCGCGCATTCGACGATGCCCAGAACCCCGGGCCTGACAGCTTCACTTTCTTGTCTTTGACTTCGAGGCTTGTGTCTCTTCTGGGTGAGGGCGGCGGTCCGAAAAGCTTCGCCAACGCCATGTCTCTCTTGCGCTTTGATGTAGGGCTGGCTTGATTGGGGTTGAGGCCGGTAGATAGATCCAACTCAATCCATTCCTTTGCTCTGCTGACCCCTTCCCCTCATTGAGTGTGCCTGTTGTGCCTGTTGTCTCTCTCCTCATCTCTCCCCCCTCCCTCTCTAACCGAGCTGCGTTGACTTGCAGGCCTGTCACTTCTCACCTTGGCTGGCAAACAGCTGACTCCTGTCGACGGGCTCTTTTTGCTTTTTGCACGCGACACGGAGCTATTGATTCAACCCCTCCCGCTGTCCTTTGTCTTGTCACATCCTCCGCTTATTTGCATCGCGAATCCATCTCTCAGCCACATTTGCGCCGTCGACGACTTCAATCGCGAAACAAAGAAAGCATATCCCAAGAAGCGACATCGCTCCAAACAGAGGATTGGGGAGAACCATGGGGAAATCAGACGACTCGGGGAGTCGGAAGAGCAGTGTCAAGTCAAGTCCTAAGGGGAGTCCCCGGATCTCTGACAGCGGATGCGACGTACAAGCACAACAAGATGGTATGTATCGAGTCGCGAAACTTTCAAGATGCCTCACAACGCTGGAATTGGGCGACCGAGACAGTGCGCAATTATTTGCTTTGCATAATCAGCAATCAGCGGCCATGCGCGAGACGCCCTCCAGCAATACTCTCCTCACATACGATATCCACCATCGCGATACCCTCACTAACACGCCCAGAACCCTCCCCAACGCCTCCCTCCCCCCAAGGCCTCCTCCACGGCGACACGCACATCGAAGCCGGCGGCAGCGACGAAGACGGCGAATTCTCCGCCGACGATTTCGATGCCGACGCCGCAGCCTCGACCTCCTCGACCTCGCTCAGCTCCAGCATCTACGAGCACAGCTACGAAAACGGCCGGCGCTACCACCGCTATCGCCACGGCCGGTACCCGATACCGAACGACGAAGCTGAGCAGAACCGCGAGGATATGCTGCATACGATGATGCTGGAGGCGACGGATGGGAGGCTGTTTTATGCGCCGATAGGGTCGCATCCGCAGAAGATTGTGGATTTGGGGACGGGGACGGGGATATGGGCGATTGAGAGTGCGTACAACCTGTGCTTGGCCTTTGGAGAGAGATATTGGTAATGTTGGATGGCTAATTTGGAGTGTTGCAGTGGGTGATAGGTATCCCAGTGCTGCGATATTGGGCTTGGATCTGAGTCCTATCCAACCCGTCTGGGTCCCCTCGAATGTCAGGTATGGTCCCTCCCTCCTCAAAAGAAGTCCAACGGCTAACAAATCATCAGGTTCCTGGTCGACGATGTGGAAGATGAATGGCTCAATGGCGACGACTTCGACTTTGTGCACCTCCGCAACATGGTCCCGATTCTCAAATCGCCCGTCGCCCTCCTCAAGCAAGCCTACGCGTGAGATCAACTCGAACTTTCTCACTCCCTTCAGCCTCTAACTGATACTTCAAGACATATGAAACCTGGAGCCTGGGTCGAACTCCAAGATGTCGACGGCGACGTGAATACCGACGACGATAGCGTGCCAGAGGACTGGCCCCTGAAACGGTTCACCGAGTACCTGCTCCAAGCCTTCGCGCAATTCGGCACCAACGCACACGCCGCTATGTTTGGAGGGCAGTATCTAGAGGAGGCTGGTTTTGTGAACATCCAGCATAATTATATCAAGCTGCCTTACGGAACATGGCCGAAGGATAAGTAGGAGACCGCTTCGTGGAGTTTCCGAACGTTGATCAGTATACTGACATGTTTCTGTAGATTGATGAGGCTAGTTGGAATGTACTACCGCACTGCCTGCGAAGACTTCTTCCCAGCCGTTGGCGCTATTCACTTTCCCCTCTTAGGCTGGGAGAAGGCTGAGATGGAGGTCTTCTTCGCACAATGTCGGCAAGCAATGCGGGATCCCAAGGTGCATGCGTACGGAAAAATGCATTTCTGGAGTGGTCAAAAGCCTTTGGACGCAGAATAGCCATGTTTGTATTTGCATTTTACTCTAGGATGGGCAATCTGTGTAGCGAGCGTTTAATGCCTGTCCATGTAAATAATATTTTGCTCTATGGGGGGAGTGTATGCCTCGGAGAAGCAGATGGTCTGGAGCGTTCCTAATATTCTGAACTATTACGAGGTTGAACAGAACTTGCAATTAACTGGTTGTAGTTGTTTTCCTGAATAAGTTGATGGCTCCGGGATACCCTGCTGTAGTTGATCAAATATGAGATTGACCTATATCATCCATTTTGACTTTTGTCTATCACCCCAAATTGCTATGCAAAAACTCCTTTCACTCTTGGTATCTCACCCATTGTTTCCTTCACTTAGTTAGTAGGTCACCTCCGACCCTTCTTAACCTTCTTCAAGCTTCTCCCCTCATCACCATCATCGCCTCTCCTCTTCTTCCTGCCTTCCTCCAACAGCTTCTTCATGCCTTCAGTAGCCTTGAACTTGGGGTTCGAAGGGTCAATAGCAAACTCGTGGCTCTCGTACACGGCCTTGAATCGATCGTCGCCAACATCCATGTTGAAGCCCTCCTGCAACCCGCCGCGAGTGTCCTTGCTTTGCTTCTTCTTGCCCTTGCCCTTCTTGTTCTTCAGCTTCTCGGCTCGCAGAATTTCGTTCATGTCGAAGTGGTCGAGATGCTCGGCCTGGTTGTCATCGGCGTCCTCGGCCATGACCTTCTGTAGTTGTGCGCGTTGGGCTTCGGATTCAGCTTCGGCGGCTTCACGAGCTTCGCGCTTCTTCCGTCGCTCCTCCTTGCGAATGGCACTCTTGGAAACGGGCTCTGGTTCGGCCGCGGTGAAGAAAGGATCGTCGAAGCCTAGGTCTTCTGCTTCATCAGCAGGCTCTTGGGGCTCGGCCTCTTCTACCTCCGCATCCGGATCAAGGCCTTCTCGCTTGGCTCGGGCTTGTTGTCGCTTCTTCTCCTTACGCTCGCGTTCCTTTCGCATATACTTCTCAATCGTAGTCTCCTCCGTCTCGTCCTTCTTCTTAGGATCGCTCTCCGTCAGAGCCGGGGTAAATGTGATTTGCATATCGCCAACCGGGCCATCCTTGGATTTCGAGGCAGGCTCGTCGCCAAGACCTAGGGCTTCTCGCATCTTGCGTCGAGCCAGTTCCTTCTTTGACAACTTGGGTTCGTCCTCAGCGCCATCTGCGTCACCAGCCTCAGCATCGCCCTCATCCTCTGATTCGTCCTCATCTTCGCTATCGCTTGCGAGATATGCCTTGAGATCATTCTCGTCAATATCAGCTCGGCTTCCCGTGAAAGCCCGCTTGATCGACTCTTTTCGTGACGCCTCTTCGGGGTGCATGTCCCAAGTCAGCTTGACCTTGGAGCTCTGGAGCGCATTCGTTACGAACTCGACCGGCTTATATGAGTCGGGGACCCTGTCGCACTCGTCTCGGGGTTCGTCGTCGAAAGTAACATCGTCGGGAACGAATCGCAAATCTAGGAAGTTGGACGAAGACTGGTATTCTCGCCCATCCGTGGCCTCGTAAATTTGCTGCGCAACGTTGGGACTTGAGCATACCATGACGGCGTAGTAATATCGTAGCCTGTCAAGCTGATATGATCGTAGAGCGTCGCTGTCAAAGTCTTGGTCGTCGCCCTCCTGAAGCAGGCTCTGCTTGATCTTCTCATCGCCGCTGTCGTTGTCGCTGTCGTCTGAATCGTCATCGCTATCCTCGCGAGCGTCTCCCTTAAAGAGTGCCTTCGGGGGGCCTTCGACCTCTTCTTGCTGCATGCGCTCCTTGCCGAATTCGCTTGGGTACACGGAAATCTTTTCGATCCAGCCACTTCCACTGGGGAGGAAGCTTGAGAACAAGGCCATGAGATCTGTGGATTTGACGTGGTCCCAATCCAGGTTGACAATTGCTATCCGGTTGGTGACCTCACCTGCTTCGGCATCGGCGTGCTCGTCTTGAAAGCGTTGCATATCACCCTCGGTCAGGGTTGCGGGATCGACCCCCTCCTCCTCACTATCCTCGTCAGAATCGGAGTCCGACTCTGAAGATGAAGAGAAGCCTCCCCCTCGGGCTGGGTCAAATTTCTTGTGGGCAGCTCGAAGCTCTCGCTGAACGAGTTCATCATCGTCGACCTCGATCTCGTCCTCCTCTTCAGATGCATCGTCGTCCTTGTCTTCGTCTTCGTCATCCTCTTCTTGCTGATATAATCTCTGAAGGGCCTTCTTCTTTGAATCAGACTTTAATTTTCGGCCGTAACGATCGACTTTGGCAGCGGCGGTGAATTCGTCATCCTTGAGCATACGCGAAAATCGTTTGTCGATTGTGACTTTGGTGCTCTTCTTCGAGGGCAATCGGAAACGAGGATCGGTTTCGAAGTTGGCGAATCGCTTGTCGGCGATCTTGCTCGACGAGGAGCCGCCATTCTTCTTTGAGTTCTTCATGGTGACGGCTGTTGACAATTGCTGTCGCGAGCTCGAGGAAGCTGGATGGAGGGGCAGAAAGCAATCAATTTTTTGGCGGTGAAACTTTTCTGCCGAAGATTATCTTTTAAGCTAGCTTGAAATAGATTAGGCGCTTTTAGCTTTGAGTACCCTACGCGACCAATATCTTGACATTTATCGCTTCTCAAGAGTATTGAGGAGATTTAAAAGGCAATTATACACTCAGAAAGAGTGTCATTACCTTATTTATCCCAGAAACTGTAGTATTTGTTCGGTTCATGTGATTATTTGGACGGCGTTGATAGACTTGAATACAGCTGGCTCTGTCCCCACCCTCCGGCCGGAGAAGTTGGGGCTTTCCATCCAACCCACCTGGATCATGGCTGGATCTGCCCGGATTTTTTTTCGAGATGGCATCTCCATGATTCATGATTCCCCCGAACAAGAACCAGGTAGACAGGCGTTGAGCCACTACCCCTTTCTCACCTTCTCACCACGCCATTGATCGTGAAGATCATACAACATGGCGCCGAACGCACGAGTCTCAGGGCGCGCGCCCAAGCCGCATGCGTCTCGAAAGATCGAAAGTCGCCAGGAAAAGCGAAAGAGGAACCAGGAAGATTTGCAGAAACTGCAAGCCCAAGTCGATGAGCTGGTATGTGATGGCGCTAAAATGGAGAGGAACTCGTTGATGTGTCTAACACACCTTTTTTTATAGGATCTTAAGTCGACCGAGATCAAGAACTTCTCCGACCTCCCTCTCTCTCAACCCACGGCCTCCGGCGTCGAAAAGTCACACTTCCAGGTTCTCACCGATGTCCAAGCCCGCGCGATACCTCTCGCGTTGAAGAATCAGGATATCCTCGGTGCTGCCAGGACGGGCAGTGGAAAGACTCTGGCCTTCCTCGTCCCCGTGCTGGAGAAGCTCTACCGGATACAATGGACTGAATACGATGGCCTCGGCGCACTCATTATCTCACCGACCCGCGAACTCGCTGCCCAGATCTTCGGAGTCTTGAAGAAAATTGGTCGCTATCATTCCTTCTCAGCAGGCTTGGTGATTGGCGGGAAAAGCTTGAAAGAGGAGGCTGAGCGACTTGGGCGCATGAACATCCTCATTTGCACTCCCGGCCGAATGCTGCAGCATCTCGACCAAACCGCTGGCTTCAATGCCGACAATCTCCAGATTCTGGTGCTTGACGAGGCAGATCGTATCATGGATATGGGATTTCAGTCAGCAGTTGATGCTCTCGTGGAACACCTGCCCAAGTCTCGACAAACTCTCATGTTCAGTGCCACTCAAAGCAAGAAAGTCTCGGATCTCGCACGCCTCAGCCTCAAGGATCCAGCATACGTCTCAGTGCACGCAGCCTCTGACAGCGTAACGCCATCAACGCTGAAGCAACACTATCTCGTCACTCCTCTCCCTGAAAAACTCGACACTCTCTACGGCTTCATAAAAGCCAACCTCAAGAAGAAAATCATTGTCTTCCTCAGCTCCGGGAAACAAGTCAGATTTGTTTACGAAAGCTTCCGACACTTACAACCTGGTATTCCACTACTCCACCTCCACGGCCGGCAAAAACAGCTGGCCCGGTTAGAAATCACGTCTAGATTTACCGAGGCAAAACATTCCTGTTTGTTCGCGACAGATGTGGTGGCCAGAGGTATCGATTTCCCTGCTGTGGACTGGGTGGTTCAGGTCGACTGCCCCGAAGACGCAGATACTTACATTCACCGAGTGGGACGAACAGCACGATACCAGAGCAATGGACAAGCTGTGCTTTTCTTGGACCCGAGTGAGGAAGGACCCATGATTCGGAAACTCCAACAAAAGAAGATTCCCATCGAAAAGGTCAATGCCAAGGAGAAGAAGAAGCGAAGTATAAAGGATCAACTGCAGAACATGTGCTTTCAAAATCCGGATTTGAAGTATCTGGGCCAAAAAGCCTTCATCTGCTACGCGAAGTCCATCCACCTGCAAAAAGACAAGGACGTCTTCAGGTTTAACAAATTGGACCTGGATGCCTTTGCTGCCAGTCTCGGTCTCCCGGGTACACCACAGATCAAGTTCCAGAAGGGAGACGATGTCAAGCGGATAAAGAACGCTCCACGCCATGGTATGTCGAGTGGATCAGAATCAGACATGGATCTAGATGGGCCAAAACAGAAGAAGGAGAAGAAGCAAGAAGTGCGGACAAAGTACGATCGCATGTTTGAGCGAACAAACCAGGATGTCTTGTCAAGTCACTACAACAAACTTGTCGATGAGGATGGCCAGAAACCAAAGGGAGACGACGAAAACGATGAAGACGCCGATTTCCTGTCCGTGAAACGCCGTCTTAACGATTCGGACCTTGACGAAGAATCCAAGGGCGCTGCTGAAAGCACCGCACGTGTGATTCGAGGCTTAGGCGGCGAGGAGGATTACATTGTGGACTCTAAGCGCCGTGAAAAGGCTATGAAGTCGAAGAAGAAGATGCTGAAGTTCAAGGGCAACCCGACCAAGCTGGTCTTCGATGAGGACGGCAACTCCCACGCAGTATACGAGCTGCAAAACGAAGAAGACTTCGCCCAAGAAGGTCCCGCCGAAGAACAGCGCCGTCGCTTCGTCGATGCCGAAACGGAGCGCGTGCGCGAAGCCGATGCCGACGACAAGCTCCTCGCCAAGCAGAAGCGCCGCGAGAAGCGTGAGAAGCGCAAAGCCCGCGAGGCTCTCGAACGCGCCGGCATCGACCCTGATGCCGCACCTCAACTTGTCGAAGCCGACGGCGAAGATCCCCTGGCACTCATGCGGTCACTGCCCATTGCCGGAGAGGAAAGCAGCGCCAGCGACGACGAGCAAGGCCCGCCCAAGAAGCGCGCCAAGAAGTGGTTCGAGGACGACTCCGACGAGGAGCGCCGGCAGAAGAAGAAGAGCAAGAAGCACGGCAGGGTCTTCGAGGTGCACGAGGAGCCTGAGACGCTGGAGGACCTGGAGGCGCTCGCGACGGGCTTACTGGACGGATAGCGATACCCGGAATCTACTGGTTTATTTGGAGTGCACGGAAGGATATCAAAAAGCTAGAATTCATTTGCCATACAAACACCTATACCCTGGATCGTCGTGACCCTTGCGCAAGAAAAGACAACCAACCCTGAACTCGCTATACTGCGCTGTGGTATTTGTACACTCCCTTTCCCTTAAATCAAGCTTAGTCCGCCTAAGCCGCCCAGCTCCACGCTTCCCAGAAAGACCAGTGCGCACATCCATGGGTAATTCAAACACTCGGCCACGCCCTACGGGACGAACCATGGCGGGTGAGAAGGTGTGTCCTCCTCGCTGGTGTCAGTCGCGTCATCTTGAGGAGTCTCCTATGTGATGTTTTCTCCCATCGGGATGACCATTGTTAGGACACCAGCCCAGTTCTCAAAGATATCTTCGTCATCGTCGTCCGCTTGTTCCTCGTCTTCTGAACGCTCACTCTTCTCCTAGTGGCCTCTCAACTCGCCAAACAGCCGCACGCGGTAGAAACACGTATGGTCCTCCGCGCCGTAATTGCTCACTGCGCGGAGCACCACCTGGTCCGTCTCAGCATCCAACTCAAGCAGCTCAGGCCGCAGCTGATGCACGAAGCGCCCGCGCATAGCCTCATCCGACTCATACACAAACTGCCCAATCTTGACAAACTCCTCCTCGTAGCCCGGCTTCTCGGCGTTCCAGTCATCCACGTCGGGGAACTGCACGCTCGCGAAGTCACGCAGCCGCTCGCGCGTCTCGACATCGTCGATCACGGCGTACACCTCGATGTGCTTGGGCCGCGCGCCCGGGTCGGTCGTCGCGCCGGGCAGGATGTGCTCGACGACGACGTGCTGCGGGACGACGCGCTGGCCAAGCTGGATAGAGAGGGTTGCGCCGTGGGGATTGCCGCGGCGGTTGAAGGAGCGGGCGGCGCAGAAGCAGTCGCCTTCGTCGTCCCAGGCGCGTAGGGCGTCGATGGGCATGGGCGGGTAGATGCTCTTGATGCCGTTCTTGTAGGGGCGCGAGGCGGCGCCGCCCTTGGGCATCCAGAGCGGCGAGGTGAGCTTGCCGTCGATGGAGGCGCCGGAACCGACGCTGAAGACGTTGACCTGGTTCTTGAGGTCGGCGTCCCACTGGTGGGCGATCTGATTCTTGACGATGGCTTCGAGGTTCATGTCGCCGATGGCCTTGCTAACGAGTCTGCTGACGAGTGACTGAGCTTCTCCCCTCGTCATGGAATCTTTCCCGTTGGCCTTGACCGATTCGTATATCATCGTCTTGATCCGAGGCTCGAGCTGCTCGATCTCGGCCTTAATCTCAGAATTGCGAGCAGTTGACAGCTCGTTGACATGTTTCAGGAACTCTTCCCGCGTGACGACGATTTCCTTAAACTTCTTGTCCTGGACGTAGTCTTTGAGAAGTTTCCCCATCTTTTTGTCGAAGTCGGGCCCTGAGCCCGCCACCTTGATCTTGTCCAGTGCCGGTTTCATGATATCTTGAACTTTGCGTGCGTTCTTCTTCACCCACGCGTCCCAGCCCGAAGTCATCTTCTTATCGACTTGCGCGTCAATTGACGAAGTGAACATTTTGTCTTTGAGAAGTCCTGACACGATGGCAGCCCACTGTGCGTCCGAGGCCACCTCGAACTGCTTGCCCTTCTTCTTGAGCATCAGGGGGTCCCCATCCTCATGTATCAACTCCTTGAGGGCATGATAAAACTCAGAGCTGATGGTAGGCTTGCCGGTTTTGTTGTCCATCACAATAAACGCTGGGAGGATAGTTTCCAGCTTCTTTATGGCTTCGTCGTGAAGCTTGCCAGACTTCTTCAAGGATTTGATCTCCTTCTCGTACTTCTTCATGTACGACTGCGAAATTTCGTCTTTGGGGTCCCCATGTGTCCATGGTATCGTTTCATCGTCATCGTCGTCGTCTTCGGCTTTGCTGCTCCCCCATGATGGGAAAGATATTGGAAGCGAGAATGAAGGTTTGGGGAGTGAAAAGGACGGTTTCGCTGGCATCATACTGCCAACCTTGTCTGCTGCATCTCCCAAGTCCGGTATTTCGACGTGGGGCATGTTTGGCCTGGAGAAGGTCGGAACGGGGATAGACGGAGGAGTGAAAGACGGAAAAGAAATAAGAGGCCAAATAATGAAGGCCATGAGCAGCACGAAAAGCGCCATGACAGCTTGTCGGAATCTTGGGCCAGGACGTGGTATACGTCCAAACCCAGCTGGCAGGGAGATTTGGTCGATGAAGTCGATGAAACGGTCCATAACCTTGTCAAGAACCCAGATGATGCTTGTGATGTAGGTCAAAGGGTTCAGAAGCTGCCACCAGTTGGTGAAGACGTCTTCGTCAGCGCCCAGATCTTCCGCCTCGTCGCGGAGCCGTTCATTTTCCCTCAATCGTCGACGGATGAATTCGACTGAGAGCAACGAGACGAGCCAATTCCATTTTTTCCGCCAGTATTCACGCCTGCGGACGCTGCCCTCGCGTTCCCTCAACTCGCGTTCGGCTTCTTCTTCGGCCTCATAGATTTCCCGCTGAATTGCCGCATCTCGGTCGTAGGGGCTGAGGAAGGGTCCTCCCAGGAGGTGGCCTTGTTTCTGTGCCCCTCTCCTACTCTTTGATTGCGGAGACTTGGAGTTGCGCCGTTGCTCTTCTCGCTGCAACCTCTCCTTTCTTTGTTGTTCTTTAAGTTGTCGTTCGATTCGCTCCGGTGACAAGTAAAGTTCAGTCTGTGTAGGTCCTGCGTTGAGGTGCAAGGATAGCCTCTCGTCAGCAGGTCGTGGTTTCCTGCGCCGCGGTGATTCGGCCAGAGAGCTGAGGGTCCTGACGTTTCTGGGCAGCGCCATGTGAGCAGAGCCTTGCACATCAGAATCATCGTCTTCGAAACTTTCACTGTCCTGCTCCAATGCGGAAGAGTGTTCGCTTTCGGATTCCGAATGTTCCTCGTCGTAAGTTTCGGCCTGCGTGCTGTTGCGCGGCCTGAGCTGTCGTCCGTTTGCAGGCGCCATCCTTTTGATCGCCGGGGTATTGGTAAATCTCTGGTGTCCCAGCCGCGGGTCTGCCGGGTCATATTCTTCGTCTTCATCTTCTTCTCGCGGCTCCTCTCCATAAATGCGCTGGTCAGACTGTTGCTGTTCTCGGGTCCTTCCGACGGGCTGATCCACTACGTTCCGTACCGGTCGGGAGTTGGCTGCAACGCCAGATGCCGCCCTCTGCCGGGCTGGGGATTCCCTTTCAGGCACTGTCTCCAGGCTGGGAGCAGGAGCCCTTGCAGTGTGGCGGGAATCGGGAGCTGGTGTGTTACCAGGAGTTGAGTCGATGGTAGCGTCGCCATAATAATCGCTCTCCATGCCAAAACTCCGTAAGCTATCGAGGTCACTACCACCGATGAGAGACTGGAGGTATCGGTCGCCAGTAGTGAGAGTACCATTTGGTAGTTGGGTGTCTACGCATGTTAGATTAAAGCTTCAACAGTGAGAGTTTCCGGCACTGACCTGTGTTGGAGTCCTGGGGCTGAGATCTGGTAACCCTATTCGTCAATCTTGCACCATGAGCACCCTCTTCCTCATGCGAACCGTTGGTCGTGGACTGAGGCTGGGGTTTCTGTGGTCGCACGAAAGCTCCGTCATCGAGATCACCAGGCCTCCTAGTGAGCGCCTCACTAACAGCATTGCTGATGTCTATTCTTTGAGATCCTGCAGCAGGTCGTCGAGGCGGTTCCAGTGCAGAGCCATACGAGTACTGTCTCCGGGAGCTGGGAGTGCCCGAGAGTGACGGGAGATGCGGTCGAACGAACTGTCCCGGCCGCTCACGGGAAGTCTCAGGTTCGCGACTCGACACCCGCGCACTGCGACGATTGGAAGCTTTGGGTGGCATGTTGAGTGGGTGAGATGTGAGTGAGACTCAGTCGAAGTGCGAAGCTGGAGGTGTCGAGTTGGTGAACAATGAGGGTAAAAATCGGTGATGGAAGAAAGAGGTCTCTGTTCTCTTTTGTGTCATAAAGAGAAGTCCTTGTTGGTCGTGAATCCGTGGCCGTCGCACGCAAGGGGCAACCAGCGTCGTGTGAGGCGTGAGATGAGAATAGCCGAGCGGCGCATTCGAGGCGCCGGAACAGGAGAAGACAATAAGAAGTCTGTCGGCCAGGCCAGCGGGCGGTCCGCGACGAGGCAGCCTCTTCTGCTTCCCACCTCCAATAGCCGTGCCGATGCTCCCTGTTGAAGCTCAATGGTGGTTTTGTCGCACGGTGTCATGAACAAAGAACATTTTGGTGGCGGTGACGCCGGTGCACCATGGCTGAACGCGCTTAGCCGTGATAGAGGCCAGAACCACGATGGCTGGATAGGTTCGCCCGCACTGATGCCCGGATTTCCGTGGATGCTTTCCGAATGGAGAAGAACCAATAAAGAAAAGCAAATCGTCGAAAATACCCCGGTCCGGATGCTAATGTTCGATGCAGTGAATATGTGTTTTCGCGATGTCCAGCAGCGAGACGTGACGCGCCCCGAGGATTAGGCGGCGCAAATCAAGAGGCTGGGCGCGATCACGTGCCGCAGACGTTGAGAGCGTGCAGCAGGTGCGCCACACTTGGAGGGGCGGATTTGCGCACCGGGGGCGTGTGTGGAGAAACCGCTGGGGCTAGTGGGTGGCGCCCGTTTTGGCGCACGTTTATGTGGCCCTTCAGCTGGAAGCCAAGCTGAGATAAAGGAGATTGACGACGGGGTTCGGGCTTGGTGAACGGCGGCGTTGGCTGGGGATTCGCTGATTTGATGGGAAATGTCGTTATTGGTGGCTCCGCGAGACAGGATTGCAGTATGTGAGCTCTGGGCCGAGACGGTCCGAGCAGTATCATAACTGCGAGGCGACACATGCAGAGAATACGAGAACTAGCGGGTAAAGATGGGAACGATTTCCCTCAATCCAAAACTCGCGAGAAGTCAAAACAAAGACCATCCCATATTATGCCAAGACAACACTGTCAGCACGAGAGGGAACTTTATCTCATGCAGTCAGCCCAGCTGTGACCAATGTCACTAATGTGATGACGGGACACAAAGACCCCTGTCGCCTGTCAGAGAAACGGAAAGCCGTCATCTCACAGCGGAACCACCGTCCAGGGCCGCTCTCCGTAAGTAATCAAACGGCCAAGGCTAGGTCGACAACGGCCTGCTGTGCGGTGTTGTGATTAATCTTACTCTGATCTGCCATGTTATTGTATATGAGCGTCCGTCTCCCACGCACCTTCACCATCCCGCCTCTGCGTCAATTGACGATTCTTCACCGATCTGTCTCGCAGCGAAAAGGAACCTCCGTTCGATGTGAGTCCGTTTCGTTTCGTTCCTCGACCCCTCCTCACCCGTTTTTTTCTGGAGCAACCCCCTCCGAAAATTGCCCCGCCATTTC
Organism: Xenoacremonium recifei; assembly: GCA_012184525.1. NCBI lineage: Eukaryota > Fungi > Ascomycota > Sordariomycetes > Hypocreales > Nectriaceae > Xenoacremonium > Xenoacremonium recifei. The sequence goes on along the minus strand of WOFQ01000002.1, from coordinate 1,491,312 downwards.
GCCCGCCCACCCTCCTCCCCTTCCTCCCTCCCTCCCTCCTTCCCATCTTAAGGAATTGCGCTCACCGCGACGCTGCTGATCTCTCCCGCTCGACAGTTTTCTCTCCTCCATCCACCCTCTCACCGCCGAAGAGAAGAACAACAAAGAAATCAGCTACGATGCCTGTTGGAACTGTTCTCGTCACTGGGTACGCCACCAAATCCCCCTTCCAATCGCTCGAATCCTCCTTCTCCGTCATGATCGCGGCCGTGCGAGCACTCTCGCAAGCCCCCTCCTCCATGAGGCGCTTGGCTGTCGCCTCTCCCTGACGCTCGCTCCATCTCTCCTCACCGTCACAATAACGGCCCCCAGAACAAAGAAAAGCAAACAAAGAAGTCGAATTCCTCGCTGACAGTCGCTCTCTGCTTCCAGTGGCACTGGCTACATCGGCAGCTTCACATCCCTGGCCCTGCTCGAGCACGGTTACGATGTGGTCATTGTCGACAGCCTCTACAACTCGTCCAAGGTGGCTCTCGACCGCATTGAGCTCCTCTGTGGTCGCCGCCCCGACTTTTACCAGGTCGATGTAACCGACGAGAAGGCCCTCGACGAGGTGTTTGCCAAGCACCCTGCCATCGACAGTGTCATTCACTTCGCTGCCCTCAAGGCACGTTCCACCCGCCACGACTCGTCCGCCAGTACTCTCAGCTAACACCCAATTTCTTCCCAGGCCGTCGGCGAGTCCGCAGAGATCCCTCTCGAGTACTACCGCGTCAATGTCGGCGGCAGCATCGCCCTGCTCCGCGCCATGGAGCGCAACAACGTGACCAACATCGTCTTCTCGTCCTCTGCTACCGTGTACGGCGATGCCACGCGATTCCCCAACATGATTCCCATCCCCGAACACTGCCCGATCGGCCCGACCAACACCTACGGCCGAACCAAGTCCATGATTGAGGACGTCATCACCGACTTCGTCAAGGCTCAGCGCAACAACCTCGAGAAGGCCGGCAAGCCCCACGCCCAGTGGAACGGTGCTCTGCTGCGATACTTCAACCCCTGCGGTGCCCACCCCAGTGGCATCATGGGCGAGGACCCCCAGGGCGTTCCCTACAACCTGCTGCCCCTTCTGGGCAAGGTCGCTACTGGTGACCGGCCCAAGCTGCTGGTGTTTGGCGAGGGTGAGTGTTGGAGGATCTACAAGTAACAAGCACACAACTAACATGATTGGTAGACTACCCCTCGCGAGACGGCACTGCTATCCGTGACTACATCCACGTTGTCGATTTGGCTCGAGGCCACCTGGTCGCCCTCAACTACCTCCGCGAGAACAAGCCCGGCGTCAAGGCCTGGAACCTGGGCTCCGGCCGTGGCAGCACCGTCTTCGAGATGATTAAGGCCTTTAGCGCTGTTGTTGGCCGCGACCTCCCCTACGAGGTTGCCCCCCGCCGACCCGGAGACGTGCTCGACCTCACGGCCAACCCCTCGCTGGCCAACAAAGAGCTCAACTGGAAGACGGAGCTCACCATGGAGAAGGCCTGCGAGGACCTCTGGCGATGGGTCGACAACAACCCCCAGGGCTACCGACAGGATCCCCCTCAGGCGCTGCTCGATGCTATCAAGAAGGCTTAGATATGACGCGGGTTGGCCTTTCCCGCACTTTGGAAACGTCTTTTTTTCACTCCAGGATATTTTTTTACCAGCCATGGCATAGATGTGTTGTTCATTAATGCGAGACCTCAGGTTATTCTCGTGGCATTTTTATCATCATAGAGAGACGTAGCGTTTATACGGACAAAAAAGAAAGGTTACAATTTTTTTTTTATTTAATCGCACTTGATCAGCAGCTTTCCGGTGGTCTTTCGGCTCTCGATGTCTGTATGCGCCTGGGCGATGTCGGCCAGGGGGTACACCTTGTGGATAGCAATCTCCAGCTTGCCTGCAGTGATCATTTCGAAAAGCTCAGTGGTGTACTTCTCGAGGTCGGGGCGCTCGGCAACGTAGTGTGAAACGTTGGGACGCATGAGCCGGACGTTCTTGGGGGTTAAACGGAGGATGTTGAGGGGAGGGACAGCGCCGGACTATCACCAGGAAGTCAGCATCAGGTTTCAGATATGGTACCTTCGACGAAAGACTTACCGCATTGCCAAACGAAATCAAGGCACCCTTAACGGCGATCATCTCCAGGTCCGCATCAAACGTCGCCTTGCCCACACCGTCCAGAATCACGTCCACGCCATGTCCGCCAGTGATCTCCTTGACCTTGGCCACCACATCGTCATTCGAGTTGATGGTCCACTCGCAGCCATTCTTCCTCGCCAGCGCACACTTCTCCTCCGTGCTCGCCGTTCCAATGACCTTGGCACCCACCGTCCGCAGCATCTGCGTCAACAGCGTGCCCACGCCACCCGCCGCAGCGTGAACCAGCACCCACTGCCCAGCCTTGACCTCGCCGGCTTCACGGACGAACGTCCACGCCGTCAGGCCCTGCAGGTACGATGCCAGGGCAATCTCCAGCGACAGACCCTCGGGGATCACAATGACCTCCTTGGCCTTGACAGCCGTGTACTGCGCATACGAGCCGTCGCCCGACATGTATACCACGCGCGCGCCCACGGGGATGCTGCTCACGGCCGAGCCTGCAGCAACGACCTCACCGGCGCCATCGCGGCCGAGCGTGAGCGGGAAGTGCGGCGCGGCGTACAGCCCGGTGCGGAAGTACGTGTCGATGTAGTTGATACCCGCGAAGGCGTTCTTGATGAGCACCTGGTCGGCGGCGGGCTTGGGCACGGGGATGTCCTTGTACTCCAGGACTTCGGGGCCGCCGTTCTTGGAGATCTGCACGGCCTTCTGGGTGGGCGGGATGGGCGCCATGGCGAAGTGTCGGCGGAGGGGGTGGGATGGGGAGATTGAGAGTCGAGGGAGGGGGCGAGATCGGAGGAGGCTCGTCGATGCGAAGACGCGGGGTGCGATGAAGGAAGACCTGAAGAGCGTGCGACTGAGAGGGATGGTCAGGAGCTGGGCCATGAGAGGGAGAGAGGAATTGGGTGGTGCCGGGAGGAGAGCGGTTTATGAAGAAGAGATATCGCGGGTGGTTTCACGGGCTGTTCCGTTACTAAGGAGCTGGCCGTTCTATTTGTACACTGCGTCACAGGGTGGGGGGGAAGGGGAAGCTTCTTCCGACGGAATGCGCGATGGCGGGGTAATGTTGGGTGCTTTGAAAGCAATGTCTACAGCATGAGCTGATGCACAGTTACAAACGACCCAAAATTAACAATAAATTACAAGAGTTTTTAATTGATGAATAGCACATTCATATATCCCTCCTTTAAGTGAGGTGGTCTCTTCGGAAGATATCCGACGATAGTTGAGCTCGACTCACTTACACCGCTGCTGACAAACCTCACCGGAGCGGACATCTCCATTTGCGCCTCCATCAGGGTTTTCGGATATTCGGAATTGCCGCCGGGTCAGGTTTCGGCGTAAAAGCTATCTCCCCGTTGAAGTCTTCGGCTTGAGAGCGAAGATGATAACAGGTCGTGTCGTGGCATTTTTTTATTTGGCTATATGACTTTTTGGATCATCCTGGTTTGCTACTTGGGTGGTCTCGGTACTTTTATCCGTTCGCCGTTGATGGTTTTCGCGACTTTACTGCAATTTCTCCGCCTTCAAAGTCCATGAAGTTTATAAGAGCTTGTGAGGACGCAGCTCGCTATAGTGAGATCACAAATTGACAATTTATTCCTTGCCAGAAAAAAAAATATATGGTGACACACGGGTCTTATGCCAGTCAAAAAATGCTGTAAAAGATTCAGGTCGGCAATCATTTGCAAAGTAGGTCTCACGCAGGTCTAAAAATGCTGTGAAGCTCGTCAAAAGTCCAGCTCGTTCAAGCCTCAGCTAAGGCGGGCGCAGGTCTTACATCACTCTAAAAATGCTGTGAAAGATGTACGGATTCCGCAAGCCAAGCAACTTAACCAAGTATATCAAAACCACCTAACAGCGGCAACCTACACTAACGAGCTGGCCTATATTAATATGCCAGCTTCAACAGGCATGCCTCAGCAGCTTTAATAGGCGTGCCCAGGCTGGGACCCTTTGAGTGCAGAGGGCTGCTAGGGATAATCGGGGCTCTGAGCGACTGTTATCAAATTATATGAGTTTAGCAGGGGCTTACCGGTATTATCCTATAATCCGCCCTACGGCAGGGTAAGCCTAGTAACGCATTTTGGGATTTTGGGGTGTTTTGGCACAGTTAGTCAAATAGTCTTCCGTGATATGCTTCTGGTAGTCGTCCCTCAGCTTGTGCACAGGTCTCACAGCTGTCTAAAACTACTGTGAAGCTCTGCATATAGCATATGTCATAAAGCTCGCATCTCAGTCACATGGCGCGATTGGAAATGTCCGCAGACACCAAATCGCTCTGCAATTATTCCAGTCGTAGTCTTCTGGCCAGATCATGGTTCACTTTAGCCAATTTTCAGGATCATACGGGGTACGGGGTGGGAACAAGCTAACAAGCTGGCAAGTCCATCATCCATCATGTTGCCCATGCGCAAATGCCAAAAAAAAAAAAAAAAAAAAAAAAAGGATTGTCTTCGATATTCATATTATTATTGCCAGGTTCGTGATTCGCATTAATGAGCACCCGCTGTTGATTCTGTCATGTAGTATATCGGTTCCAATGTTCCATTGACAGCATTCCCCATAGGTCTTCTTTCTCATCTGCAAGGAATACGTACTTAGTATTGACTTCTCGCGTGAAGGCAAGATAAACTAAACAGCCAATTATACCTCAGCTTTGAGAAGGTCTAGAACCAAGCCGCCTCAGCTCATGCATGTCTTGGCAAAGCATTCAGGTTAGTCTGGTGAGGCTGAAGTCTGAGGAGAAAGACTCAGGCCTAAGGCATCGCACATTGACGAGAATAATGTGAATTTCAGATCCAGAGGAAGACCAACTCACTCGGTATCTGCCGCCATCCAAAAGAAAATCGAACTTCATTGCATTAACCTATTGGCGCATTCGGGTTGGAGTTATCAGAGACCTGGAGCCCAGCTATGCCAGTGGAGTCTTAGCGGGCGACAATCCCCATTGCACCAGATGTTTGCCCCAAGACTCGAGCATCGGCAAGATGTTGTGAGCTTCTGCGGGTTTTGGGAGGGCTCGAATGGGGACCAAAGTACGGCGAGTAAGTCACCGGTGCTTTGCAGAACTATTCTCCTCTTATCATTGCTCTTCGGCTTACACGAATATCACCGTAGCCTGGACCTACTGGTGCCCGTCGGGCACTCAATGCGCCATCGACACTTATCAGACGCCCAATATCGTCTTCTGTCCTGCCCCCGCATTCGTTCCTTATACCACGTTCTACGGCTATGGAGACTGGCCATCCGAAGGGTGCGGTTCTCGGGAATATTGTTGGTATGTAGCTAGGTGAGCCAGATATTGAGGAAGCGGAAGTCATCTAACACCATCGAGCCCAACCGGGAATAGGGTCATCATCAAAGAGTACGATAATGGTGCAACCACCGACGCAGCATGCCTCCCAATCGATAGGACCGACCTGCCACAGACGCTCAGCTGTAACACACTGATGGGAGCTTTCTCTGTGTCTTTGTCCACCTACAGGGAGTCGGACATTTCCCACACTGCTTCTAGCTCACTGGTCAAGGCAACAGCCATAGCAACGACATCAAACACTGCAACGAACGTGATAACTCCAACCACTACATCCAGGCCAGCCGGGACGAACCACGGTTCCTCGTCAGGGTTGACACAAGACGGGAAGGTTGGGCTGACCGTAGGGCTGATTGGAGCAGTCGTGGCCATCGCGGGCGTCCTGATCGCTTGGCTGACTTACAGGCACATGAAGAAAGAGAAAGCCAAGAAGGATGCATCCATTCCACTAGAGAACATGGGAAACGGGAATAACGAGGCGGCTGTGGAGGGGCAGGACCAGGATGGTAATGTAACGTGAGAGCTGTGTTGAGCTCGAGCCTTGATTGGGTCAGAGAATGAGGATTGGAGGTGAATGTTTATGGGATTCTGATACTTTGCTCTTAACTTGACATGAATGAGACGTTCTCTTATAAGCTCAGAGTGTTATCGCATCGAGTTGACCAAAGTTTCTTCCCTTAGCAGTGCATACATTCACTGGATATACGATGGATTCCATTATACCCATTTAGAAACCGGTTTTATTTAGAGTTGGAAACCGGCAAACCTTCCGGCGATTTGACGGCGCTAAAAACGTTTCAGCAGAGCTCCCGCTCTAGGCTGACATTTTTCTGTCCTCCATTACGAGAGAAGATGGATGGCAGGACGCGCAATTGGGGGGGTAGATGAAAATCTAGCTCGACAGGGCGTCGTGGCAGTGCAGCACAGGCCACGAAAGCGCTGAAGGCACAGCAAGTTTTACATGGACGTGATTTCACCCACAAGGCTTGGCGGAGGAGCTTCGCGAGAATGCTTCCCGATTGGGATGTTGAGTGTTCCAACACCATTCAGGTAGTGATCATTGAGCAGTTTTCGTCCATTTTCTGCGCCGTCGGCAAATCGCTTATTCAGATCCAACGGGTGGCCTCATTTTCATTGTTCAGCTCGTCTCCCATCCATATGCGGCCTGACCTGGCGCTCTGAAACAGCACTCCTCAACTTGCGCTGACAGCCATTGAAATTCCCGCCGGCACGGTAAGCTCCTGCAGGGGCAGCTTTGGGGGCCGTTACAGGAGCTCCAGCGGGCGGCTCCAACGGGTTATAGCGGGCTCCAGCAGGCTCCAGCAGGCTCCAGGGGAGTATGGGCGCTATGCGGCTGTGGCGCAGTCGGCGCCCGCCCCACCTCCTGCCATCCATCATCCATACAGGGTCCATGGCACTTGCCGTCAAGCATGGAAGACTGACCAGGCCAGACATGTCACGATACGATTCTTTCTTTCTACACTCTCAAACCTCCAATACTGTCGTTTCAACCTGAATCAAACTCCCGCTACCTAATTATTGTTGTATACCATTGTTGAATGCCATTCTCGACGTTTTTACGACCTCCATCTCTATCACTATCCACCATCAGACAATTGACTGCGCCTCGCTTCGCACTGCCTTGACGCGGCCCAGCTTCCACAAGCCGCCTGACCAGCTTGACCTCAGATGACACGCCAATCTTAGGACGTTATGGCTCCTGTCACGGCAAATGACCGTCAGAGGCGTATAGTCCAGCTCTCATCACAATGGGGCATCAATCTTCCGCCAGCCCCGACTCGCCTCGTCCGCCCAGAGTATCCCCCATCGTTCCGGACCCCGGCAGACGACCAGACAGCAGATGAGCTGCTGCAGCGACGGGCCGCAGATGTTGCCGCCCACCGGCCCAAGGGCGGCCTGTCGCGGGCCTTTTCTACGGGCAACCTCAAGAAAGGCAAGAATTGGGACGCAAAGGATGTCCTGGCAGTCCTAGACTCGTGGGTTGCGAGTTGCGGCTCAGCGGGAGTCGCCGAGGCTCTGATTCTCAAGCTCGCAGCTGCCGGAGTCGATCTGAATGGTGTCTCGACGCAAAAGTCTGGTCTTCTGAATAGGAGGAAGAGTCTGGAAGGCTCCGTTGACCGGACCCGGCTGCTCAGGCTGGCCGTAGACCACGGTCAATTCGATATGGTCCAAGTCTTGATTCCCCATGCCGACCCTCAGGCGCTGGACGTCTCGTTGCCGGTGGCAATCAAGAAGGGCAACACCCGGATAGTCGACATTCTCCTCAGATATGGTGCCAATGCGTCGCAAACCGCCCAAGGACAGGATGCCTTTCGCCAAGCAAGCGTGATTGAAGGGCGGGCCGACATGATTGCACTGATCCTCGCCTCCGATGGTCGACCATCTCCGGAGTGCGTATCACAAGCAATGACGGCTGCCTCAGAGGCGGGGTGCTTGGACACTGTTGTACAGCTCAGTCGGTCGACGGCGGACGGGAACCACAACCATGCAGAGGCCTTGAAGCGAGCCGTCATGGCTGGGAGGAAGGACATCGCCATTGTCATCGCCATGGGAAATAAACCACCACTGAGTCCAGGTCTCGAGGAAGCTTTCCGGATCTTGGCCGACAGCCCGTCAATAAACCCGACCACAAGACTGGAGATCGCCGAGCTTCTCCTGTGCTGCGGTGCTCAAGGCGACACCCTGTCTCGAGCCTTGGAGCAGGCATGCGATTCCCAATTCTACGACATGGCCAACCTCCTTGCTTCGTACGGAGTCTCAGTGGAGTACAACGATGCTGGTGTGTTGAAGACTGCAATCTCGAAAGGCCAGGTCGATCTTGTCCGGACACTCCTTAATGATCGTGTCGTGCTCAGCCCAGCACTGGCATCAGGCTGTGTAATGGTCATTCCTCGACAAGCAACGTCCGACGTCCGCCACGAACTTCTGTCTATTCTTCTACGACGTGGGGCAGCAGGCACTCCTCTAAGTGAATGTCTCATTCAAGCGGTTGAAGCAGGCGATACCGAATCAGTTGAGCTTCTTCTGACGCCAGAGTTTCCCGAATCTGTTTCAAGTCCAGGGAGCAATAGAAGTGGACGACGACAACGAATGAGCCTTCGTCACGAGGTAGCTTCCACCGATCATCGAGAAGGAGAGGCACTGCGAACTGCTGTGTTGAAAGGGGATACCGTCATGACGAGGAAGATCCTAGCTGCTAAGCCTTCTCCAAGTACCTTGACGAGGGTCTTCCCGCTCACCAAGAACCTCTCAACAATGGATCGGTTTCAGATGGTGGATCTCTTTCTCCAAGAAGCTCTCTCGGGCCCGGCCCTCCATGCAGCTCTCCAAGACGCTATCAAAGAAGACCGATCTCGAAGGGATGACTCCCTCATCAAATTGCTTCTCCAGCACAACGCCGATGTTAACTACAAGGGCGGGGCTGGTTTGCACACCATCATCATGCAGAAAGATATGAAGCTTTTGGCATTGTTGTTGCAAAAGGCTTCCCCACAAACAGCTGCGGCCCGCATTCCTGACGTTATGAAAGTCAATGATCGCCAGGCTCGGTATGAGATGATGGGGCTTCTTCTTCGTGTTGGTGCTGTCATTGGTGTGAAAGAAGTAGCTTCGGCATTGCACGAAACACTCACAGAGAAGCCGATCGATATGTCCCTACTCAGGTTGATCCTCCAGCAAGGGAATGCCGATATAAATGCTTTAGATGGAGTCATTGCCAAAGCTGCTATCCAAAACTCGGACCCAAAGGTTCTCGAGCTTGTCCTTGGGCTCGGTAAACCCTCTGACCACACAATTAAGCGCTGTATTGATAACCTCACTCCCGCGTCATCGACAGACAACAAGACATGGAAATTGAAGATCATCATCTCTCGAGCGGCTAAAAAGCCCGATCTCAGCAATATCCTTCTACATGAGGTGCAAACGCTTGTCAACGATAACTCTAAGCGGGCATCAATGTCAACGCTACAGTACCTCTTGGATGCCGGGGCAGATCCAAACACATTCCAAGCTGCTCCTCTCTGTGTCGCAGTGGGAGCTGCTCATTCGCCTATAACAGATATGTTGTTCGAAAGCCATCATCCTCCTGCTCCGGGTTCTTTAGCATTGGCTCTGCCACACGCGCTGCGGATATCCGACCCGATGGATCGTCTGGCCTTTACCAAGAAACTGGTTGAATCTGGAGCTTATCCATCGGAAGCGAATAGAGCGCTGATTCATGCTATCGGCACTTATCCAGAGGATGTCCCTCTAATTAAGTTGCTTGCCAGTTCTGCCGATGCTTCTGATGGCGATGCGCTAAATCTGGCCGTGGCGAAAGAAGCTCCCGAAATCCTGCACTTGATCATTGCGAAAACCAATCATAACTTGCAGTTGAGGGATGCAGCGCTGAATAACGCGATGAAAATCAAGGAGTGGACGCCAAGATATTCTCTCTGCAAGATACTCATCAAAGAGGGTGTCTCACTTGAGGTTGCATCAAATGCTCTACTCGTAGCCTCTAGAGATGGCGATCTTAAGTTGGGGGACATTCTTATCACACATGGAGCCAGTATTGGGTCCAACGATGGACAAGCAATTATTGAGGCATGCAGAGGCGGCTCCGTTGATGTTCTTGATATCCTATTGAGATCCAACGTTGATCCCCCATCAACAACTCTCGAGCGAGGATTCCAAGCCGCGACCGAGATCAGGGATCTGAACAAGCGAGCGATGATCTTCCAGAGACTTTTGAAGAAAGGAGTTTCTGGCGAGGTGGTGGATGCCCAGCTGGTGTCGGCGGCTCGATATGGCGAAGCGGGCAAGGAAGTGTTACGCGTGCTGCTGGCAGCTGGCGCGGACCCCAACTACATGAACGGCGAGGCGGTCTTTTCTGCCACTAGAAGCGCGTTCATCGGCAATCTTGAGCTTTTGCTTGGTCTATGGCATCAAGGGGGCAACCAGGTGAGTTGGCTGAGCCATGGTTGGGTGGGGTCGCTGACGCGGCTATACAGAAGAAGGCCTCGCCTCCGACTCTCTTAAGAGCCCTGAAGGCTTGCTGGAAGCTGAGTCGTGATATTCGATTCCAAGTTGTCCAGGATCTCATGAAAGCTGGCATGCCAGCGACAGAAGACGTCCACATTGCTTTGAACAAGGCTGTCAATGAAGAAGACCCTGACGAAAAACTGATCAAACTCCTCCTAGAATGCGGAGCGTCACCTTTGACAAACGGCTGCAAGACACTTGTTGATACAACACAAAAAGTCGCTTCTTCAATTTTGATGTTGCTCCTCGCGGGGGACATCCCCGAAGACGATATTAACAGCGTCTTCAAAGGTGGATTTACAGCGGATAACTTTCCGGTCTGGTTCACGGACGCAGGACTCGAAGTCGCCCGGATGCTCCTCGAGAAAGGCGCCAAAGGAGATGCTCTCAGTGGGGCCTTGGTTACCGTGATGAAGCAAGCTGGTCAAGAACATGCTGAATTAGCAGATAATTTTGTCGATGTCCTTTCCGAGCATGGTGCAGACGTCAACTTCGAGGGCGGCGAGCCTCTCAAGCAGGCTGCATCCCAAGCCAACGTGAACTGGACCCGAAAGCTCCTCGCTTGCAAGCCATCTGCAGACACGCTATCTATTGCATTCGAGCACATATTCGACACATCGTTGACTCCTGAAGCTGCTATCCGACTTTTTGAGATGTTCACCGAGTATGACGACGGCGGTGTGTGCATGGACGTGATGTCTGTGAACATTGGCAACACTCCTGTACTGGTCAAAGCCATTTCACAGTATCCGAGGTCTAGGGAGGTTCTTGAAACACTCTTGGATGCCGGCTTCTACTACGATCAGGCGACGACATGTCGCGTCCATCCGGCGGTAGATGTGGAAGAAGACGTCACGCTCCTTTGCTGGGCGATTGCTCAACCACAGAAGAAAGTCAGCACTGCACTTATTGAGCTGCTGGTAGAGCGAGGAGGTAGGACATGTCATATCTCCAGAATTCATCCAAAATGCTAATTATTTGATAGCGAACGTGAACTTCGAGACAGGAGTCAGCAGATCTACCCCGCTGATGCTCGCCATAGAAGCACGTCGTCCAGACGTTGTCAAGCTTCTTCTCATTGATGGTGCCGAGGTCGACGTTACAGACTCAACGGGCCGAACACCTCTTGCTATGGCGACGAATTTGGGCGGTGATCTTGCCATCCAGATAATGGGAAATCTGCTCGCACTGGAGCCCTCCAAGGACGACGGATCTCTACACAATGCTGCACGAGAACTTAATCTTCCAGCAGTCAACGTCCTTATCCAGGCTGGTCATGAACCCGATTTCCCTAGTCCTCTTCATGATGGTCGCAGTGCCCTGGGAGAGGTCTGCCGGCACGGGTCTGACATGGGAGAGTTGACAGCGGATCGGGAGAAATCCCTGCAGAAGGTTATGTCATTCCTTGTGGATTCAGGCTCTGATCTCACGATCAAGTGCCATGGCAAGTCCCTGTTGCATCTCTGCTTCGATTCCTTTGACGCCGTCGCCACAACTCGGAGCTTCCTCAAGGTAGCCATGTGGAAGCACGTCAACAAACCTTTCAACCACTACACAGATGGCGAATACACCTACTCGCCGACAATGTACATCACAAAGATCCTTCCACCATCCGACCAGCGCGACCAGCTACTCACTCTACTCCGCGCCAACCGCGCCATCGATGTCTATTATGCCAACCAGGGAGATCAGCCCCCTGATGCTGTCGGCCTTCCTGACGACCTCGAAGTTCAGGAGCGCGAGCGCAAGGCCCGACTGCAGCGCATCGCCAAGGACTCGGAAGACCATGCCATCATGCTAGCGCGCAAGAAAGAGCTCGCATCGGTCGAACAGCAGATCTGGGCGCACAAAGCCGAGCTTGAAGACGCTCGCCGCCGCCGCCTCCATAACGAAGACCTGGCCGCGACCCGGGCCCGCGCTCAGCTTGAAGACTCCCTCGCATCCGCTACCCTCGCCCGCCGTCTCTCGGAGCAAAAAGCCGTGTCTGATGCCGAGCTCGACGCCGCCCAGATCCGCCAGCGCAAGATGCTCGAGTGGGAGTCACGTCTAAACACCGACAAGGTCGACAATGAACGCGCTCTGAGTGCCCTTCGCATCAGTGAGCGTGAAGAGCTGGAGAGGATCGACCGTGGCACGGATGAGCGCTTGCGCAAACGTCTTGAGGCTCAGCGGAAATTGGTTGAGAGCCAGGAGAAGCTGGCAAGGCGCATCGCTAATGGACCTGGCGGGGATGCGCGGAGACAGATTGGGTATGTGGAAGAGCTCAATTAGGGATGATGGATGGATATGAAGAGAAACCCTAGGCTTTTCGTTTGGCGCTAGGGGATTATGATTTGGAAAAGAGGTTTGAGGATATCACGACTTTACGGCCGACTGGGACACGAGTTCTATGTGCTGTAATCAGCTCCTTCTGAAGAGCATCTCAGTATTGGGGAATCTCATTACAGAAATTGTACATCTTTTATCTATATGCAATGTGCCTAGCCAGTGATTTCCATCCGCCTATAGGCTCCTTGCAAATCTATAACACAACAGCAACAATCGTACAAGTCGTCAGTATCGTCAAACACAAACAAAGCCAGCTAATCAATCAGAACACAGCACACTCAATCCTTACGAGCCATCTTAATCGAATCCGCACCCGTCTCGACCACACGAAACACATCCGCGTCGCCATCCCCCTCACCCTTCTCCGCGCGCTCATACGCCTCATCACTGCGATCACACAACACCTTCAAATCACTCTCGCTCAAAATATCGCCACCCCCTTCCATCTGATACACCATGCCGTCCTTGAGCAGCAGCGCGCGCAGCTCCTCAACGTCTAGGTCCTCGCGCGTGTCCATCTTCTGCCCCATGGTCTTGAATCCGCCCTTCTTGATGACCAGCTTCTCGAGGCGGCGCTTGGCGTCCGCGGCGTGGAGGAGGCGTTCCTCGACGGTGGCGCGCGTGGCGAGGCGGTAGACAATCACGGGGCGGGTTTGGCCGATGCGGTGCGCGCGGTCTTGGGCTTGCAGGTCCTGCTGCGGGTTGAAGTCCGAGTCGAAGAGGATAACGGTGTCCGCAGACGCGAGGTTGATGCCCTGGCCGCCGGCACGCGTAGAGAGCAGAAAGATGCGGAACTTAGGGTTGGTGTTGAATTCGCGGATCTGCTCGCGACGGGACGACTGCGCGACGGAGCCGTCGATGCGGCAGACGGGCCAGTTGCGCAGCTCGCGGCAGTAGTCTTCGAGGATGTCGAGCTGGGTAGTGAACTGGGAAAAGATGAGGACCTTGTGGTTCTCGCGGAAGAGTTCCGGGAGGAGGCGGTCGAGGAGGAGCATTTTGCCGGAGGAGGTGACGATGGAGTCGTCGATGGGGAGGGTGGAGGAGGCGGCCCAGGGGTTGTAGAAGTTGTGAGGGCTGTTGCAGACGAGGCGGAGCTGGGCGAGGGGGTTGCCCAGTTTCTTCTGGCCGATCTGCTTTTCTAAGACGAATGCTATTAGAACAAGTGCCTTGGGTTGAGAAAGAAGTTCAACTTACTGGCTAACTCGAGAGTCTGGGCCCGTTCCATATCCTCAACAGACATAGTTTCGTCCGAGACCTCTTCACCTTCCTCATCTGCCAATTCCTGCGCGAGCTTGGCTTCGAACTCATCATCCGACATCTTCTCCTCGTCCGAATCGACATCCTTGTAAGAAGTCGTCTTCTTAGGACGGCCGCGAGTGCTGACAGGAGTCGAATGACGGCTTGACTTGGCACTCTTGGACTCAGGCGTGGGAGCATCGAGTGGGCTCTTCCGCTTTGATCCAGACCGCTTCAATGATGTTTCGGGTGCGACGGGAAGAGGCTTTGCATTCTTAGGGGGTCTGCCCCGACCTCGCTTGCCCATCATCATGGCAAAGGCGTTGTTTGTTGGGGTCGCTGGCGACTCAGCAGCCTTCTTTCTGGGGCTTTCGCGAATGGGAAGGCTTCTAGCTTTTGTCTTCGGGCCACCAGTTGCAGGTGTGGTCACGACACTGCTGGATCGGGAGGTGGTCCGGCTCGCTCTCTTGGATGTGGCCGCGCTGTTAATCTTCTCGACCACTTTCTCCTCGAGATATGACCGTGTATCAATCTTCTTGTTCGAGATGGCGTTGTACAAATCGGTTTGTTCCTTGGTCATGGGAGCGAAAAGGACGTACTCTCGCTTCTTGGGAAGGTATGCTGCCACGTCTTGCTTGACACGACGTAGAAGCATGGGCTGGAGAATGAGATGGATCTTCTTTATCAGGTCTTGCTTCATCCTATCACCGATGAACTGTTCGGTTCCTTGTTCATCTGCAAGATCAGAAAAGTCGAACCACGACTCGAATGCCTCCCAGTCAGTGAAGATGTTAGGAAGGAGGAAATGCAGCAGTGACCACAGTTCCTTAAGATTATTCTGCAGGGGGGTGCCGGTGATCAGAAGACGCGTTGCGGAGGAGAATTGGCGCAACTGCTGAAATAGCTTCGCGTCTGCATTCTTCATTCGATGACCTTCATCCTGTTCAACCGTCAGGAATAGGGCTTCACAAATCAGTTCTTAGGACTACTCACGATAATGATGAACTCCCAATTGATCTTCGAGAGGTTATGCTGATCTCGGAGGACCATCTCATAAGAAGTGCAAACCACGGGAAACTTATTCGTTGGTCGGCCCTTGTCAAGATGCTTCAACATCTGAGTCTTGAAGATGTCTTCACGCTGGCCCTTGTCGCCGTGGTACATGATGACGGGAATAGACGGCGTCCAGTTGTGAAACTCATCCATCCAATTAGAAAGAGTGCTGAGGGGAGCTACGATGAGATGAGGTCCAAGGTAGTTCTCCTGCTCTCGCAGCAGACCGATCAAAGAAATGGTTTGGACCGTTTTACCTGGGATTATCAGCCATTTGGTCCAATACATCGCAATCGACCAACTCACCAAGACCCATCTCATCAGCAAGGATACCAGACATGCCCTGCGAGCAAATCTCGTACATCCACGTAAGACCTTCCAGCTGGTAGTCTCTCATTGTTCCTCCTACCACACACTTGGGTTGCTTGGCCATCACCAGGTCATGCTCTCCAAGGGCCTTACCGTTCAGAGAGCTACCAACGCGACCCAGAACCTGAGTCTTCTTGGTAAGGATGTCGCTGAAAGCCGCGCTCTTCATAAGGAGATCATCGAGCTCTCGCGCCTTGGCCTCGCGCTCAGACTTGGTCTCGGCCTTCTTCTTCTTGCGCTTCTTGAGCAGAGCCTGGCGTCGCTTCTCCTCGGCCTTTTCATTCTCCAACCGAGCCTGCTCTTCAAGCTTCACGAGCGCTTCATCGACGAAGGACATTGACTCGGAGGGAGGCGTTGAGGGTGGCGGAGAGCTGGGAACACTAGTCGCTCTCGGACCTTCCGCAGAGAAGACTGACGAAGCCTCGGAGGCTGTAGAACCATCCATGGTTGAACAATTCTAGCACGAGGAAGGAATTGAGGGTTCGATAGAGGCCAGAATTGGGTCGAATGGAGAGATGGTGTCCTGGTGGAAGCGCATGGGCGAAAACACGGAGGCGGACGATCTGCGCTGACCGATGATGTCTTCGACGTGCTGCGCAGATCTGAGACAAGGGAGAATCCAAGGATGCCGCCAAAAAAGAGAGGAAATACTCCAACTGAGGCCAATTCAAGTTTTCGGCTCAAATTCACCGGAGAAGCAAACTTGGCCTTCCAAAGTGAGCCAAAGACGAATGACAACCGTGAAAATTGTCAAGTCAAGGAAGGGCGTGGGGTGAAGGCGCGATTGATTCACCGCGACGACGCGAATTAGCAACGGAATCACGTGTTTTGGCGTAAAGCGGTGGGGCGTTATTGCCTCTAACTGAATCAGCATGTTCTTCATACGAGATACCCTATACAATCTAGAACCTAGAATCAAGGAAGGATATGCTGTCCTCTCTACATGGATATTGCTAAATACGATGTCTTCGAAATTAAGTGACCAATTCAAAGGCATTATGTATATGTGGACAGATGTTGTGGGTTAAGCGCGGTTAGAGGAAAGCATCAAATAATGTGAAAGGCTTTGTTTCCTCAACTTCACTTTCGTTCCGTACAAACCGCCTCTATCTAACGGAGTCTTTGCATTCGACCGCTGGTAGTTCCCGTATTTGAACACAAGGCATAACCATAAATATGATATTCCGGAGCAATTCATGCATACTCAGGTTCTTTATGTCGGATTGATTCCAAGCTGGTGGTCACGATAGAAAGCTATTCCGAGCTGTAGGGTAGGCCATTTTGATCAAAGGGCGAGGTGTACGGAGACTTTTGTCCTATGCGTGAGCAAAAATACTTACGTACGTAAATGAACGAATAAGAGGTCTTTAAGCTCAAAATTGAGGTGGTTTATTATCCTCGTTATTAACACTTCCAAGGAGACTGTAATTCAGCATCCTGACAGCCGTTCTAGAACTCGGCGCCGTCGGCCACAGCGACACTAGTTGGTGGCCGATTTTGGCCGACCTTCCTCGGCCGAACAATCCAACCCAGACTTTGGGGTCTAGAATCGGTGAAATTGGCAACCAAGGACTACGGGGTACTGGAAATCATGCGGGGAAGTGCTGGGGTATGTTAGACCCCGGATTACTTAAGAAGTCTGGCAATCCGGGGAAGTTTGGCCAGATGCTTCACCAGTCTTCACCCTGCCCTGGCCCTATCTCCCAAAACTCTTCAACTATTTCAACATGTCTGGACAAGACCAAAGTGATGCTGCTCCTGGGAAACAGCAGTCCCAGGCCAGCACTATGCATGTCGAGAAACCCGATGTCTCGTATATTGTTGACGAGACCAACTCTCACAAAAAGAGTAAGGAGGAACGGGCTCTTGTCATAAAGTGTGACTTGGTCATTGTGCCTCTCGGTGCATTGTTGTACTTCGTCGCATACCTTGTATGTACTCTCCCTTTTGATAGTCATCAAACAGAACATGCTCACATGATGGTAGGATCGCAACAGCATCGGAAATGCCCGAGTGCTTGGCGGAGGTATGCAAGCTGACCTTGGTCTGACCGACAACCAATGGGCTAATTGCCTTTCCATGTTTTGTAAGTACTTCAGTCGTTTTATCGATCGATTCTCGGTACTCACGAGTGCCTCTAGTCGTTGGCTACGTGCTGTTCATGCTCCCGGGAAATCTTGTTCTTCGCAAGCTCCGTCCGAATCGTGGCCTCGGAGCTGCGGCCATCACCTATGGCATACTACTCACGGGCATGTCCGCTGCTAATAACTATGCAACCGTCATCGCTCTACGTGTCCTCATTGGCATTGCTCAGGCATTTCAGCAAGGCATTACTGTATACACCTCTCTCTGGTATAAGAGAGACGAGATAGCGACGAGAGCAGGTTCGCATTCTTACAATTTGGAATTTACAAAAGAAGTGCTTACACGTGCTGTAGGATTTATCTACTGGGCGGCTACTGTCTCGGGCGCCTTCGGTGGCTTGATTGCCTACGGTGTGGGCAAGAGTTTTACTGCAGAAAACACTGACCGGGACTCTTGGAGATGGCTTTTTATCATTGAGGGCAGCGCATGCATTCTTGTAGGCTTGCTCGTCTTTGTATTTCTGCCGCCTTTCCCAGAATCTTTAAAGAAGAAGACGTGGTTGTTCTCGGAACGCGAAGTTGAACTTGCACAAGCAAGAAGCTACAGTACGTTCTTCAGGCTCTCCATTTCTTCTTTCTTCGATCATTTGTTGACCAGTACGCGTAGCATATAATACGGCAAAGTCAAGCCTCTCAGGAGGTCAACTTGTCAAGACTTTGAAGGATCCCAAATCTTGGGCTTTTGCAATGATGAATGGCGGCATTAGTCTTGGGATCGGATCCATCGGCATGTTTTTGCCGACCTTCATTAAAGCTCTTGACTTTTCTTCAGGTATGAGTGAATTGCAATATCACTGAACTATCTTCTAAGATTCTACCATACAGAACGCACGCAGCTTTTCAGTGTCATCCCTTACGCATGCGCATCGGCCATCATCCCCGTTTCCATCATGTCCGATCGACTTAATATGAAAGGCCCTTTTCTTCTTGGAGTAGTTTGTGTTTGTTGCATTGGCTACATTGTGCTTCTTTGCAATGTCTCGGTTCCTGCAAAGATTGTCGCAGTGTGTATTGCCACCAGTGGACTATACACGTCCGTCATTCTACTGCAAGCCTGGATCATCACCAACATGGCTGGATACACCAAGAGGGCAACTACATGGGCAATGGCTGAGATATTCGGCCAGTGCCTTGGCATTATGGTGTCACATGTCTACGGCGGAGCCCCTAGATTCATTAAAGGCCATTCAATTGTGCTCTCCTTCTTGGCCTTTACGGCTGTCTTGTGCGTTCTCATGATGTGGTTCATGCATCGTGAGAATCGACGTAAGGAGGCAGAGCTGGCTGAGTATGAAACTCAGGGAATGGTTCATCCGCACAGGCAGCGCAGCTTGGAAGATGAGCAGGATTTGCATATTGACTTCAGGTACATTATCTGAGATAGAGCTGCTGTGAGCCTAAGACGAGAGAGTGAGGACTTGGAAGAGGGCGGGGTGTTCTTTAGCAACGACGTATGCTTCGTATAGTAGTATAAGATATGTGTCGCATGTGAAAGCTCTGGATAATTTTGATCAATTGAATTCTATGCGTTTTCCTGTGAACAAAATCACGGCTATAAGACTGGTCGCGTACAGTGTGAGTAATGAGGCTCTGACGGGGTCCTTGGGTGACTTTTACCAGCGAATCCTACAGCCTGTCCCATCTTCAGCGTCCATTCGGCTAGTGTTTAAGTGCAATTAACAGGAATGTGGGGCACCTGCACAGTGCGTTCGCGTTGGACGCTTTATTAATGTCTGATCCTTGATTGCTCCGCGTTTCCCGAACCCATTCTCACACACCACCTCCATTCAAACTAACATCTCTCCGCGGATGATCAACCTGCACTGAACTTATTGAACTGTTGGCTCCATCGTAATCGATTTCCAAGTTTTCATTTCCCATTCTACTCCACAGAGCAGTCACTTGCTCCAACGAAGAACCACGAGGCGGGTGGTTGGGGAAGATGGACGCCATGTCGCCTCCGCCAACCGTCCCGGGCCGTGTCAAGGCTTGCGATGCCTGTCGCTTGTCAAAGGTGCGTGACAATACCGCCTAACAAAACTACCAATAGATCTTCCTTTAACGCAATGTATCCCCAGTTACGGTGCGATGCCCACAAAGACAATTACAGGTCATGTTCAAGGTGTCGCAAGATGCGCCGCAACTGTGTGACAAGCACATCATCTCGGCCAAGGAACCGAAAAACGTGAGCAAGCATATGCTCTCTGCCATCTGAACTGTCTTATTCACTCGTTTGGCAACATAGCAAGGCCGAGTTGGAACTCGAAGTGGACAGACTCAGAGCTCAACAGGCGGCTTCTGTTCCAATCTACAGTCCTCCTCAGCCGGCTGGACATTCGCCCGAGGGACCCCAATTCCAAACACCCAGCCGAATCAACTCGTCTCAGCTGTTGGCTTCTATGGCCCCTCATGAGAGCCAGTCGTCTGGCTCTCTTTTAGGATCTGGCGAGATTCTCACGCCAAGTAATAGCTACCTGGTGCCCGGGGCCGACGCTTTGCTTCAGAGGCCATCTGAGCTCACTCCATACTCATCAGAAACCATCCCGCG
Source organism: Xenoacremonium recifei (assembly GCA_012184525.1). Taxonomy (NCBI): domain Eukaryota; kingdom Fungi; phylum Ascomycota; class Sordariomycetes; order Hypocreales; family Nectriaceae; genus Xenoacremonium; species Xenoacremonium recifei. The sequence goes on along the minus strand of WOFQ01000002.1, from coordinate 1,471,154 downwards.
AACTATAGGAGACGTTCAGCTCGATGCACGAAAGATTGATGGCTGTATTTCTGAGTGAGTTCTGTAATTCTACATTTAGGATTGCTTCAATTGCGGCTGACGTGTCTCAAGGTTCTTTACAGCCTATGCACCAAGCATTCCCGGAATATTCGACTCGACGGTGCGGCCTAATGACATCTTTGAGTACTCGGAACTATTATTCTGGACTATTATTCACGTTGGGTCACGGAAATACTCAAGAGATCCTACGATAATCGAGAGTCTCACCCAATCACTAGAGACGCTGATCCAATCCTCGATGCTCGAGCCAGACGATGCCATTCCAACTATTCAGGCTGCTCTACTCCTTTGTCTGTGGACCTTGCCAATCAATACGGACTTCAAGGTCCAGACGCACGCAATAGCTGGAGCAGCCATGCAACTGGCTATACAAAAGGGTCTGCCGTTTGCTGCAAGAAAGCAAGACTTCTTCCGAGCTCCTCTGAGGCACTCAGAAAAGGATCATGTCTTTCGCGCGCGGCTTTGGGGTTACTGTGTGATGATCTTTCAGAGGTATTCCAATTTTACAACATTGCAGCCTGGGCAGTATTTATTAACATGATAATAGCAATAGCGTAACTGATGGATTCCCGCACATCATGACCGTCGATCCTAACCAGTTTGACCGAGATCTTTCCCACTTTAACGACTTGCCAGCCATTGTAACCTACGCGTATCGTCTCCACCGTGTGATGACCGACTCATTGGCTTTAGTACTGAGCTCCACGAATCTCTTCGATGATGGAAATGACGATGCCTTGAACAGCATAATCTGTCAATTCGATACCCAAGCCCAGCGAGTACCCTCAGCAGATGACGGCGATCTAAGTCAGTACCTGATATTGGATACAATTCTGGCTAGAACTAATGTCATCATCTAGGCCGCTTTACGTTACTGAAGGTCAGGCTGCTCATACGCGCCTTTCACTTCTTCAGTATCCCGGGTTCTCAGCACACACCGGGGATCCTGCAGGCGTACCTCATCGCCTGCGAAATCATTAATCTAGCAGTACGGCTAGACAAAGACCATGAGTTCGGACTCTACTGCGACCACATGCAGGCTCGTGTTGTAGCGCTTGCTGCTACGGTCATTCTACGGGTCCTTCGCAGCAACCTGAGCTCGCAGGTCAATCCCGAGAAAGGCGAAAACCTCTTTTTCGAAGCAATTCGCCTTTCGAAGAAACGTAGCGTCCGCATAGACGATTTGGATGCTCGGAACGCGATAATCCTGACGCAGCTTTGGTCCTCTTCTCGCGCTTTTCACTTCAAGGACGGCACAATGGACGGTCTGCGGCTGTTGCTCCGCGCTCGCTTGGTGAGTTTACCATTGCAGAAGCTGTATTCAGCGTAGCATTGCTGATAGAAACTTGTAGTCAATGAGTGTTTACTTCGACGTGCTTTGGTGGTGGCGCGCTGAATTCGGCTGCAGGGCAAACCCGTATCTGGATACTGAACACGATGAGGGGGACTCGTCCGCTCATCAACGGGCAACAACCGAAGGCCGAATTAACTTCGACACATTGATGCTCTCGGATGCAAACCTCCCAGACTGGAACTGGGGAGAGATTGGAGACTTGGGACTGAATTGGTATTAAGAATCGAGACGCTATGGACAACATTCATACTATTCTATTGGGTTCTTGGTCACTGTGCTTAGGAGGTCATACAGTGGTGATATGTCCTCCAGCGTGTCCAAGGAAAGCACAGTATCCTCGATCTGTTTCGCCTTTCCTGCATCCATAATATCTTTGGTGAGCATCCTCCATTTCACGATAATCTCCTCATTCGAGAACGGCGGAGCAACACCACGCGCAGCCTCAACCTCGTGAGTCAAGACAGTGCCGTCCTGGAACTCGATCGCCATCTTTTGGCGCCCAAGCGGGCGCTCAGTGTCCTCCTCGCAGTCAGTGACATCGACAAGCTTCCATACGTCGTCGTTTTCCAGCATGTCATGCCGGAACTGAGCTGCAAGGACCTGCCCATGGATTATTTGGGTCGCGGCCGTGAAGGCACAGCTCATTTGACCACCAGTGCTGGTAAGCGGACGTGTAGTCTTCCAACCGCCGTGGTGATATTCTACTGCCCCCATCGTACAGTGGATTTTCTTGATCTCCTTGATCTTGTTTTGCATGATTTCGGGATATTGTTCCTGCAAGCCTCGCACGCAGTCGATGGTGGAATGGGTGCCGGCCATGGACGCATATGGCTTGACGCGGATGTGATTCGTTTTCCATGTACTGCCCAGACCCTCGACCAGACGATCCAGCAGATAGGCCGGCTCCTTGCCGTTACCCAAGCTGAACTGCTTCAGAAAGCCACCATATTCTCGTTCGTACACTTTCTTGATTCCAATGAAGCCGTTGCGGGCGAGCAGTACGCCTAGAAGACCGTTGCGCGCCGCAAAGCCGTGCTGCATCCTCTTCACTTCGCTCTCGTACTGTGCGGACATCAACCCGCAGGCTTGCGTGCAAGCAATGCCAAACGCGTCCTCTATCTGCCCCGCATCGAGACCAAGGAGCTTGCCGGTGCTTGCAGCAGCTGCAGAGGGCCCAAACACTGCCCCTGAGTGCCAGCCGGTGGTTAGGATATGTGCTCCATGAAGGGCATTGCCTACACGAGGTCCCACCTCGTAGCCTACAATGGTGGCAAGGAGGAAGTCAGGCCCCGACACTGGCTGTGAACTGTGCTGTGCAGCTGCCAAGAGCGCTGGGAGGAGAATGCTGTTGGAGTGCAGGGGTGCTTCGCTATGCCAGTCGTCCAACTCAAACCCCTGAACAAAAGTACTGTTGAGGAGAGCGGCAGAGAGGGGAGTGAGTTTCTTCCCGCCCCAGCCAATGACTGTAGCAACGCCTCCAGTCGGCTCCATATCAAACATGGCCTTGGCAGCTTTCTCGGAAGCTGGCAGGTGAGCCGCCATGAGACCACATGCAAGGCCATCTAATATCAGGTACTTTGTGCGGATACGAATGTCTTCGGGGATATCTTTGAGGCTGACGGATGCCACCCAGCGGGAGAGTTCTTCTGTTGGGCCAGAGGGGCCCTGATTGGATGTTTGAGTGGCCATTGTAATCCTGCAAAGCCAAGAACAGACTTGAAGTGTTATTCACTATGGCTCTGATAGGAATAGGGTATCATGAGAGCCCTGCTTCAGGTATCCTGGCTCCCACTTATCAATGATGAGTGTTAACTCGGTGCCGAATTCGGTACCGAATGCCGGCCAACATGGCCCCACACTTGGCCGTGTTCGCCGAAGCTTCGGAGTCCCCTTCCGGGCGCATTCTGAGTCGCCTCAGGTTTTTCTCGAGGGACATTTCTGGACTGCACGGATTGGCAAAAGCTCATGGTAGCAACTGGATTTTGTTTTTCATTTGCCAACTAGTCATAGTCGATCTGGTGCACACCCATTTGGTTGCCGTAATGTAATGGGTGGTGAGAAGACTGTTCCCTTTCCTACTAATACAAGTGCTTCTTGAGAAGTAAAAGTCCATTCAATCTGTTTTTAAAATACATATCATCTCCCAAGTTAAATTTTCTTGTATGATGTACCACCGGCTTTGGCATCAAACTGGATGCATTCCATCAAACCACACGCATTGAAGAGCACCTTGACCCCCTCCTTTCCGACACCCTCAGGAGCCTGTCCAGTTGCCTTCATCTTCTTATACGCATCAGTTACACTCTCCACCACGCTGGTTAGAGCCAGGCCTGGATGAATCATAATGCGGAAGCCAGTCTCTTGTGCTTCTGAGACCGTGAAAGCCGGAGTAACCCCCCCAGGTACCATGTTAAGCAGGACGGGTGCTGGGCTGAGATCTTGACAAACTTGGCGACATTGCTCGACTGAAGTTGGACCTTCGAGAAAAGCAACATCTGCACCAATTTCCAAAGCCAATCGAAGACGCTTAACAGCCTCGTCATAGCCCAGCGATTGCAAGGCATCTGATCGAGCAATAATGACAATGTCCCCTCCAGTCGTAGCCCTCATCTCGTCTCTCGCCATAACGGCGGCCCTAATACGAGAGAGAAAGGTGTCTTGGTCCACGAGTTCTTTGCCGGCCAGATGCCCACATCGTTTTGTCACGACTTGATCCTCCAGATGGAGACCAGCAATGCCTGCGGCAATGTATGATTTCACCGTTCTGGCTACCATGAGCGGTCCGCCGTATCCCGTATCTGCATCAGCAATCAGGGGTACGGTCCGATCGAGCGATGCTATCATAGAAGCATTCTCCAGGATGTCATTTAGCGTGACAATGCCTAGGTCGGGCATGCCGAGTCTAGAGGCTGCCGTACCCGCGCCCGTCTATAAGAACGAATATTAGATAAATAGCGTAAATATAACGATAAGCTCTACTTGCCATATACAGACAGTCAAAGCCCTCGCGGAGAGCAAGGCGTGCAGTGAGACCATCATACACGCCGGGGCAGTTGACGATCTTGCTCTTGTCCCCGATCAGCTCTCTCAAGCGCTGTACCGCTGACTTTGGAAGTGAAGAAATGGCCATGTTTGTTTAGTTCGTTTTCTTGGCTCTTTAGTTTACTACAAAATAGCAATTCTGCATACTCATCTTGAATGCCCTTCATGTAGGTCTACATGTACCATTGGCCGATGCGGTGGCCGATGCGCTGGCCGACTACTCCGATTAGACCGTGATCGCAATGTAGGATCGCCGATTAGTTTTCGGAGTGAGCTCATTCGTTCGGGATTTTCTGGCCGACTTACCCCGGATTTATCAGCCCCGGCCTTCCCGGCCTCCAACAAGACGTCACTCCGTTCCAATGTCCAGGATGTTGCTGAGGTGGTCAGATGGATTCGGGCGCCACTGAACGTTTGATCGATGCTACCGGCCCGAGCTCGGCTCCCCGTCCTGATCTGATAGTGTTAACTAGAAATATAATGATGCATTGAAAACGTGTGTGAGTGCACCCTAAGAAAGCGCTCCAAGATCTTTGTAGAACTTCATCATGCCGGCTCTGATCAGTGATGCTAGTGAATATGCTACGCAGCTGCGGCAGCTTCTTCGAGACTCTCGCCAGATCGAACTTCGAACGGAACAACAAAATGGTAAATGAATAGAAAATTATCCTCAAAGCCTTGCACCACAAGATTCTCCTAACATCCAAATAGTTTCGGACTCACAACTCAATGTCCTACAGAAGATTCAGCAAACGGCATCATCCCTGGACCAAGCTGGACACTCAAGAGAAGCTGAAGCCCTCTGTGACGTCCTCACGCACTGCGTCAACTCCCCAGACTTCGGCGGACTTGGATTACGACTTGATCAACTTCTGGACAGCAATGATGTAAAAGAGGTGTTGTTCCTTGTATCCGCCTATCTCGAGGCACTGAATTCGAGTGACCGATTCGAAAACCCTACTAAACCATTGCCATATCGTCCTGCTGGCCGACGAGGCATGACTCTGGCGGAGAAGATATTCGCGGCTCACGATGTTGACAGGAGGGGAGAGGTAAAACCTGGAGACGTCATTCGCGTGGACGTGGATTGGGTGATCGCCTCGGAACTGTCATGGTCTGGCATGGCATCTACTTATAGCGACCTTGGAAAACCTGGAGTCTTTAGAAACGACAGGATCTGGCTTGCGGGAGACCATGTTGTAGATCCTAGGATCAAAGATCATCCTAAGATCAAGCCACTCATCGACGCAAGCGAAAAGGCACGACAAGTCTTCAAGATGACCGAGTACCAGGGCATGAACTACACCATTATGCATACGGAGTTCTGCCGCGAGCGAGCTCAGCCCGGTATGCTAATCATTGGCTCCGACTCTCACACATGTTCTGCGGGCTCTGTCTCTGCACTGGCTATCGGCATGGGAGTTGCAGATGTGACGATGCCTCTTGTACTGGGACAAAGCTGGTTCAAGATTCCAGAAACGGTTGAGATCCGCTTCATCAACGAACCAAAACCCGGTCTAGGAGGCAAAGACGTTATTTTGTATGTCCTCAAGGAGTTGAAGCGCAATACTGTTGCAGCGGACCGTGTGGTAGAGTATACAGGCCCGGGATTGAAGCATCTCTCTTGCGACGCTCGTTTTGCTATTGCAAACATGACTACGGTAGGTATCATCTAAGCTTTGGCGTACAGCACACTGACCTCGGTAGGAATTCGGAGGCGTCTCGGGAATATTTGTTCCAGACGAGACAACAGTTCAATTCATCAACCGCCGCAAGCACCCTAAATACAAGAAATATGCGACGTATTACCGGCCTGATGAAGATGCTGAATACGTAGAGACACATATCATCGATCTTGCCAAGGTCGAATCCTTTGTGGCACGATACCCCAGCCCAGATGATGTGGTTCCTGTCAGTGTGGTTGCAGGTACTAAGCTGGACGGCTGCTTCATCGGCGCTTGCACCACAGCAGAAGAAGACCTCATTCTCGCGGCGTTGGTCATTGAGGCTGGGCTGAAGAAGGGTCTGAAGCCTGTTTCCCACGGTACGCGCAAGGTCGTTCCCGGATCGAGGCCGATTTTGCACCATCTAAAAGAAACCGGACTAGCGAGATTGTATGAAGAAGCCGGCTTTGAGATCGGTGTTCCTGGGTGCAGCTACTGTGTCGGGATGGCTGCGGACAAGGCTGGAGATGGCGAAGTTTGGCTCAGCAGCCAGAATCGCAATTTCAAGAATCGCATGGGGCCTGGAGCCATTGGGAGCATCTCTTCTGCTGTGACAGTTGCGGCGAGCAGCTTCGGCATGGAGATTACGGACCCGCAGTCACTCCTCGATGCTATTGATTTGAACAGATTGAACTCTTTGCTTGGCACAGCAACTGCTCTTTCTTCCGGCATTTCTTACGTGGAGCCTGGCTTCAAGCCGCCGCCGACGAGAGATTCTGTCCAAGAGGCACCTAGTAGTCATGTGGAGGCGTCAGGGAACGCAGAGACAGTGACTGGGACGACGGGGCGTATTGTATCTGGAAAGATACAAACGTTAGGGGACTTCATCGATACTGACGCGCTGGCCCCTGCAGAGGTCCTCGCTCCTGGTCTGACACTGGAACAGGTGGGCGATGGCTGTCTCAAATATACGCACCCAGAGTTTCGACAACGCTCTAGGGACGGGTACAACATCGTCGTTGCTGGTAAAGCTTTCGGTGTTGGCAGTTCGCGAGAAAACGCTGTGACGGCTCTTCAGGGGGCTGGCGTGCAAGCCGTGATTGCCAAGTCCTTTGCTTTTATTTATGGCCGCAATCAACCGAATTTGGGGCTGCTTGGCTTTGTGATGGAAGATGAGCGCTTTTATGAGCTTGCTCAGGACGGCGAGGCTATTGAGATTGACGTTGAGAACCGAACTGTGACTGTTTCTGGGGAGGAGTTCAAGTTTGAATTGAGCGATTTAGAATGGCAGCTGGTCAAGACTGGGGGCATGACTGCAGCATTTCGTCAGTGGGGGAAGTACGTGTTAGATAAGGTAACTGGTCAGAAGAGGATCGGAATATCACCTGGCCAACTGGAAGAGAATCCAGAAGGACGTTCATTGCAGTGGTAATTGGTGTTTAGGTTGGATACGGACTAGGCTATTATATTTATTTTATCAATACTATCATTAACATCGAAGTTTTGTCCGAGCTCGTGATTGGCATCGTTATCCCTTTCCTCTTCATTGTTGCCAGGATGAGTGGACAATCATTCTCTCGACATGACTCGGCTTGCGATAGGCGCCTATTTGTCAACAGTGAACACTCTGGCACCAGAAAGCCTAGCCTGTAGCTCCTCGAGCTTAGGTAAATAAATTTCTCTTTATCCGAGAAAAGAGAAAACTTACGGCGGCCGTGGATCTCAAGGAAAAGGAGCTCGGCCTGCATGCTATGTATATGATCGCTATCATAAACAGCAAGCACCACATCATATTCTTCGTGTATCGAGATATGCTGAATCATGGCGCCTAGATTAAGGTTAACCACTGACTCTGCCACGATTGAGCCAGTCTGATATCCTCACGGATCCCAGAACCTGAAAGCGCGACGTGCCACCGTGGATCAATAGACTATCTATCTGGAACGCCCCATCCCTTCCAATTTGTACACGAATCAGAAAAAATGTTGACGTGGCAAACAATCAAGCAAACTTTCGGGTATGAACCTGTTGCTGAGACAAGTGAATTTCGAATCTTCAAATATTATACCACATAAATAGATGTTTACGGGCAGGGTGATATAGATTTTGCGCAAGACTTGAAGTTATTAATATTAAAGAAACATTGTAATAAAGTATTTCGGCGTATACTGAATAAAATAGGTCGAATATAATATCGGAACATAAGAAATAGGACGTTTAGTCTTCAGCACACCCTCATACCGATGGTAGGGGATATAAGCATGACAGAACCAACAACCCGAGAGCAACCAAGATCTGGGAGCCCACACGGTTCCAGACTAGATGTTGAGATTTGTAACACAACGGGCTCCATCATTGTGCGCCGAGGACTGTGATTGGGATGCAAACCAGGAATCGCTGCCATCGATGGCAAACCCGTGGATTGTACCATCGTCGTTATTCGCAGCGTATATTGTGCCATTGTTCATACCATACTGCGCGCCAAAAAGACCTGTCGGGATATCTGGATACGTCTGAACAATCTCCCAAGCGTAAGTGCTCAGGCTGAGACGCGCAAGAACGGTGGTTGAGGTGCTGTCATCTGTGGCGACGGAATACAAATACCCCGGTTCAGATGGCATACTGACCCAATCCCAGACTGTAAAGTCAAGGTCACTAGTTATGGTGCCTTGATCAATAATCTGTCCAAAGGAAGTAGAGTCGGGGTGCAAATCGATTCTAAAAACTTCGGTACCATCCGTGACGTAGTAGTAACCGTTAATGTCGATATCACCAACGTCAACACCATCAGTCCCATCCGGCATCGCTTCAATGTAATCCACACTACCATCTTGGTGAATACGGACAAGTTCCGATCCCAAGCGTCCATAGATGAAATCATCCAGACTGTTGTATCCGATTGCATTTCCTTGGTCGCTGCTTTCTCCGACGTTGGAGGTAATTGTTGTGGTGGTGCCAGTTCCCAGATCGACTCGCAACAGAGCGGAGTCCTGGATTAGGAATCCATACTTGCTGCAGGCAAAAGGGTCGGCCGTGGTCGATTGGGCTGGGCTCTCGCTTGTCGTAGTCGGTTCTTGAGTCGTGGAAGGAGTCGTGATGACTGTGTAGGTACAATCGGTGCAGCCTGATGCTGGAGGGATCGTAGTGGCCACGCAAGTTCCAGTAGTAGCGCAACCCTCAGTGACAGTGGTGGTGGACGGGGTGGCAGTTGTGGAGGGAACTGTCGAAGAGCCGGGAGGCGTGATGACCGTGTAGGTGCAGTCAGTGCATCCTGATGCCGGGGGAATAGTAGTAGCAACGCAAGTTCCAGTAGAAGGACAGGGCTCAGTGATAGTGGTAGTGACGGGAGGGACAGATGAAGAGGCTGGAGGAGTGATAACCGTATAAGTACAGTCCGTGCAGCCCGACGCAGGGGGAATGGTAGTAGCCACACAAGTCCCAGTAGTAGGGCAGGGCTCAGTGACAGTGGTAGTCACGGGAGGTGTCGACGAAGAACCAGGGGGGGTGATGACAGTGTAAGTGCAATCGGTGCATCCTGATGCAGGGGGAATGGTCGTGGCCACGCAAGTACCGGTAGTGGCGCAAGGCTCGGTAACAGTGGTAGTGACAGGGGGTACCGATGACGAGCCAGGGGGAGTAATGACAACGTAAGTGCAATCAGTGCACCCCGAAGTCGGAGGAATGGTAGTGGCCACACAGGTGCCGGTGGAAGCACATGGTTCGGTGACGGTGGTAGTGACTGGAGGAACCGACGAAGAACCAGGGGGTGTGATGACAGTGTACGTGCAATCAGTGCATCCCGATTCGGGGTAGTATGTACCAGGAGAACAGGTGCCAGTAGTAGGGCATGACTCCGTAATGGTTGTTGTGGAGGGAGGTGAAGTAGGAGGAGGAGTAACAAAGATGTAAGTACAGTCAATGCATCCAGATGCTGGAGGGTATGTACCAGGAGTACAGGTACCGGTGGCAGGGCAACCTTCGGTAATAGTAGTCGTAGTAGGAGGTGCAGAGGCAGGAGGAGTGATGACCGTGTAAGTACAGTCAACGCATCCTGACGCTGGATAATATGTGCCAGGTACACAAGTACCAGTAGTAGGGCATGGTTCGGTAATAGTGGTAGTCATTCCAGTCCCAGTGGGAGGAGGAGTGATAACAGTAGCCGTGCAGCTAGTGATGCATGTCGACGCAGGGGGGATAGTAGTCGGCACACAGGTCTCCGTGGCAGCGCACACCTCGGTAATGGTTACAGTGCCAGGATCACCGGCAGGAGTAGTGACGACTGTTACTGTACAATCAACACAACCGGGGTCTGGGGGAAGTGTGGTTGCAACACACTTCCCTGTAAGAACAGAGCACCCATCGGTCACAGTTGTTGTATAGCCCGGAGGGGGCGTGCCAGGGGGCACTGTCGTTGTAACAACAGTGGTAGTGCAGGGATGAACGCAGTCTGGAGGCGGCGAGATAGTGGTAGGCACACAGAGCGCCTGGCCAGTGCATGTTTGAGTCGACGTAACGACAGTATCAGGCGGAACACCCCCAGTGAGCGTTGAGTAGATGGTCGTGCCGATGTAGATCGTGGTGACAAGATCAGTAGGGGCATTGGGGACCACGACAGTACCTCCCGGCCCAATTGTCAGCGTTGTAGCTGAAGGACAATAGGTCGAGACGACCACCGGGTAGGCGATTGGGGTCTCATAGACAGTTACACCAGAAACCTGGCATATGAGACCATCATCACGAGCTTCAAGCTTCTCAGCCTTGACAGCGCTTGCCGCAACCAGCCCCAGAGGAGCCAGCTGGGCAGTATACTGAGAGAATCTCATCTCTGCTCGCTGATAATTGTTGTGAAGGGGGTAACGAATGAAGAAGATGAACAATGAGTTGGAAGTGTGTGAAGAGCCTGTTGTGATACTTGTGATTATCCAACTGAGGTCACTTTATAGACATCTCAGGACGAATGGAGATAACATGATACAAACCGCCAAGCACCACCAAGCTCATCGCAAGTATCCTTCCGCAACAGAAGGTTTCAATCCTTCGGCGTTGGCGAAGTGATGCTTCCGGTCGACACCATCTTCATGATGTTCAGGTATGCAGCGGAGGATCTTTACGAGAGCTTAAGATGTGGGAATTCCTGAGAAAGTCCGAAGCCAAGGATGATTCCCATACTACATCCGGGAGGTTTCCTGGCACAGGAGATCCTCGTGATGGCATTTAGTTCATGATCTGGGTGGATCGAGGGGAGGAGACCAGAGGGCTGGTCGGTGGGACTCTGCGACATCTGAGCTGAAGGGAAGACATTGACGAGCTGAACACAGAAAGTTAATGTGAGGGAGAGCTCTGGTACAGATCATGATTGGCATGTTTGCATCCTTCGGGCCTTGGATATCATCGTCATTGTGTTGAAAACGTCCTGTGTTCTTCTTGGCTCATCTTCTTTGATGTTGCCCCCGTTACCTTCGTTCACTACATAGACACTCAGCGTCCCCAAGGACCCCAGGACGTTTCTGTCCTCCTCTCCCATATTCACTCCCTGTTTACCCCCGTTCCTCGTTATCATCATGTTCAATAAGTCTGCTTTGGCCGTTGTAGCCCTACTGGCTTGCCAGGCCACTGCTACTACCACCATCTGCGAGTCAGCTTCACCGACTACCATTGCTGCCTCAAGCACTGTCACCCACTCATCGACCTTGACCTGGACAGGCGGGACGACTGTGAGTCTCCCATCTGCTTCCACCGGGGCAGCAAGCAATCCTTCTGCTACCGTGGCTGTCGTGTCGGGATCTCCTTCGACTGTGGTCACTGCCGGGGCCTCCAACACTTTGCCGCAGGCAATCCCCTATTCCATCTGCGCTGTTCTCGTTGGAGCACTGGCATGGATCGCATAAGACAAAAGACTTCCGCGGATTATTTCATGTATTGGGTAGGTACACATGGATGACACCCATGCATGTCGATGATCACTAACTGCGAAGTAGCTTGGGGGTGGACTTGGACGGCATATATGTGGTGGCTTTGATTCTTAAATTAGGACATACACAACCTATACTATTCTAATTTACTCAATAATTTTTCTCTTGGCCTGAGCGGTGCTGATGATCTCAATATGCATGCAGCTGAATGTCGACACACGATTGATTATCACTGCTTTGTCTAAACCCTCTCAACAATTTCATTCATTGGTGGAACGTCTCGGCAAGCCCTATGCCCTGCCCAGAGTCTAACTACTTCAGTACTCTTCCCTTGCTTCGGAGCCGACCTGTGTGGGTGCTCACAGGTGTAAGTGAGTTACCCTAACCGGGATAAGGGACGCGAAGCGACATTGGTCGGTCTTTGACAGGAGACACCGTGGAGACACCGTGTTAGTTAAGTGGATATAGTACGCGATAAACCTTCCTTTTGCTGACACTTCGGCGAGCGGCTATCACGAACACTCCCCATACCAAGCAGAATAGTCCTTTCACCGGTTTAGTTAGGATCTGCATCGCCTGAGGGCTCACCGGAGCTAAGTAGCCGATGGTAAGAGGGGTCCCCTCTCCACGGATCTTGTTATGATATCCACCAGCCATTCTTGTTGAGATCTTATGAACGCGTTCGGCATGATCGGCTTCACTTCTATCGCAAGATTTTTGCGGCTTAGCATTCAGTTCTGTGGGACTTGTCTAGTCTTCCGGTCTCTAAGCGAGCGTCTTGTACGTTCATCGAAACAATTGACAGTCATGGATCGACTGTTAGATATCCAGGAACCCAGCACAAACTGAGCACTGTTTCAGCTCTGTTCTTCGTCACGGGGTCTCGACAGTTTCCTTGCCCTGTTTCCGTCTAGTCGAATGATTACCCGATATCCCTGTAAGTGAAGAACTGACCGATCACATCGTATGTCGTAGATAGTACCTTGCTCTCACCCCCGTTCGTAGATTGACGTCAATGTGTCTAGATGTTGGTTCATGAAACATTAAGATCTTTCATCGCAGCTTCGCACCGAGCTGTCGCTTAGTGGCGATCGGAGACCGGCAATGGATGCACCTACTCAGTGCTTCTCCAGCCCTAGTAGAGGGTCTGGGGTTTCAATGGATCTGCGATTTCACATCAAACTAACCCCTCATGCGATGCCCGGTTTCTGTAAGCGTCTACACTGAAGCCGTAGACAATACAGAAGCTCCCAGCCCCAAAGAGGAAGATGATCTGATGCGAGCCCAGGTGGTGGGCTGTTTCTATGGATATTGATGCTAGTGCGAAATATTGCGGCGTAGTTAGCATTAAGACCTTATGAACCCCTGGATAGCTGAGTACTGAACCCACCATACCTACCTTAGCTAGAATTTCTGACGACTCACCTGGACTAGTATCTTTTACTGCCTGCCGGTCATTCTTAATTTCCAGATATAGATAACTTCGGTAAAGCGGTTAGCACGGAGACCCCGTTAGTACGGCCCTATAGATCTTGGGAACTTTGGGTGAACAGGCCGGCTGAATCTTGTCTGCGCCGCTTTTGAGGCTTAGGATCTTCTGTATCTGCTGCCTGATGGCCATGCCTTGTCGTTTGAATGCACCTTTGAATAATTCATCATGAGGTATCGCGATTATGGAAGCTATGTTGTCGCGAAATGAAAGGCCTTTCCACATATTCTCCATTTGAATTACTTGAAACGATGAAACTCCGATGAGAATGACCCTTTGATATCTGGATTTCACCAGAATGGTTAGATATGACGGTGCAGACCCCAGGATATGACTCTGAGGCAGGCTGCAGTCAACCGATATTCGGGGCGTCCGGATCGTCACCAGGCCTCCTTGGAGCATTACGTACTCTAGCCATTTGGGTGCTTCATCATAGCAATTGCATGCCTATGCAGCGCTTATGTGGGGGTCGGTCTGCCTTATTCCTGGATCCCAGGATGGACCGGAAATGGAACGGTTCTGTCTGTTCATTCTTCGGCTCCTCGCTGTTTGCTTTGAAGACGGGATTCCAAGAAATAAGCGCCGGCAGTTTTGGCGTGACTTACTTTTCGGTCGAACTCATTGTGTACAAGTCATCGATGGGCATTTTCGGTTTCATCCGGATCATCATCCTGTAAAGAGCCGGGCGGGGGTGATGCCAGGAGTCGTGATGAGTCGTGATCAGCGTCCCTTCGACCGCCAACGCCATTACTCCGGAGCGATTACCATTGCCCTGTGAGGCGGAACTTAGTCCTTTGGTCGCTTCGTCTGCTGGCTTTGACAATCACATATCAATATATTGATAGGTGGGTTAGCGAAATCGTTGCTTTTAGCGGTGGAGGGCTGTCGAGATTCGAAAACGAGATTACCAACACTCCAACACTATTGCCAAATACCCACAATTTCTTTTCAAATCTTTCTTTCTCGCAGATGACTGCACTTCACTCAATATCGCTGCTCTACTTTGAAGATGACCTCTGTATGCTCGTATGCATGCTCAATGAGGAAAAATGCCCCTACAAAGCCCCTATTATTGACGCGACTTAGATGTACGAAAATAGGGTTTTCGCGTTGCCTACAATAGGCAGTTGGATTATGTAAGGCGGGAAAAAATGCAACCCCTCCAAAAAATCGTTGACCCCACCATCAACCTCCAAAGAAAACATCGCGAGATCTGAAAGACTGTGCGAACTCTGTCATCCAGCTTCCCTTACCGCAATTACCTGAGAGAAGCTCCGCAACAGCTTCCTCCTCCCGCAAAGCCACCATACTCTCCCTCCGCGTCCTCCGTCCCGCCTCCGTCCGGAGCATCTCCCCCCTCCGCCACTTCGTCAGAATGGCCTCCTTCGCCTCCCAGACCTACACTCCCACCGAGGAGGCCGAGATCCAGCAGTGGCTGACCACCTCGGACCGCCTCAAGGCCCCCGAAGACAAGGCCTCCATCCTCGAGACGCTCAACAACCACCTGTCCAGCCGCACCACCCTGCTCGGCAGCAAGCCCAGCAAGGCCGATGTCGCCATCTACGAGACGCTCGCGCCGGTTGTTGCCAGCTGGACGCCCGAGCAGCGCACCGGCGAGAAGGGCCACCCACACATTGTTCGCCATCTCGACTTCGTCCAGAACTCGCCGCTGTTTGGCCTCGATGTCAAGGACAAGGTCAGCGTGGACCAGGACAATGTGCTGTATGTGAAGCCTCCCGTCGACGCCAAGGCCGAGAAGGAGCGCCTTAAGAAGGAGAAGGCTAAGGCGGCGGCGGCTGCGGGCGGTGAGGCGACTCTT
This sequence comes from Xenoacremonium recifei, assembly GCA_012184525.1. Taxonomy (NCBI): domain Eukaryota; kingdom Fungi; phylum Ascomycota; class Sordariomycetes; order Hypocreales; family Nectriaceae; genus Xenoacremonium; species Xenoacremonium recifei. The sequence continues at coordinate 1,455,814 of WOFQ01000002.1, read as the reverse complement.
GTCGACCGCACCAAGGACAAGGTCAAGGAGAAGGTCGCCGAGGCCAAGGAGAAGGTTGCTGGCGCGGGTGGTGACAAGCCCACCAAGAAGAAGGAGAAGGCTCCCAAGCAAAAGGCTGCCCCTGCGCCCGCCGCGCCTCTGTCGCCCTGCCTCATCGACCTGCGCGTCGGCCACATCCTCAAGGCCATCAACCACCCCGACGCCGACTCTCTCTACGTCTCGACCATCGCGGTAGGCGACGCCGCCGGCTCCAGCGAAGACTACGTCGAATACGAGGGCCAAGTCTGCCGCACCGTCTGCTCCGGGCTCAACGGCCTCGTCCCGCTGGAGGAGATGCAGGGCCGCAAGGTCGTCGTGGTGTGCAACCTCAAGCCCGTCAAGATGCGCGGCATCAAGTCCTGCGCCATGGTGCTCGCCGCGTCGCCCGTGCCCAAGGAGGGTGAGGACGACCACAAGGGCCCCGTTGAGCTGGTTGCGCCGCCGGCGGGGGCGAAGGCCGGCGAGCGTGTGTGGTTTGAAGGCTGGGAGGGCAAGCCGGAGGGCGTGCTGAACCCCAAGAAGAAGATCTGGGAGACGTTCCAGCCGGGATTCACGACCACCGAGGCTTTGGAGGTGGCGTTTGATGCCGGTGTTGTTGAGCAGCTGGGCAAGACGGGCGTTGGCAAGCTGGTGACTGAGAGCGGTGGTGTCTGCACTGTGCCCAGCCTGGCTGGCGCTCAGGTCCGGTAGATGATGACTCCTATCTAGACTTAAGACATGAGCAAAGGAATAGAAGATGAGCTACAAAAGCTTTCTTCACTACCCCCCACACTTACTCTCACACACTTAACAATTGAATGAAGCATGAAGTATACAGGTTGATTGAATTATCATGAGATTTTCTTCTCTTACGGCTCTATCCAACGAGCCCGGCTTTATCTTGTCACGTCCACCCGACCCCTCCCCAACACCCCATAGCATAATATACAACAGCTATATGTACACATAACACCGCCATGCTTTTTGATATCTCACAAAACTCCATATCCATATACAACAGAAAACGCCTGATCAATGCATGCAAACACCTCGCCAATCCAAAACACATCTCCTCTTGTTATACACTTTGGAGGTGGATCACGCTCATGAGAAGAAGTACTTGCTCTCCTTGAGTCGTGATACATCAAAGTCGCCCTTCTTGGGGATGGTCGGGAAGGTCATCGGCAGCCAGATCGACAGCGGGATCTTCTGCGACTTTCCCTTCTTGGGCGCGGGCTTGGCGTCGATGACCTTCATTTTAAAGTGCGACTTGCCCGAGTTCTCGAGCAAATCGTCCATCATATCGTGGCTGTCCTCCAAGGAATCCTCGCGCGCCTCGACCTCTGCCTCGGCGTCTACGAGATCTTCCATGGCCTCGGCTTCCTTTGCAATGGCAGCCTCGTCGAGGTTGGCTTCTTCTTCGGGGACTTCACCAAGCTTGACGTGCTCGGCGGCTTCCTCGATGACTGCCTCCTCGGCAGCGACCATGTCTTCGTACACGGAGGCGGGCGTGACGATCTGCTTGGCAGTCTCCAGATCCCAGGGATTTCCGGAGAGGAGAAGACCTTGACGCTTGTACTCAAGAAGAAGCTCCTCCTTTGCGGAGAGCTTGCTCGACTTTCGTAGCGCCAGGATCTTCTTGCCTACAGCACTGGATCGATCGATCTTAACCTCGTACAGCGAGCCTTTGTAACGGGTCTCGAACTCTGCAAGAAGGCGGCCGACGACATCTTCCTCATGGATGCGGATGAACGAATCTCTAATGACAGTGTTCATGACGTCCACATCAGCAGCGTGTGTCCAGAACGAGTCGTGGACAGCCGCAAAGTTGAGACCTCTGCTGTCGCACTCCAGAGCCGAGAGCAACATGTGGCTGGCGTCCAGAGAGTGGATGAAGTTTGGTGGGAACCCCTGCAACTGCTTCCGCTTGTTGACAGGGTCGGTTTGGTTCGATGTAGGGAATGAAATGCTCTGGAGACAGGTGTGCACTTCCTTCATCGTGGATTTGCGGTAGGGCTGGACAACGGGCATGCGCAATGGGGTCGTCCAGACAATTGTAGATCGACATTGTTGAATCAGCTCATCGCCAACTGATTTCGGTTGCCTCTTTTTCTTGCCCTTGGTTGCGGCCTCCCCGTTGTCAAATTCTTCAGCGATGTGCTTGAGCTGAGCGGGGGTCAGGGCCCTGCAAACACGACCGCCAACTTCACCAAGCCAGTACTGGATATCGTGGGCACCACGGAACATTGTTGCGAGTGCCTCGAAAGTATGCTTGGCAATGTAGGTAGCCAAGAGCATGTTTGGAATACCACACTCCTTCGGAAGGTCCGGGTAAATAGCATCGAGCTGCTTGCAAACCTGCTTCTTTGCACCAGCGAAGGTGACACCGTAGACGTTCGTCATTACAGTCTGCTTGACAACCTTTCGAGTAATCTTGCCATCTACGGCCAGAGCAAATCGGTTGTTAGCCGCGACATCCTTGGCAATCGATTGCCTCACCAAATCAGCGACGGCATTGTAGACATCAGCTGGTCGGCTCCCGGGTTCGAGGTTGACTTGTTTAGCACCCCAGGTATCACCACCCAGCGCAGCGTAGTGCTGGAGACCGTTGCAGGTTCCGTCCTGGTGCACGGGCAACTGAGAGACGAACTTCGTAGGATCGGGCAACTCAAGAGCCGCCTTGAGCTCGAAGCAAGCAGCAAGACATTGCCATGGGTCCTCAGCCTTCAGCCACCACCGGCTCCCATTCAAGGGGTTGGTGGCGGATTCGATGATATTGGCCGCGTTGTCGTCGGCAAAGGCTTCTCGTTCGTCGAAACTCGCCTTGTCATAGCCATACAAATTGGACAGGTGAATCTTAAGCCACCTGAGGCCGCTAACTCCAAGCTCTCTGCCCTCCGCGAATTTCAGAAGCGCGCGGTTGTGATCGGCGCCCATGTGGTTCAAGTAGGTAGGGATCGGGTACGCGCGTCCACGATAGTCGAGGTTGTGCGGGAAATAGATGACTTGATTGCGGTAGGCCCTTGCGATCTCTAGTTGCAGGTTCATGAAGCATCTTTGAGAGTGGAGGGCGCATCGTTCGTTCTCGATGAGCTTGACATCACGAAGCCAAGCCCGTCGAAGCATGGGGTCGTCGACAGAGACGGGCTCGGGAGGGAGTTCCAGATCCGGATTCAGAGGAGGCATGTTGGCAATCGCTTCGCCCGAGTTCCAAGCTTCAAGCATGACACCCAAAACATTGTTGTTGATCCTCCACGGCGTCTTTGCCAGCACGTCCAATCCCTGAGTTACTTGCTTCATGTCTCCACGCTGGAGAGCTGCAGTTGCGTAAAGTTTCTGCTCAACGGCGCCAGGTCGAGTTCGTACCAGTGTCGTCTTGCTCTCGAGGAACCCTCCTTCATGCATTCGCCTCCAAGGCTTGGGTCGAGCAATCATGGGAAGATGCTTCGCGATGAAGTCACCAACAGGCTCCTTCATCATTCGCGATACGAGTTCCGAGTTTAGGATGAGCATGCCGGTCTTCTTGCCTTTTCGATTCTGCAGCATGTGCGTGAAGGCAGGTTGATTCTGGCTGGTCAGTTGTTTGGTGACTGGATGTGTCTTCACCACCTTGACCTTGGCTGTCTCGACCAGAGACTTCAAGAGAATAGCTCCCACATGTCCCTTAATCGTTGTCGACCAAGGAACTATTTCCTCATGCTTGGAATCTTTCGCAGTCTCAGCCATGGGCTGGGTTGCATCCATGATGATGGGTCCGTCGTGGTTAGTCGTCTTTTCTGCGTCTCCGACAAATTTGACCTTGCGGCGTTTTGCCATTTTTTGGGCCTGCTCCTTCGCATGAACTCGAACATCCTCCTGAACGACCTTAGCGATGTCCATGACGAGTTTGCTGATGACGATTCCCGAGCTGGCCCCCATTATAGCGCCGGAGTTTAGAACTGTAAGAATGGTGACAGCAGCCAGTCTTGTCGAGTCTCCTTGTCGAAGGAATGGTCCGTAGATGCAGCGTTCCAAGTCCTCCTCGGTTTTCGATCCCTTCGCCTCAGAAGTCTCGATGTTGACGAATTCTTGTCGGATTCTAGCCTCCAAACTCGTCATCCAGCCGTGGATATTCTGAGACAGGGATCCATCCTCAGAATTCGCGCTCAGGGCAGTGTTGACGCCCATTTTCTGTAGATGCTCGTTATCTGCTCGCCATCGGGCCACAGCAGCTTCTATTGAGTCTCTTTCCAATCGAGCCTGTAGCTCAAACTGCTCCTCTTCAGGCAATTGAGAAACGTCCACATCCTGTAGCTCTCGCATGAGTGCTAAACTCCGCTTGAGCGTGTTCAGTCCCTCGCCTCGTTGCGGAGTTTCGACGACGTCGGGGAACATGGAGAGCTGGGATTCGGCCTGCTCGGTACCTTCCGAAAGAGCGGTTTGCTCACTTTGGAGCGCTACCTCGGGCTCCTCCGCGTCGGGGACGAAGTTGTAAGTGGGACAGATGCCAGTGATAACGGCCAAGTCTTGGTCACTTAAGACGTCGGCCATGCTGAGAACTCGCAATCCGGCCTCACCGGGGGCCATGTTCATGTATCGATTGATGAGTCGCTGCAGCCTGACTCCACGCTCCGAAAGAAGCGAGGCTTTGAGCATGCAGGCGATCGTCTCGGCCGTTTGGGGGATGCCCTTGTTTCGGATTTGGAGTTCATACCACTTGTGAAGTTGTTCGGCTTGCTTTCGGTCGGGGCTCATTCGCATTTGGTTTAATGACGCTCGCAGATACTTGTTGTGTAGTATGATTTGCTCCTCTGGCGAGGCTGCCCCCGTAGCGTTTATCCGCTTCAAGACGAGCGACGCCCTCTCCAGCTTCCCTACTCGAATGCAGGCATCGAATACCGGAAGCATGTCTTCGATATCGCCAGGGACGCCTTGAGCGTTGTATTTGGCTGGTTGCGCGAGTGGTGCTGCGGGCTCAGGAATCGTCAGAGGCGAGGTGTCGAGAGATCGCAAGTCGTAGAATTGAGAATTGGGAGGTTGGAACGGCGGCAGGCCTGGGTTGAGATGGCCATAAGATGACTGGCCAAATTGGAAGTCATCAACAGCAGTGGCCAGACTTCGGCCCTGGACCAAAGAATGGCCAGATCCTGAGCCCCGTCGCCTCCATGGTCGAGGTTGTGAGCCCACGGACCGTTGCCCAACAATCGAGATAGCACCAGAACAAAGAACAGATTTCGATGAGAGTCCAATTGGTGTTCGTGCGGTGACCTGATGGATGGAGACGGTTCTCCGGGCTTGTCGGGCGAGCATCGTGGCGTGCGGAGAAGGGTTTTCGAAGGAACGGAAGCTCAACAGCAATGAGCACCGTTGAGAATGACAGACAAGCGTTTAATGCATTACAAAGATGAAAAAGGAAAGAAAGAAGCGACAATATCAATTCGCTATGCAGACAAGAGGGAAAGAAGTGACGAATGTCGAGAATCTCCCAGACATCTGCCGTCGCGTGAAGTCGGAGCGAGAATGCAGGATAAGGAGCTTTCGGCTCCAAAATTTTCGCCTGCAAGCCGTTCGCTGGAGCTGCCTGGGGATGGCAGACGGTCACGTGGGTCCGTGGCGAGCAAGGGGTCCAGCCAGATCCACTTTGCCTTCAGCCCAGCTCGACTCCACCGTGAAATTCGAGAAGCTCTCTAGCAGAAACACTCACTTTCTCGGACCAGGGACTCAATTCTCAGCTGCATTCATCTGCGGTCGACGAATTGAGCCGCCATGATCACTCGTCCGGTAGCAGCGGCGCTTGGCTGTCGCCAATGCCAGTCTGCGATTTTCCGCGCTCTCCTCTCGCAGCCGGCCAGCAATGTGCTTCGAGCTCTCCCGCAACGACCAGCAACTCAATTACCCATTCTGACTCGAAGATTCTTGTCGCAAGAACGAACGCTGGGAAGCATTACTGAGAAAGATGTCTCACCAACCAAAGATTCCGAAGAGGCTGTCCCCGAATCGAACGAAGCATCCAGTGCCGATGGCGATGTCCCATGGTTTCTCGAGGTCGAGCCGCCGAGGCACCCAGAGAGCCAGCACAAAGTCACTCTACCAACGATTCCCCAGGATGCGCCCGAATTTCTAGAACCAATGCTGAAGTACATATACGAAGATATGGGTCTGGATGATATTTCGCTTTTGGATCTACGGGACCTTGATCCTCCCGCAGCTCTAGGCCCTAACCTCATCATGCTTTTCGGAACCACCCGTAGCGAGAGGCATCTTCATATTTCATCCGGACGATTCGTGCGCTGGCTGAAGAGAAACTACGATATCGCCGCACGGGCTGATGGTCTCATCGGGCCAGGCGAGCTACGGACGAAACTACGACGACTGCGGAAGAAGGCGAAATTGATGGGCACGAACACAGCAATTATCCCTGGTGGAGACAACGGCATCTCGACCGGTTGGGTTTGCGTCAACTTTGGCTATTCAGGAACTGAAGGTGGCGAGTCCGCCAGCTTCGATGAGAGTGGGAGATTTTCTGGATTTGGTGCAGCTCGAACTGGAACGACCATTGTCGTACAATGTATGACCGAAGCACGACGCAATGAGCTGGATCTCGAGTCCCTCTGGAAAGGAGCATTAAAACGAAGTCTACAAGAAAGCAAAAAGGTTCGGGGAGAAAGGCAAATTGACCAGGCTGAGTTAGATGCTTTGTTGGAGTCAAAAGTGCAGCTCCCCAAGACCGCAGCTACATCGCACTGGGAGGCTATGAAAGCTGCATCACAGCAGCACCGATATCACTCGACATTGGCTCGGCGCCTTTCCCCCGCCACTGAGGCGCGTGTTTCTGGAGACTCACCCTTGCTCATGAACTTGCAAAGAGAGCAGGTCCGGCGGAGAAGTGAGGAGAACCAGGCCCCTGAGCTTGACTTTGATACGATCCAAGGCATTGTTCGCGATATCCAGATCATGGGAACACCATTCACAGAGGAAACTCTGCATAGCACGATCCGGGCCATCTTTCAGTCCCCATCATCCCGCGAAGAGAGTCTCGTGACCGAGCGTGTCAAGCTGGCGGACGACCTGCTCCACACGGCTGAGGAACGTGGGATGAAGGTCTGGAGTACGGAACTTTTTGTCACACTCATCGAAACTATTACCAAGTCTCCATCTTACGGCCCCGAACTCGAGAAAGCGCGGGACAATTTTGACCATCTCATGGTGTCTGACGGCCGCCCCCTCAACGACGAGCAGATCATGCGCTTGATGCGGGCCTATGCACAGACTCAGGACTGGGACAAATTCTGGGATGCCTTCCGCATGCCATCACGATTCAAGATGGGGCGCATCCCCGAGGTTTACCAGCTAGCCTACGAGACAATGGCACTCACTGGGGATCAAGTCATGTGCATCGAGGCTTTGCGATGGGTCTACCCGGAGATGCAGAGCGAAAAACCATCCATTTTGCCATTCGGACCTATCTACGACGCTCTGAAGGCCTGCATTCTCACCGCTGACCCTGAGGCAGAGGCTATAAGGCTAAATCCTCCCAGCATGGAGGAGACGACGATCTTTGCGAAGCGACGCTTGGCGAACCGCGAGTATCTCAAACTGTTGAAGGAGATTGAAGCTAAGAGAAAAGAGATCATGGATGCCGGCGGTCCAGGTGCAATGATGCAGTAATTTTTGAACAAATTGGCGTTGGTGGTTCCAACGCATGTACGAATAGGGCAAAGTGCTTGGGAGGGGAAAATAGGGGAACACCACAAAAGCGTGTGTCATATATAGTCACTCCAATCTGTATCAACATAACTCAGCATATATGTGGCAAACATATTCCAACAATCAAAAGTCAGAACCATAATCTTGGTATTCGAATCACTCCTTTCTAATTCATGTGCAGCTGTGGTATCAACTCTTCATAGCTTCTCTCAACAACGGCGCGACCTGTTTCCGACTCGCCGCCAGATCCTTCTGCCTCCACGCCATCCTCCTCCGCCCATCATCCAACTCCCCTCCCTTCCAGCTCTCCAACTCGAACTTCTCCGTCGCGAGCTTCTCAAACTTCTGCAATACCGCTTCGCCTTTCTCATTGCGGCCCCATACGAGCAAGTGTCGCTGGAACTCACCGTCCGGGTTTGACGTCGTCATGATGGCTGCGATATCGAGTTTGCGCTCCTCGGCCCACTCTGCGAAGTCTTGCAGCAGGGTCTCTTTGCTGTCTGCCTTGGAGATCAGGTAGTCGAAGTTCTGCACTACACAGCTCACTCCCAGTTTGAGGCCTGACTCCTCCCATTCCTTGTAGTCCTTGCGGAAGATATCGCGGAATCCCAGCGCCGATATGTCGTGCTTGACAAGATCGATTTCGTGGTGGAAGGCCGTGCTATCGAAGCCCTCCTCGCTGATCTTGCTTCTTAGAAACTCCACCGCGCTGCGGTCCTTGGGCTTGATCTTGGCTTCGGCAGTCAGGTTGACGGTGTCGGTAAGAATGGCCGCCAGTGCCAACTTTGCGATACTCGTCTCTTCAGTCGGGTCGACAGCTTGCGCCCATGCGCTGCGGCTCTCCTCAACAACGAGACTCATACAGCTACCACAAGGCTCGACAACACGTGGTTCGGCCTCCGTATGCACAGCTTCCTCGTCGGTGTGGTGATCGATGACACCAGCCATACGGCCCGAGAACTTCTTCAAAGGCCCCGTAAGGCAGTTGTGGTCAACCAGATACCAAGTGGTGTCCTCGGGATCCAAGTCTGGGAGCTCAGACAGTGTGAGCAGATCCCGCGTCGAGAGGTCTGCATACTTCAAAACAGCAGACATCTCGGTTCGCAGACTGAGGTCTGGGCGAGTAATATTGGCTAGAGGGATGTGCATAGTGTGAGGAGGCGTGTTGGTGCGGATGTAGGCATAGACGAGAGCGCAGCACAGTGAGTCGAGATCTAGGCCAATGTTACATGACGAATCCAGAGATTCTAATTGGTGACTCGAACTTACCTGCCGATTCATTCCCGACGACAAAAGTCAGAGGTCCATGGCGCTGTGGTGCTGGAGTTAACAGAGCTGTCCTGGCTGAGGCGAGGAAGCCCTTGAGCGTAGAATGGCGAACCATGGTGAGCGAGGGGATCGATTGAGGCTAAAATTCAGCCAGATACTTGTGGATTCCAAGATACGAATGTCAGAAAGTCTCCGTGAGCATATGGCGAGATTAGATCCTCGTCATTGAGCCAGAATTACCGGTCTACCCGGTTTACCCTCCACTGCCGTGCCAGGTCTTGGATCAACTTTTACATCGAGATGACCTCCATAAGCCAGCCACGCACAAGACGTCACCGACGCCACATCCCCCTTGTGGCTGGATTCCTGCCAGGTACGGAGGCTATACTCACCGCCTTCCAGATTCGGTCTGCTTATCTCGCCTTATCTCGCTCCGAATGCCCCGCTATCGGGATCGGCGCCGATGAGGGACCCTTAATCGGGATTCGAACTGCTTCTACTTTATTACTTTAAATATCCCACTCATGACTCTCACTCGCAGGCTGTTTCTCCTCCTCCTCTCCCTCTCCGCCAGTGTCTTCCTATACCGAACTTTCGTCCAATCCTCCTCGCCATCACCCGCAATCCTCTCCTCTTCCAAGATGGCTCCCCTCCGCCTCGCCATCCTCGAAGCCGACACTCCCCAGCCAAAGACCAACGAGAAGTTCGGCGGCTACAGGGGCGTCTTCACAGCTCTCCTTTCTGCTGCTGCGCAAAGCCTCTCTCCTCCGCAACCACTCACCGATCTCGTGACCATTCAGGGTTACGACGTCGTCAACGACCTGAACTCGTACCCGTCACTGGACGACATCGACGCAGTCCTCATCACTGGCTCGCGCCACAACGCCTATGATGACGACGCGTGGATTCTCAAATTGGTCGAATACGCAAAACAAGCGATAGATAGCGGTCGCGTGCGTGTGGTGGGCGTGTGCTTTGGACATCAGATCATCGGACGAGCAATGGGCATGAAGACGGGGCGGAGTGACAAGGGCTGGGAGGTCGCCGTTACTGAGGTTGCGTTGACGGAGAAGGGCAAGGATATTTTCGGTCTCGACAAGATGGTAGGTCCTCGAAATTACTATTCTTGAGAAGCAAGCTGACAAGAACTGTGCAGCGCATCCACCAGATGCATCGCGATATCGTCTTCGAATTCCCACCCGATGCGATACCTCTCGGTTCGAACAGCATCTGCGAAGTACAGTCCATGTACGTCCCTAACAAGTACATCACCGTTCAAGGACACCCCGAGTTCACCGAGGAGATCATCTCCGAGATCCTGTTCAACCGCCATAAGGCAGGCATCTTCTCCGACGACATGTATGAGAGCGCTATGAAGCGAGCACCGATTCCTCATGATGGCGTAGCCATTGCAAAGGCATTTTTGAAGTTCATCAGGGAAGGTTGAGTCTATACATGTTATCATCTTATGACTAGTATATGAGTGTCAGCGTAGCTTCATTGAAAATAGCAGGCATAGACGGGTAAAAGGATTAGGGGTATATACCAATAGATACCAGCCATGTAGAACCACAGCATTTATCACAGCTCTCATCTTTGTTTAGTGTGTGAATTATGGATTGGTAATTAAATATCTGCCTGCGCAGGGCAGTAAATGTCTATATATACCATCCGTGTCAACGCCAACCAAGCCTCGGCCGTAAAAATGCGATGATCAATAACTCCGATTCCATGCAATGAGATTCAGATAAACCTCTCGTTTCCCTAGTGAAAGAGCATTGATGGCCCTGTAAATCGCGTGCCGCCGGGGTATAATGCCAGAACAGACCGCCGCCATCCCAAGTGGTTGTAGTTGTTTCCGTCGCATTCATGCAACGATATTCTCGTCTCCTATGCTAAGCTTCTCTTCTTCGACATCGTCGTTTTCAATGTCGTCCAGTTCGATGTAGTTTTTTTCCTCCTCTTCAGTCTCTGAAACATCTGTCAACGCCTAGGTGTGATGTTCATGATCCCACCAGTCAACTGGTGCCTTTCTCGCCGGCGATGGCGCCGCCATCTGATCCTCAAGCTCTCGGTCTCGTCTCCTCCTCGCTTGGCGTCCGTCCACGGCCATCTCCTCGCGAGTGCGTCCAGCCTTTCCATTACCTCCGTTCATTGAGCTCTTGACGCCCGAACGCTTCCAGAAGCACAGGCAACAAGGTTCTTTACGACGTGGGTGCCGCCAGGGCTTTTCCTTGATAGAGAAGACGACAGCGTCGACAAAGCCTTGGATTGACAAGAAGATTAGGCTGGCAAATACCATGCCGTACGGTGTACCGTTAGTGTAGCCGCTCAGATAGACGACGAATGGCACGATCCAGCAAATGATGTAGATCACGGGATAGATGAAGAGCTGGCGCAGTTGACGCCGGATCTTCTCTCGGGTCTTCACCATTTGGTTGGTGTCAATATTCCCAGGCGCGAAAATGCTCGGGGAAGACCCGGTCCGTACTCCAGTACCAGATCCTCGAAGCAAAATAGAGCGGAAGTTGGACTTTGATGGGTTTCGGGAGGGCAGAGCTGTAGATGCCTCGGCCAGGGAGAAGGTTCGGTCCCTTGTAAGTGTGCTTGGTCGCGTCGGAGGAGTCACCGTGTTCGAGCTGGAAGAGGACGGCTCTGAGCAGTCCCTGACATGAATCTCAGAAGGTAACGCCAGATCGCCATTGAAATAGTGAGTTTTGTCCTGGTCTCTCAAGTCGGTCTCCGAATTAGCACTGTCTTGGGACGAGACAGCCTCCTGACTGTTGAAATTTGGCATCTTCCAAGCCACACCGGCATCAGCCTTGCGGTGTGATTTCGGGGCATGTTTACTGGAACGCTTGCTAGGAGGTGGATCGATGTTCAACGTGCTGATGTTCGATATGACGGAGAACTGTCGTCCCCGGCTGTCTCTAGAATTTCGTCTTGATGCCGTTGTGGAGGGTATCAGTCCATGGCACGCAATCGGAGGGGTTGGCGGCACGATAGTTTGTCTTCGGGGTATCGTAGATGAGTTCGTGCTGTCCAAGAGCGAGACGTCCTCAGGAGGCGCAGCTCCTCTTGGAGTCTTGCCAAATTGTCGAATGAGAATCCTCACGTAAACATAAATGACCAGGTAGATGAGAAGAATCAGTCCGAAGGTTATGTATCGCGGAATCCAACTAAGGGCCCGGCGAATCCAGGTTGGTGCGACCGGGAGGTAGCAAAATGTGCCAGTGTTGACATAGCCTTGACTGTTGATAAAGGCAAGGCTTGAGAGGAGTGTTGGCACAGTAAAGAAGACAACGTAAGCAATCTTGCGGTACGGGTACAGTCCTTGATCCCCGCGGAAGATGTATAGGGCCGTGTGGACAGCAATCATGGCAACTGCCATGTCCGTTGCTTCAATGGACAAGGCGAGGAAGAAGCCGCTGGCTTGGCAGAAACCTGATCCCGATGCAATGGTGCCATAAGCCAGATCGACGGCCGGAAAAGCCAGGAACCACACAGCTTTGAAGATGTCGCAATGGATGAGCAGCATGATCAAGCTGTCCCTCTCGGTCAGTTTCTGGTCAGATTCACAAGGAGAAAGCACTTACTCATGGCGGAAGCTCCTCTTCATACGGTAAAACCATGATGCAGCAATGAGCCCAGAGACAAGGCTAAGGCCCGAGATTGCTACGGTTAGGATGTGGAGGTTATGCAACTGGCCCATTGTCAGATGATGGACATTATCGTTATCGAGGGCCCGGTTCGTCAGGCCTGAAGTCGCATCAACCTGGAAGACTATCGAGGGGTCGGAAAGCGAATCCGGCGGGACCCAGGGAGCCATGATGGTAGGTTGTTGGCCGAATCTGACCTTTCCCCCTCGATGCTGCACTGGGCAGCAGGGCAGAGCACCAGGGGTGCTTGGTCGAGTTGAGTAGGTCGACTCGAGGGGCTCAAGTTGCCCGTAGTTGTCGTCTCGCTTCGGTCAAGGTCTGGGTCGGGGTTGACGGAGTTGTTGACGGGACGACATGGTTGACAATGGGATGAAATGAGTCTGAAGAAACGAAACGGTCCTGGACACCGGCTACAACGGTAGTCAAGAGGATTCAAGAACGTTTCGGACAGCGAGAGAAGAGCCCTAACAGCGAAGGCGAGAGCCCTAAGGAGGAGGACGGAGCCACGGAGGCGGCCGGACGGTCGATGCGGGCCAATTTGACTTTTCGATTCCGTTCCTGCTGTTCTCGTCGACGCTCCGAGGATGGAAAGGTGGAAGGTTTATTTGGAGGCGCCGTCCCTTCTTCAGAAACTCAAGCCGGAGCTAGACTCGACATTTACCCCGGAGGGTTCTTCAGCGAGGACAGTAGTGAAGAAATGCGTAGCGACAGGACACAGCAGAGGCCATTGGGGAGAGGAGAAAAGCACTGGCCGGGCGACGAACGCGTGTGGATGTGCTCATCAAAGCTCCATTCCGTTGAGGCTCTCGCGGGGACGTCAAGGGAGGGGAGCTCAGGAGGCGGGCCAGGGCACTATCAACTGAGACACTCGAGTCGAGGGCAGCAATCCAGCGGGTAATTGAAAACAACACAAGGTCAATTGACGATGAGGGACGATGAGGAGCGCTGGGGAGGGACAGGAGGAGGAGAATTGAGGGCATAGGGGTGGGAAGGGCGAGATCGCATCCCATCTCTTCACCCCCTCGCGATCGAGATACGCCAGAGACAACCAAAACACACAAGACAGCTGTCAGGCAAGCCCTCCTGCAAGCCCTGCGCCAATCCATCGCCATCCCGCCCACCCCTCGTCACCAGCCGCCCGTGACTGGACACCCTCTCACTCTCTTCCCACCATCTCTCACCAAACAGCCTGGAGAGCCCCCCTGTCCCTGCTGGCTCCCCGCAAGGCCCGTCCGCTAAAGCACGACCATCGCGCCAGCGGCTGTGGGCGCGATCGGGATCCTGCAGCTGGCCAATCTGACCCGGGCGAAGATCCCGCCAGTCCGCGCGGTAACCCTCCTCGGTGACCCAGCAGGGGTTCGTCCAGCCGGCAGTAGGGCATGCTGCAAACAATGCGAGGGGGAGGCGGTGATTACATGCCCTCCCTCGCTGTCATTCTGCGAGTGTCTCCCAGTGTGTGTGCCTCTGACAGCGTGGCGGCGAGCGGGAAAAAAGAAGCGGCCGCGGGCTCGAGCGTGCCGTCTCTCTTGGAGCGTCAGAGGGCGCAACTGTGGCGGCCAAGTTGTGTTTGTTCGGACAGGCTAAGCGTCACTCCCAAACTCCCGGTGCACAGCGGCCAGAGAATCCTGAGACAGCCTCCCGAGTCAGGCTGATCCTCTGGGGGCTTGGTATCCGGCTCTCAGCGTTTTCTCCGTAGATCAGCCGCTGACTCCTGGATGAATTGTCTCTATCCGCATTAGTCCCCGGGAGTCTCTGCCGCTGCTCACCCGGCACTGACCGGCTGCTGATGAACTGCCCGCAACCACGGAGAGGATATTGGCAATAGTGGCCATGCCGGCGCCAGGCCTGCGTCCCGCCGCGCGCGGGCGATGCAAAAAGCAAGCTCTTCTCCTAGCATGGCAAACCCTTGCGCTGCGGATCCTGGAGCCGCGCATCAGACGATCTCGCGGGAAAAGATCTCTGGTACCGTCCGCATCCCGGGCTGGAACAACGATGGCCCCATTGGCAACGTGGACAATGGCTCTTTTCACTTCTCATTACACAGATTTTCATGTCTAGGGAGTCTTGGCCGCCGTTGCTGGTCCCTGCATGACTCAAGCCCCCTGTACCCTCTCAGCTGCTAATCCCCTGCGTGTCTCGGTCGAGCAAACCCTGGCTGTCTCGGGTCGTCGAGCCCTCTTCGGCGCCGATGCAAGCAGCAGAGGGACTCGGGATTAACCAGCGCGCCCGCTGCTTCATGCCGTCTGGCTGGCCAAGTTCCTGTGAGGAATGCATCGCAAAGTCTAGATCTCGGGCTAGCCCATTTCGATGCGGAAATCTGATCAGGCCTATGCCATTCCAGCGCCTAGTTCTGCTAAGCGGCCGGTTTCCCACGTGAGATTTCCCAACTCCTGGGGAGCCAGTCAGGGCCAAGACTCCAGAGTTTGGTTTATACTTTCGACACTGCCCGGCCACCAGGCTCTTTTTAACTTTGGAGGATCTGGGCTATCGAATTTTCAAGTCTACCACCCTTACAGAGTAAATCCGCGTATCTCAACCAACAAAAACTTGGACTTGCTCGCCAGGTGGCTGAGAGAAAGCAGTAGGCTGCAGTCTCCCGGACTGGCGGTACTGCCTAGAATGCGCTATTCGGTGGCCGGGACGAGGTTAAATCCCACGGGCCGATTGTGTATTGCTTCTTGAAAACCGCATATCTCAGCCCAGTCTAAGCAGATGTCCTCTTTGTAGTCCATCTGTTGGTCCGCAAGTCCGTCGAAAAAAACTGGTCCGTCTCTGACTTGAAGTCGGAGACTAACAACTCAATCTCGATCTGATCGTCGTAGTCAAGTCGGAGGTTGTCGTTGCTCCCCGACTTCTTGACCAGATCCGGACATATCTTAATTAGCATACCATATGGTATCTACAATTTCCCGAGACTCTGTGATTAGTGATCGTTCAGATCAAGACAAAGCATCCCGCGAGCAGCAGACGTCTGCCCCTCCACCAACATACAACATATGCATTCCGAACCCGGTCATGTCTAAAAAAAATGATCGGACTCGCTATTTATCGCCTATTGCGGATGCTGTTGGTTGGCAATTTTATTGACTAGTTGTCTCTTCCGAATAACTCGGATGTTGGTCTTCTCGGGTCCTGCACCAAGGCCAACTCGCCATTCCAAGCGAGCCATCGGCAGGAAATTCATCAGGCGGCCTTTCGATATCCGTTTTCAGATCATTCCACGTCAAGCTAGCCGACAAGGCTTCCGGCTTTGTTCTGACCTTGAGTCTTGGAGACTGGTTGCCTACTCTGCGGTCGGTCATGTTGCTGGCCAACAACTTACGAATGTAGAATATGATTCCAGAGAAGGCCCTCAATCTCAAGCTTATATCTCCATACGCTTGAAAAGTTTACCTAAAAGTTGACTGTGTTACGTACTTGTCGAGCTTTTCTAAAGTACTTCTTCCTCAGCTCTTGCATAACACTACGCGAATCATTATCTCGGATATAGTGACATGCTACACTTTTTTCTAACCTGTATGCATGAGATAACGGGGTTTTTTATTGCACGGAACTTGGATTCTCTAACTCCATGCCTAGGTTCTACGTAGATGGTCAATATTCTTTGTTTATACGCAAACCGGTGGAATGAAAGCACTTCTGTGCTATGTTTTCTCCCCAGTATTCGTCAACAGCCTTCCCCAGAATCTGCGTTATTTAGAATCCTCATTCTCATTTTGGTAAACTCCAATGCTCGGATCGCATTTTTCATGGATTTAAAAAATACCGTGAGCTCTTTTATTGGCTTATATCATTAAGCCCCTATATCGTCTTATGATACTAATTCATAATGGATTTTTGTCGGGCCTGGAAGCCAGGTTCGGTTGAGAGAGGACACAAAAGCTAAAGTTTTATCAATCACTTCCTCCAAGCTGAGATTAGAGGCCTCCGTGTGAAAGCCCTCGAGACAGTTTTCTCCGATGCATCAAGTTTTAATACTATCCAAACATAACTCGAGGGATCTTTTGATAGAATTAAGGGTCAAACACGCTGAAGAGAAGCATTCACGTAATTAGATCAATCGTTGTAGCAATATTACTGACTTGTCTACCCAGAGATTCTCATGGTCTTCACACTCTGCAGTTGTGCATTGCGTGTCAAGTATTAAGTAAAATCTGAACTGAAGCATCGTTGAGATTCAGAAGTCTTTCCGATCCATGAATGCCAAAGCAGGCTGTTGCTATACTACTTTCCCATCTTCCTCACAGGTATTATCGGTGTTATTCAACGTTGTTATCCCCTTCGTTCTCGATGCATAACTGCTATGGGTTCAGGATTCAACTACCAGATTTGTTCGCTGCTGGAAGTGGCATGTTCTTATTCGACACAGGAATAGGTTCAGCTTCGATAAGTATAGATCGCAGTCCTTTTTTTTTTTGGCAATTTGCCAATGGGATTCTTTCATAAGTCGAGGTCTTTCATCCCTGCAATTGAAAAGGATGACTGGTTTCCTTTCCGCAGTGCACACTGAGTACAGTCATAACGGCTATTATCACGCCACCCAGAAATGTCACATATTTAGATTGATCTTTCACCATCCTCACCAGAGGACTACTCTGCGCTTACCCATTGCTACTTTTCTTTCATTTTTAAGAATCTAACTGGATAAGATAAGACACCAACAATAGGCTCTAAAAGATGTGCCTCAATCAGCAATCGGTTTGCTGGTTGCTGCAAATGGATCGGAAACAAACGAACAAACGCAGAAAAGACTCAGTGGAAAGAGTCTGCCAAAAGAAAAAAAAAACAATCGTAATAGAATCCTTGAGATAGAGACAAAAAGGCGTTTAGATTGTTGGTCGAAAGGGGGTTAGCTGGGTCCTGTTATAGCCTACAGAAGTTCTCCCACCGAAACGGGGCATATTTTGTCTGGATGGTGCCGATCGAGACTATAATAGTGACGTGCTTGGTGCGTTCAAAACTGACGATGTTCCGACAGCTTATCAACTGTGACTCATACAAACGGTACCTGCCTATTCGGTTTATATTCAACAGGCAGCAATGCCTTCTTATAAGTTCTTTTGTAAGCACAACCTGCCCGACAGTAATTGAACATCGGCCGTCTTATCCGAGAACATTGCAACATCATGGAGAAGCTAATAGAACCTGGAGTCAGTATAGGTATATATAATTGTTGACCATCCGTGCAATTCATTTTTTTGCCTGAGTGAAATAATCCAACTCTGTGATATAAACCTCGCGATCCGTATCCATCATGACAGAACAGACCACTAAGCCAGACGTGAAGCTCGTCTTCGGGGCCATGACCCTCGGAAAGACAGGTACGTGATTTCAAGGATGCCGGCTTGCTGTATATACCCCAATGGTCATGCTAACAATGGCGGATTCCATAGCTCGCGTGCCAAACATTGATGATGCCAAAGCCATTCTGGACACCTTCCAGAAGTTCGGTAACAATGAAATAGACACTGCGCGCGGCTACGGCGGTGGCTCCTCGGAAGAGTATATTGCAGAGCTCAAATGGCAAGACAGGGGCCTTATCCTAGCCACAAAGCTGGCGCCAGCGAAGACTCCAAGCCCAACCGCTTACACGCATCGCCCGGAAGATCTACGCCGCGGTATTCAGACATCTTTGGCCGCCTTGAAAACTGACAAAGTTGACCTGGTAAGTCACTCAGAATTTTTCTTGTATCAGTGGCAGAGTCATTTTGATGATTGTACGGTATTGCTAACTACTCGCAGTGGTATCTCCATTTCCCTGACCACTACACTTCTTTCGAGGAGACCCTGCGCGAAGTGAATAACATGTACAACGAAGGCCTGTTTCGTCGCTTCGGCATCAGCAACTTCCCTGCCTGGCAAGTGGCTCAAGTTTGCGAGATCTGCATACGCAACGGCTGGAAGAAGCCCGATGTGTACCAAGGTCTCTACAGTGCCCTACAACGCACTGTAGAAACGGAGCTGTTTCCATGTCTACGGAAGTATGGTATCGCCTTCTACGAGTACAACCCCCTTGCCGGTGGGATGTTAACGGATAAGTACCAACGTGACTTGACCGAGTGGCCAGCGGGAAGCCGTTTTGATCCGGTCAAAGGCGCCGCACACTATCGAGAGCGGTACTGGAACGACGCCTACTTCAACGCGCTTGATGTGATTCGGCCAGTGGCTGCTAAGCTTGGCATCAACACTGCGGAGGCGGCATTTCGATGGGCAAAATATCACAGTAAACTTAGTGGTGAATACGGCGATGCTATAATTGTGGCCGCAACCAGCGTGGAGCAAATGGAGCATAACCTCACGGCTTTGGGTCGTGGCCCGCTACCGGACGAGATGGTCGAGGCTTTTGAGCATGGGTGGACTCTCGCAAGAGGAGCTGCTGTCAAACCATATTTCAGGCCTCTTCCAGAATAATCCTAGAACTGCGAGTCGTTCTTGGATGCGTGGGGGATGGCTATGCTGTTCGAAAACACCAAGAAGGTCCACCATGAACACGTACTGGCAGAAGATGGTGAACTAGGTAGACGATATATGGCATTAGTCCCAATTTGGGGTCAGCCCACCTTCGCTTGTAATGATACTGCGCAATACCATGGCCGACTAGGTGTCTGTTTCTGACGTAAGACGGAAGGATTCAGATAGCTTCCTGGAATGCCTATTTACGCGACTTTGGTAAATATCCCCCTCATTTCAATCCATTCTCACTTCTCTCCTCAATCGATATATCAAAACTCAACAACAGGCAACTTCTCACCATGTCTGAGGTAACGAAAATCCTTCACCGAAAGAAGTACCCTGCCATAGACGCGGCGTCGCCCGAGCAGTCGCAGGCCGGGCGGAAGATCTTGATCACGGGCGGAGCGGGAGTTATTGGTCGTGCCGCTGCCCAAGCATTTGTTACTGCTGGGGCCGACACTGTTGTCATCACTTCACGAGATGCTGAAAAGGCTACTCGGGTCGCCAAGGAGATTGAAGAGGCGGGAAAGGGCCACACCAAGGTAGTTGGGTACCAGTATCAGATTCGCGAGGTTGATTCTATCAATGCGCTTTGGGACAATTTGGCACGGGATGGGATCGTAATCGATGTCTTAGTGCTGAATGCTACGGACTTGGTTCCAGCTACACCAGACTGTATGTTCAATCTGGACGTCTCTGGTCTTCAAAGCAACTAATATCATGGCAGCGGATGGAACTCTAGCGGGACTCTTCAAGTATTTCGAATTGTCTGTTAGGAACCAACTCATCAACGTTGATCGCTTCCAAAAACAAGGCCCTAAAGAGAACAAGGTATGGTCGACTATACTGATACAGCCCTCGCGCATGCTAAAAACCAACCCAGGTTTTGATTTACGTGTCTACAAACGCAACTCACATTCACGAACTGCCTATGCATTATACGGCAGCAACCTCCCCACGTATCGCCCTAAACCGCCTGCTCTCTGACTTGGCGATGAACACGCCTGTGGAAGAGATGCAGATACTAAGCATAGTAAGTGAAGCAATTCTAAAACATAATATCGAGGTCTTTCTAAGGTTTGTAGCATCCCGGGTTTGTCCTTACGGACGAGAACAAGACCCACGGCTACACGGCCGACAGTCTCGGAGTGCCCTTTGACGAGGAGAGCTTACCGGCCAACTTCTTCGTCTGGGCTGCGACTAAGAAGGCGGCGTTTTTGCATGGGCGGTTCTTGTGGACGAACTGGGATGTTGACGAACTAATTGCCATGAAGCCGAAGATCGAGGCAGACAAGGGATTCTTGCGGATGGGTTTACAGGGCGTTGCGTCGCAGGACTTCCCGATGCTTTTGGGTGGAATGGCTCGTTCAGTATGATATTTGAGATACAATCAAGGAGAGACATAGAGTGGATCAACAATGAGAGCCTGATGTTTGACGCAAATGGTCTATTTGATCTGATTGGCTTGTAGTATAGATTCGTGTGGCACCTGTGATGATTCACGTATGTGAATTAGACCGGGTAAGTTATGCTCTCGTGTAGAACTCATCGACAGTACCCAACCCAATACAGGAGACTTTCAAAGAAGTTTGGTATCTACGCATGAATCTCAAGTTTTTTAGCATCTCAAAGAGGACTAGTAAAATAAAAATTGCCTTGAAGCGTCTATTGAAGGAGAATGCCACGATTTGCGCGAGGGAGCTGTAGGGTAGGTCAAAATGCAGTTACTGTTCCTGTGGGCCCATCACGTGGCTGGGACGCTGGTGGGTGGGTTTGGTGGATGGCAACATTTCCAGAATGGCGCCGTCGGCTGGGAAAGTTGGGGGATGCATTGAAGCGCAAGCTGCTGATCGAGTCTTGCCAGACCGTCACATGCATCCAAACCTATCGATTTCGCTCCCTAATATCCTCGCTCTTTGTGTGTGCTTGCTTCGAGTGCGCTAGAATTTGCATGCTCACCCCCTCTTCCACGTCTTTACGCTTCAACGAGTCTTTTGAACCCCCCATTTTGGCTGGCCCCGAAGAAGCCACCTTCTGACCTTGCTGGGCGAGATAACGTCCTCCAGCGCCTCTTCGACGCCCCGCGCCGAGTCTCTTGATCCAACGCCGACTATACGTTTCTATCGATCGTCGCAGAATCTCATCGTCGATGCCGAGCGCAACATCCTCCGGGGCCGACACGGGCGGCTCTGCGCCTCGCTCCCGGGAGCATAATCAGGGAAACCAAGGCCGTACCTACACAGTCGAGCAGAAGGCTGCAGTTCTGCGGATCCGGAAATGCAATGCCACGGCGTTTTATGACATTCTGGACTTGGAAAGCGTCCGCTCGACATGCACAGAGTCGGATATCAAGAAGGCGTATCGAAAGCAGTCTTTGCTGACGCACCCGGATAAAAATGGACATGAGCATGCGGACGAGGCTTTCAAGATGGTAAGCCGAGCATTTGGCATCTTGGGCGACAAGGAAAAGAGGGAGAAGTATGATAGGTTTGGTACAGACCCTGATAGCCGCTTCGAGAGCGCCCGGGCGCAGAACCCGTTCTCCGGGTTCCAATCACGACAGGCAGCTGGCGGGCGGGCTGGCGGCATGTGGGAGGACGAGATGACGCCGGAGGAGATGTTTGCCAGATTTTTCGGTGGAGGTGGTTTTGGAGGCGGCCCCTTCGGAGGTGAGCACCCGCGACCACAAAGCGTCGGAGCAAGCAGAACATGGACTAACAAATGCAGGCTTTGATACCGGCCCAGGCTTTGTTTTCAACCTTGGCGGAGGCCCGGGAATCCGGGTGCACCAGTTTGGCGGCGCCCGACCTCGAAGACGACCCCGGGAAGCAAATCAACAAGGGCAGCAGGAGGGTGGAGGACTCCAGACGCTCCTAGGCCTCCTCCCGATTCTCCTCTTCTTCATTCTCCCTCTCATCACATCAATCTTCTCGAGCGGTACTACAGGCTCTTCCGGCCCCCGCATGGTCTACGACAATCCCATGGGACCTTACACGGAGGGCCGCACCACGCCGAACCTCGGCGTCGAATACTTTGTCAACCCGAGCGACGTTGCGAAATACAACAGCCACAAGCTGAGCCAGCTCGACAAAACAGCCGAGATCAACTTGGTGAAACACCTGCGGAATGAGTGCGAGAACGAGATGATGTACCGACAACGGCTCCGAGAAGCGGCTCAAGGCTGGTTTTACCAGGATCCGGAGAAGATGGCGGTTGCGGAGGCGTTTACGATGCCCTCGTGTGAGCGGCTGCACAATCTCGGCATCAGCCGATGATCGATGAAGTGGGCGAGCGAATTGGATTCACGGGAAGACGCTGTACGAAGAATGGAAGAAAGAAAGACTGATTCGGATCGCATGACTGGCATTTCGCTTCTTGTTTGGGACCAAGGCTGGAGTTGGCGTTGTGGCATTTTGGGACTGAGCTGTGGCGACCCAACGAACGAGGCTGAACCAAGCAGATCTAGTACAGGAAGACGCATCGAGCATATAATAGAAGGAGGTCTTTATCGTGTCCGTCGGCGGTGCATCAAGAATGGAAATCCCCGGATTTTCGGTCTCAGGGTGGAGAGCGCGGGCCGGGCTTAGGCCCACGTCATCTGTGGCGCTGAGTATGGCTGGTGGCGGAAGCGCCCTGATTGATTGATTGACCTTCCGCAGGATTGAAGGCAGCCTGGAAGCTGCATCACGGAAGTACGCAAACCCCATTTTGCTGGACGCAGGCATCCGTTGAAATGTGTCCTGTCAGCCACTCAATTTGATTTCAGTTTCTTCCTCAGGAATTCTTTTATTCTCTCTCCACCGCCCGACCCTGATAGTATTTCGACGCGGCTCTTTGCGACTGCACCGCCACGCCTCTAATCAGTGCGGGACCAGCGGCATCCAGTGACGACAGCTCAGTTCAGCTCAGTTCAAACTCTCGAGCTCCAGCGGCCTCCGGACTGCTGATGTCAACGGATTTGAAGAGGTGAATCTCGCAATTGCCCGGCCTCCGGAGCTAGCCTCACCATTTCTGCGACAGCCAATTTGCCTCTTGAAGCTTGCGCGCCGCTTGAACTCCCATGACCCGAAACCCCGCCGCATCCACGAGAGACTGCAATAGTCGAGCGGCACTCAGCAACGATTCCCTGCGTTCCAGGGCTCGATACACCCAATAATCGTGATCCTGATTCCTAGCGATACACTCTCGTTTCTTACGACAGCCCGACAACATGGTGAACCGAAAAGCCCTCCCCGAGGACTCCAGCGCCGCCTCGAACGATAACCCGAATGCGACTCCAATACCCCCGCAGAGTAATCCCTGGGGCGACGACCCGAACGACAGTCCCTGGGAAGACGTGGCGCAACGGCTCCAGACAACTTCTATGAGTACAGAAGGCGTCCCTGTACAGACTGTGCCACCGTCATTGAGACCAGGCGCTGCGGCGACAGGCCTTGAAGCCGAGGAGAATGCCTGGGATGACGGACGAGCAGCTGGGATGACCCCCACACTGGACAAAGCGCCCGATCTCCTGAGGCCTGGGCCGAGGGCAGAGACCAATCCTTTTCTCAGGAAGAGGGTGCCCTCGCCTCAACCAGCACCTCCCGCAGAATCATTCTCTCAGATGGGCTCGGGCGAGCCAAGCAGCAATCCCTGGCAACCGGCGATCAGTGCCCAGCACACCGGGTCAACCATGAGCCAACCGCAGCCGCAGCCGCCATCGATACCCCAGCCGAGCCTACTGGATGACGACGCGAAAGACCCCTGGGTAGACGATGTGATGGCGCCTCAACATCCCGCACTAGCACCCTCACCCGTTATGGTCAATCTACCCTCTAGGGGAGACTCACCGGCCTGGGACGATGATCCCCTCGGGCCACCCGGGAAGGTTCCCTTGTCTCCTGTGAATGCCATGTCTAGCGAACTCGCCGAGGATGAGCACGTTTGGGACGATATAGGCTCGGCAAACAAGGGGAAAGCGAACGTCACCGGTTCTGAACCGAGCAATTTCATGGATGACTGGAACATGGTGGAAGGAGAATCCTCCACCAACGCCGCAAAGGGTACCCAAGATGAACTCACAAACGATAACCCTCCCTTACCACCGAGGCGCCCGACAGAGCCAGCGGCTTGGAAGCCCACCAGAGAGCCTGTTGACGGCAAAACTGAAACATACCAGGTCAAAAACGTCACATGGCACGATGCTAGCGCGTCCAAGAATCCGAGAACGTCGCCTATACTGATACAAAACGCGAATGGTCCTTGCCCTCTAGTTGCTCTTGTCAACGCTCTTTCATTAACGACTCCTGGTGACGAGCCGGACACAGCGATGGTACATGTCCTGCGATCGCGAGAACAAATCAGCTTAGACTTGTTGCTGCAGGCGGTGCTCGATGAGCTCATGTCTCCAAGGCGAACGAACTCGGATGACCAACTACCAGACGTGACCGATCTGTACAGCTTCTTACAGAGTCTTCATACAGGGATGAATGTCAACCCACGCTTCATACCGACGGAGAGGATGGTGAACGCCTATAAGAGGACGTCCCTGACTCACCTGCATCCTACGGAGCGTGGGGACCTCATCCCAGGCACCTTTGAGAATACAGCGGAGATGGGCCTGTATGCAACCTTTTCTATCCCTCTGATTCATGGTTGGCTACCGTCTCAGAACGATCCTGCGTACGAAGCTCTTGCACGACAGGCTGCGTCGTACGAAGATGCACAGAACCTGTTGTTTCGAGAGGAGGAGTTAGAAGGAAAGCTGTTCGACCCTGAACAAGGGCTCAGCGAGTCGGAGCAGCAGCTGTATCAAGACATTCTGACTATCAGGGGCTTTCTAGAGTCTTCAGCGACTCAGCTCACTCCTTGGGGCATTGAGGTGATTGGCAAGGCGATTCGACCGGGCACCTTCGCTATCTTGTTCCGAAACGATCACTTTAGCACATTGTACTGCCACCCGCAAACCATGCAACTGCTGACTCTCGTGACGGACGCGGGTTTCAAAAGCCACGCGGAAATAGTGTGGGAAACTCTTTCCGATGTTAATGGAGAGAGGACTGAATTCTTGTCGGGAGACTTCCTCGTGGTTGGCTCTGGCGCAACTCTGGCCTTGGACAGCGCTGCGAACTATCAAGAAGACCAGGGTGGCGAGTGGACGACGGTGCAGGGCAGGCGAGGGAAAGCCAGACAGACCAACGACACGCCATTGAGCCCGAGTACAGAGCAAGAGGATAGAGACCTGGCACTGGCGCTGCAGCTTCAGGAAGAGGAAGACGAAAGGCATCGCGCTGCGGAAGCTAGACGACGAAGGGAGAGCATCCTCTCGGAGCAGTATATCGAGCAACAGGGCCGCCAGCCGAGTCTCGTGCCCCGTCGAGGAAGCCAAGGGAGCAGAGGCGGTCTCACCCCCCAGCAAAGCGGCATCACCTCCCGCAACGGATCCATGTCCCAATCCTCCGCCACACGCAGCCAAGACTCACTCACACCCATCCGCACAAGCTCCAACACCGTCCCGGTAACAACCAACGCCCAACGCCGCCCCACGCAGCAAGTCGTCCGGCCTCTGATCCCGCCGCGCCGCCCGGGCGTCAACCGCCCGGGCGAGGAGGGCACAGACGACGCGCCGCCGTCTTATGAGCAGGCGGCGCACGACCCGGCGTATGTGCCCCCTGTCGGACACCCGAGTCACGCGGCGAGCAGTCCGAGTACGGCGCCGGCACGCACGCCGGCGAGGACGGGAGCGCCGGGGGGGTTAAGGCCGAGTAATAGGAGGCCGCCGGTGAATCCGACGGCGGTGCTGGGGACGGCGCCGCAGAGTAGGGATAAGGATTGTGTGGTGATGTGAACTGTTGGGGGGGCGGTTATGAGAGTTTGGAGGTTTCATAGAATTTGGCTTGGAGTTTGGGAAGCGGGAGGTATTTTGATTGGCGATGATTACATCTTGAGTTGGAGTTGATGGGATATCTAGTAATGGAATGGACGATTCTTCTCCTCTGATAGCTCACATCATCTTCTCACACATCTCGGAGCTGTGAGTCTCATTGATATAGAAGAGTAATGTTTTAGATAAGCTCACTCTAAAGAATCTCGACTTCGTCACCGTTCGGCCACATGACTCATGGAACGTAGCTCACTTCAATCAGTTTTACGTCGATAGTCTGGTTGCAAAGCTGGACATAGGCAGGTGCACTCCGGCATATCTCGATTCTTTGGGAGGGGGCAGCGTTAAAAAGCCCAAGAAAGACGCCCCTAACCGACAAGAGGCAAAAGAGATCAAGACTGAGATTAGTTGGGTCCGTCTGAACGAGAAAATGACTCAAAGTATGCTCATGTTTGACAAGCTCTGTTCGGAAGACAATTTGGATTTCAACTTGCCTTTCCAAAAGCAGAGTGTGGCCAGCAAGAAGTTCATATCCATAACTACGGCTGGTTCTCTCGATGCTTCTTCGCGTGACTAGGTCATTACCAAGCCCACGGCAGCGAAACCCGACTGGGAGGTTTTTCGCAAGTTTAACATTGACGAGTTCGATATTCCCGCTGGGGACCAGTTCGAGACACTGAAGTTGAAGCAGTTGGACTCCTTCCGTGATCTACTCAGCCACTTGGTGCTGAACCGCGACTTGACTCTCGGCGCTGCTATCAAGACAGGCACTTCAGGATGTCAGAATGGTCTTCCGTCTCTGGCAACTATCTTCTATATGCTCCTTGGTCCAAATGCTGCCGATTCTCTGCTGAGAACCTTCCCTATCAACTTTGTCCGGGACCCCGATCTCCTGACTGACAAGGTTCAGAATCCGCTATATTGGCCTGCACATGTCACAAATGCGGTTGTGGTTGATGAACTTGGCAGTCTCTCTGTCGAAGTCAGACAATGCTAGCTCCATCTTAATCTCCGCCGATACCAACTGGAGCGTTTTCGAACACATCGAGCTTGCAGCCACTTTCGAGGGCAGCAACTCCTGGGGAGTCTGCCTTAGCATGGAGTTGAAAGACAAACTCCTTGAGTTGATTACCCTCGACTGTGTCCAAGATTTAGGTCAGTACATTGAGGTCAATAACACCACTGTGGCTCTATACGTCGGTCAAGTCAACACCCAAAAGGCCGGCACAAAAAACAAGAGGCTGCCCCAGTCGAAATCCAGCACTTCTCCAAGCGGCCTGCAACTTGGCCTTTCTGTTAGAACTACTCTCAAGATGACCAAGAAGTTTGGTATTATCTCTAGATGGATTGGCGAAGGAGAAATCGACGTTGTCGGTGAAATCAGCACTCAAGGTTTCGGCCTAGGTGTAAAGATGAAAAAGATAGAACTTTGCGGAGACCAAAATTCTGGCAAATGCAACTTTGTCATCGGCGGTAATTTCTATCTAGATGCCAATAAGCAAGGCCTTGAAATTGGTCTGTTGGCTGACGTGGAAATTTGGTCTTCAGTCGTGACCCAAGATCTTATCAAAGTTGAGCAGGCCGGCTTTGTAGTGCAGCTTGCTGACGGTGGCTTGGGATTCAAAGGCGGTATCAAAGGTACCCTCCGAGATATCTTCCACTTCAAGGGGCTTCAAGCACGCGGCCTTTACCTCGAAGGCATATTCTCGGCGGCGGAGGGTGGTATTCCTGCTCTCCTCAGCTTCAGTAGCGAGTTAACTCTTGATACCGGGAGCAACGATAATATCACAGGACGGTATGTTTGTTTTTCTCTGATTGCCTATTCAGTCAACTAATTGTTTCCCAGTATTGCTTTCTACTATGCACAGAGTGACTTGATGAACTGTTACTTCTCTGGTCAGCTTGAGAACTTGAACATGCAAGTACTGGTCGACTTCATCCTCAAGCAACAAGGTTTGCCAGCAGTAGGCGGCGAATTCCTCAAGTCCAACGTTGTCATCAACAATCTCCAGCTGAAGGCGGCATTGCAAGACATTAAAGTGCAGCATTTTAATCCACCCCTTGGAGTCTCGCACGACTTTTTCTACGAAGCCAGTCTCTGCTTCAAAGGTAAATCTATCCTCCTCCAAACCCTGTCGAGGAGATCTCACATCATTGCACTTTCTTACTGTTTCTATAGCCAACAACTTCATCTGGTCTGAATACACTTGCATTGAGGTTCGAAAGAACGCGTTCCAATTCATTAGCATGATGACACTATTATGTTTCGCCAAAAACAGTGGCGCCTTCCTCAAACTTACGCGCGGTCAAAAGAAGGCTTCTGAGTACGGCGTGCCACAGCCCAAAGGTTTAGACGATCCGTCTATGCTAAAGGATGGCCCTGTCGTGTATATCTCGACCAAGACCCCGGAAAAGCCGTTCTTCATGTCAGCCCATCTCGTGTTGATAGGGTTTGAATTTGACGTCAATGCCACTGGAGACAAGGACGGTTTCACAGCCACCATCAGTACAGATCTGGACCTGGGCATGCTCAAGTTGGAGGGTACCGGTGCTCACCTGCAGGCTACAGCATATGTCGTTCCTAGACGTACAGCCTCTGCACACCTGGTCCTTGCGCTGAACATCGAATTGAACCTGCCTTCGTTTGAGCTCTCTGGGTTTGGGCACAAACTAACTCTGGGAGCAATCAACGTGGCATCCGCCAGTGTTAGCGTCAAGTTCGACTTTACCATCGGTTGGCCAGATTCAGGGATGGCATTGATGAGTATTACCGTCGGTTGAGGCTTGTGATCATGACTTCTGCGCTCAGTGTGTACTCGGAAGAGGAGGTCTACACAGCATCAAAGCATATCTTCACGGACTTGACGTCGACAGAAGTACGAGAGTATGTTGAAGTGGCTAGGAAGCTGCAGATTGAGACTGCAGTTCAACTGGAAAACGAGATGAGGGAGGACTAGTGGCACCAAGTCTCATGCTGATCAACGTTTCTTGAGTACAATATATTTATATTCATTTAGAGATTCTCAGCTCACTAATGAGATACGTGTGTCCCTTCATGCACTATTCATGGAACGACATATCGGTCAGAGAATACCATGTCTTACGACTCCTTGGGCAACTATTCGGGCTGTGAAGGTTACCCTCTCCTCCCTGTTTATATACCTCTTTTCAACTAGCACCAGCGAATCAAGCGCAGGTATATCTGGCATATCGCACGTAAATTAAAAGTCACTCTCAGGCTCATATGGCTTCAAGTCCTCGCGCTATACAACAGTAGGTAGCTCCTGCGCTATAAATTAGCCTTTACCCTGCTATATATTAGTGACTACTACGCTATAGCTCAGCGAAAACTTGCTGTAATTTAGCGCCCGGCGGTCAGTGTGCGTTAAAGGTTGTCGTCGCTCAATGAGGCAGGCGGTGGCACTTGTCACAATTGATATGCCTCCGACAAGTATGGGCGTTTTACATCATGGATCATGGAAAGTCGACTCGACGATCTTTTTAAGAAAACTCTGCATTTAATGAGATACTCGACCTCTTCTGTAATTGATTTCATCCCGGAACTAGAGTAGTCGTCTGTGCAGAAGGTGTCTCACAAAGAAACGGGAATTTGATCCCGGC
This sequence comes from Xenoacremonium recifei, assembly GCA_012184525.1. Taxonomy (NCBI): domain Eukaryota; kingdom Fungi; phylum Ascomycota; class Sordariomycetes; order Hypocreales; family Nectriaceae; genus Xenoacremonium; species Xenoacremonium recifei. Next base: position 1,426,246 of record WOFQ01000002.1, on the reverse strand, counting down.
GACTTCCGGCCAGCTGTCTTTTGTTTACATTCACCATGGCGGTCATCGAGGGGTGGTTTCCGCCCACGCAGGAGAATTACCAACTCATCCTCACACTGTGGCGAATAGCTTTTCCACTCGTAAGTTACCTTTCAGATTCATGGCAGTATAGGTGCTAATGACGAACTCAGCTTGGCTCCCTACAATGGATCATCAGCTGGTACGGCATGGGCAAGACGTCGGTCAAGAGCCGTCTAAACATTCCCGGCCGAATAGGCTGGCTGACGATGGAATCACCGGGCTTTCTGACGCTGCTGTATCTCATGAAGACCATGCCCACACAGCACGGTATTGAGGACTTGCCATGGCAGAACAAGGTGCTGGCTGGGTTATTCGTGAGTGCGGGTGCTACGAGATACGATACTGAAAGCTGACAATCCAGGTCATCCACTACTCCTACCGCGCTGTTATGTTCCCCTTCCTCCAGCCCTCCATGTCGCCCGTGCACATCCTCGTCTGGGCCCTCGCCCTAGTCTTCCAGCTCACCAACGCAACATGCATCGGCTCATGGCTCGCAGCATACGGGCCAACCACCGAAGACGCATGGGCAGCGCACTCGTCCATCCTGCAGTTCGCGCTCGGCATACTGATCTTCTACATCGGCCTTTCCGCCAACTTCTTCCACGACGACGTGCTCCGGGACATCCGACGCACGGAGCAGCGACGTCAGGAGCGTGTTCGGGCACAGCAGGGCGGGAGCAGTGCTGGCGTGGAGAAGCATTATCAGATTCCGCAGGGCGGGCTGTTCCGGTATATGCTGTATCCGCATTACTTCTGTGAGTGGATTGAGTGGGCGGGATTCTGGATGGCGGCGGGTTGGGGATGTGCTCCTGCGCAGGCGTTTCTTGTGAATGAGCTGGTTGTGATGTTGCCGAGGGCTGTGAAGGGGAGGAGGTGGTATGTGAATAGGTTTGGGGAGGAGAAGATTGGGAAGAAGTGGGCAGCTATTCCTGGGATTTGGTGAGGAGGTGACTCTGATGTGTTACGGTGACTACGAGATCGGGGCTTTGGTTTGGTTGATCAAAAGCGCATGTTTAGAATGGTTGGGCTGGAATATTAGAACATGGGGTGCATTGCTAGGGAGTCATGCTGTTCGAGTTCTTCAATGGACCTCAAGAGCCATTGGTTCTCGTTAAACTGAGCAGGTTGGGACAACGCAAGGAGTCTCATGCACAAAAATTCTATGTAGAACTATCATAGCATTACTTATGAGCTACTGAACTCTCTTATTGCATTCGCTTCCATTAGGCTCTCCGACCTCAGTTAAGTCCCTCTCTCGCTGTGCCAGGAGCTTTCATCCTCTGGATTACCTCCTCACGCGAAAAGCAGAATCAGCTCACCCTCAGCACCATGATCGCTTCTCGCACCACCTACCAAAGACCAACAACAAAGGAAATAAAGAAAAGACGAAAGGAATGGGGATGGGGATGGGTTCTTAGCCTTGCTGGTCCATCAGACTCTCCAACTCCTCGATCGACATCAGTGGCTGATCCATAAGCTCAGCAACGTGTCGAAAAGCAGCGAGCTCCTCCTGGTCAATGACGGGCCAGCGAAGCAGGGGAGGATCTTCCTTAGTCGTCATGACTTTAGCAGCATCCGGGTGGATGGTGTGCGCCTGGGGCCGCATCATATGGTGTTGAGCGGCGGGATAGTCGTTCCTGTCGCGCGAGGAGGGCTGGGCAGGAGGACCGGTGGACGGGCGAGAGGGAGGTCGTGATGGCGGAGCACGATTCTCCTTATCCTGCTCCTGCTCCTGCTCCTTGTCTGCCTCATCATCTTCAGACTCGTTTCCATCGTCCTCATGATCTTCGTCCTCATCATGGCCATCCACGTCATCTTCCTCTTCGCTATCATCCTCGTCACTCTCTTCCTCCTGATGAGCTTCGTCGTCGTCAGTGTCATCGGCTTCAGGGGGGGAAGTCCCGGTATGACCGGATGTTGGCGAATTATCAAGGCACTCTTCGTTGCACTCATCGGTCAAGGACTTTGGCTCATCGTCAATCTCCGTGCTTCCATCGGGACTTGCCTCGGGGAAGGGTGTATACGTGCCCAAATCCTGCTGATTGGCGTTCTGGCCCTGTCCCTGCTCGTACAGGCCGGGAGGCAGTCGAGGAGCCTTGAGGTACGCCGTGGAGACGCGGGGAATAGGAACAGGTGAGCGAAGGTCCACGGGATGTTCTGCCGTTCCAAGCCCCTGCTGATGGCCGAAGTCCTTGATTCCATCAACTGGTGCCATGTGAGCGGGGTGCTGGCCAAGAGTGGCTGTGGGAAAGGTGTACGTGCGTGTACTCAAGCTAGGCTGCTGCTGAGGCACCGTGGACATCATAACGGCCGGTCGGTTTCGCGGAATCTCTGGCGGAGGAATCGTCCGTGGTGAGACTGGCTCGGGCATGGGAGGTCGAGGTGGCGGGTTCCAGTCAATTCCCATCCATGCGATAGGCTCAGGAGGAGGCCCTTCAGGGGTCATGGGAGCGGCGATCGCCTGGCCCTGCGGCTGCAGAGCAAAGAAGTCGGCAACTAATTAGATCGTGTTAGATTAAGTACAAGATATCAGGGTGGTATCGGAGACTGTACCTGAATCGGACTGTTGCGTAGGGCAGACCTGATCGACGGCATCCAGGACTGACTGGGAATCCCGCTGGAGAGCTTCCTCGATGGCAGGATGCACTTCAGTAGTCTGAGGAAGATCGGAGACAGCCTCTGGAACAGCCTCGACGACCTCACTCTGTTGAAGGTGAGAGAGGTCAGTAATACCATGATTGTTTGCGTTGGGTCCAACCCCCTGATTATAGAGACGCTCAGGATGCGTTGCTTCCGGGGTGGCTCGCTTGGTAAACTTGAGAACAGGCTGGGCTGTGCCGTTGGCTTCAGCGGGAGGTTGCGAAGAGGCCTTTCTCTTTCCCCTTGGAGCATCTTGGAGGGAGAAGGTGGGATTGACTGGCTGGTGGAGGTTGGCCACTTGTTGAGTTGTCACGTCCACGCCAGAGGGAACTTGGGCGAGAACTGGGCCTTGCGCCACTGCAGCATTTGTTCCAGGAGCTAAGGTGAATGCCATGTCAGTCACAACACTGGTCTAGAATGAGACTTGGGGAAGAGATCGTACCTTGCATCGGCACTGCAGCCTGTTGCTGTCTCTTCTTAGCTGCCCTCGCCTTCTCCCCAGCTTCAACCTTCGCCTTATCCATAGCTTGGACCTTCGCCACACGGATGGTCTGAATCTCGATCGGGGGCTTCTGAGCATCACTGCCAGTACCAGTAGACGGACGAGGCGGAGCAGCCATAATTGCAGCCACCGCAGCTCGGCTCGGAGCGGGCACAGGCGTCAAGACTAGATGTGGAACGTTAGCAAAGGCCACCATCACAAAGGTGAGAGAAAGCTGAGCGAAGACTCACTTTGGCTTTTCATCTGGTTCAGCTGTCTCGAGTCCATGAAAAGGTCGCAGCAGCCGGTAATACCGTCGCGATGACAATTCGCACACGCCCACCACGTCTTGAGCGCGTGAGTCGGCGGCGGGATCACGCACGTCGACCACTCGCCTTGCTGATAGCGGCACCGTGAGCACGGTTTGGCAGCCTCAACACCCGCGATTTGGACGACGAAGCTGGTGAGCACCTGCTGGTGTTCAGGGTTTCCAGGATGGGCGAGGGCGACGGAGGTCCACCACGAGCGCAGTTCGATGCCGCCGTTGGGAGGCTGTTTTGTCCACTTGATGGAACGTTGAGCGGGTAAGGCGGCGAGAGGCGCGAGGTCAGGGCGCAGGAGGAAGGTTGCAATGGGGAGCTCAGTGAAGAGTGCTTGGAGTTGTTCGAGTGTTGCTACGTCTGGCTGGGTGGCCATGTTGACGGTGATTCACGGACGAATTGGTGGGTGGAGGACGAAAAGGGGTAAAAGACGATTTGGGTACTGGGAACTCGCGATGGTTGCGAGAGATGTAGATGTTGAAAAGTTTGGAGGTTTAGAAAAGAAAGTCTTGGGCAATTTATAGATTGAGAGAAAGTCTTGGGTTTGAGTCTGAGGTTGAGATGAGTTTCCGCATTCTATTGTTCGTTGGATCTGAAGGTGGTCCGCTGATGATTCAATCACTATTGTTTGAGTATTTCGTCTTGCACTAGCAACCAGAAAGTGAGCGAGATGGAAGAAAGCTGAGTTACGAAGTGAGAATGCGTCATCACCTCTTCACTTTCGCCGGACCTCATCCTCATAAAATGCATGCCGCCAGTGTTCGGCGCCAATCCTCAGCTATTTCTTCAGACAGGCACTGGGGGCGATAGGCACCTTTCATATCACAACCCAGGCCTTGAAACCTTTGAACCGATATTTTTCAGATTGCCGGTTCTGTAGCATTATTAGCAATCAACGTCAAATTGTTGGCATTGTCATAGTGAAAGTGAGAATTTGTGAGGCCGCTAGGCCGTTGCGTTAGGCCATCACAAGCAATAATTGTCACTATTGTCAACAACATGTGAGAAATGCATCAAACCCACAATGTGATTAATACTTGTTGTCGAATCTCACGTAGAAAAGTCCTCAGAACTCCGATTACAAATTGACCACGATGCGTCGATGGACCTGTCTTACCTTCTCATCTCCAGACCTCTCGACCACCACATCACCACGGTAAGCCCTCCCATATTGCCTTTCCCCTGCAGGAACAAAGAAGTCATCTCCTTCAATATGATTATATTTCTGTCGACAAAGCCATTTTCTCTTGCCAGTCACTAAGACGTTGCTGTTCACAGTCCCTTCTCAAAGAAACCCGCAAACCCGACAAAGAAGGGTCGTGGCCGGAAACCCAGGCCACCGAAAGCACTGAACAATGTAAGAGCCAATCATGCCCTATTCCCCTTGGACGTTTCCTCCGGTGTTCAGAACTAGGAGGTCATCATCTGCCATCGTGGCCATCCTCCAACAAAGTGTCTTTCGACAACTTGTCGTGAACACTCTGGAAGGAGGCGGTGCTACTGACTGGAGGTGATTTGACTTATAACTTGTCCTGAATCACCATGAAGATTCTCATGTCTTCTGGCACCGAATTTGCTTCATCAACTACACATTCTTCTGTAACATCAACCCTTTACTCACTTTCTACGTTCTAGGAGACCGCAACGCCGAAGCACGCACGCCATGATGACTCGGTCCAAGACCAGAGCTCTCCGCGAGCAAGAACACTCGCGCCAAACCCCCCGCCAACTCGCCCAAGAAGTCTCCCGCATCCCTCTCCCAACCTACCCTCGGCCCAGGTCGCCTCCCCCTATCAACCTCCAACCGCCCAAACAACCCGCCGTGCCCAGCCGCTGGGACTGGCGCTGCCACCAATGCCACCGCGTGTGGCGCATCACCGTCACGATGCGCTGCCTCCGCTGCAGCCACCGCAACTGCAGCTCCAACCCATACGCGCGCTCGCCATGCGCGACCTCATTCGACTACGAAGGATGGGGTCGCCACAACGAGTGGCGCCGCGACATGGCCGACTACGAGGGCGAGCCGGCGGCCTGGGCGCGCCGCAAGAAGGCGCTCGAGTCGAAGCTGGCGAGGGCTAAGTCTCAGCTGGCCAAGCGGGAGGTGAGAATCGAGGAGCGTCGGCAGGTGAGGGAGCAGCGCTGGAAGGGCCGGCTGGGAAGGATGCTGGGCGAGGGGGAGCAGAGAAATTGCTGGGAGGACTGCGATTTTCCGAGCGAGTGCCTTTTCGAACGCCACAAGTACGCGATTCAGATGTGGGAGGAGGCCCAGGACAACCAAGGCCGAGAGCGCCTTGAGACTATTGATGAGAGCGAGGAGGACGCAGAGATGTTTTAAGGGGATGCGCGTCAGGGGGAGGGATGAGGGGTTTGCATCAGAGATACAGCACAGCATGGTCAGGGGCGCATGGTAGCATCGCATTATTGCTTGCGTTTGTTTGTTTTGTCTTCTATTTATCTGTTTACTGTTGGAGCATGTTCAAGCGGAAACGGAGTCGGGTTTCCTGTATAATTGGGTGGATTTGATACCCGGGATAGGCCTGGGAGATGGCAATCAAGAAATACAGGCTTTGCTTTCTATCATTGTAACTCTCACTGTCTATCTCATGCTTATGCATTGACTTGTGGAGGTGGAATATCTTTTCCCTATGTGAAGTTGTGACGTAGATGAGGCTCGGTATTGGGGTTGACCCGAATTGGGACGCAGTAAGGCAGCAATACCTATGCAGTCAGAATAACTCTGATGCCTGTCAGGTAGCAACACTCATACTCAATCAACGTGTTATTAAAAGCAGTTTCCAAGTATAAAGTGGCTGGTTTCCCACTTCACTTCAATCAACTGCTGTGTGCTTGAAGACGTGGTAGTGTGATCACCACCGCATTGAATCATCACTAAGCGCGAAACTATTCCCTCAACTTAAGTCCACCGTCAACCACCACATCACAACCCACCCAAACACTCAAGCAAACCTTCAACAACTCACAAGCTTTCACCGTGCACTGCAAACGGCCATCCACAACCATGGCAACCAATACAGGCCCTCCAACCTCATCTGAATACACCACCGCCCCATCCCTAGCCCCCTTCCTCCTCCCGCCATCCGACTTCCTCACCACCCATCCACACGTCAACGCCCTCCTCGCCGGCTCCATCGTCATCTCTCCTCAAACGCAGCACATCCTCCTCCTCCGCCGCGCCGCCCACGACTCCTGGCCCCTCAAATGGGAAGTCCCCGGCGGCAGCGTCGACATCGGCAGCGACCCATCCTTCGTCGCCGCCGCGGTACGCGAACTCTGGGAGGAGACCGGCCTGCGAGCCACACACGTGCGCAGCGTTGTCGCTCTAAGTCCCGAGGAGGATCTTGCAGGAAAGGGGGAGGAACGAGTCAAGGAGGCGAAGGAGGAGGCCGCGCGGATGAGTGACGATGTGTGTCTGTTTGAAGACGGCGGGGAAGTCTGGGCCAAGATGACGGTCTGGGTGGAGGTGGCGAGCTGTGAGGAGGTTGTGATTACGCCGGAGGAGCATGAGGAGTTTGCGTGGGTGTCGGAGGAGGAGGCAAGGGCGGAGAGGTTGAAGGATGGGAGGGTGTTGGAGTTTGTGAGTGATGGGGTGAGGAGGTCGGTTCTTGAAGGGTTCAGGATGTGGAAAGAGAACATGGGGAGTGTGAACGAGGCGTAAGGGAAAGTCTTTATTAAAACTAGAATATGGTACGAAAAATCGTGAGAGGACTGGTATTAAATATGAAGGTAGGTGACGGATGAACCGTGGCTCTCTAAGAAGGCCGACTCGAGCTCATTAAAACAGAGCGAGGTCGTATTCATATCTCCCAATGTATGCTTCGTCCGTGTTTCCGTCCTCAAAGATATACCAGTTATTAAGGCATTAAGGCGTCAACTCTCAATTAACCTCCTCTACACTACAGCAAACGATCAAATCAGACACAACAAGGCGAGGAAAACTTTTTAACAGACTCTAGAAAACAGCAAACCATTTATTCATTGGATCCGTAAATCACCTAGCACAAATAGACCCGCCCATCCCATCCCACAACGTCCGTTTAGAAGAGTCGAGTTGGTCATCACTTTTTGCTAGGTCGAGAGAGGAGAGCGTTCCGTTCCCTCCCAGTCATCAAACTTCCCTGCTATTTCTTTCCCTCCTCCTCATCATCATCATCATCAACCATGACGAAGAGAAAAAGAAAAACCAAAAGACTTTAAAAAAGGAAAACGAGACAAAAAAAGCCTTTGTCATCATTCAAATGCATGCCACGTTTCCGACCATCCATCCATCCCATTCGCCGCTTTTTGTTTCTTTTCTGTATCGGAACGCCGGGTCAAATGCTCAAAAGCGTCGTCCACCGTCCCACTCTATCGAAGAGTGCCGATGCTGGAATAGCTTGTCGAGGTCCAACTTTTTGGGGAGGGGCGGTTAGACGAGGGAAATAAAGAATCTTGGTTCCAAAGCGCCAAGATGCACGAGAGCCCGCTTCCTCCAGTCCTGAGGAGCCACGGCACGACCATGCGTTGCAGGAGTCGCTCGAACGACAGCCGTGGTCTGAGGATGCAAGGGAGCAGGGGCACGAAGCTACAGGCCGAGTCCAGTTTCATGGAGTGCGTGGACTGTGGCGTAGACCCGAGATTCGCTGTTGGGTGATGAGAAGAGAGGAGATTCGTTCGCGAACAGTATAGCGGAGTCCAAGAGGTAACGTAACCGTGTTTGTCGAGTGGCGATCCACGACGTTTATCTTGCGACACCATGTCTAGTCGTCAAACCGGAAGGAAACGAGGCCATATTTACACAATTTAGGGGCGGCCCTGACGCCCCTTCTTCGGGACCGTCGTCCAGCCGTCGTTGTCGGCAACTGGCGTCTCAGGCTGCTCATCCGCGCTGGGAGCGGCAGACTGTTGCTGGGAGCCAGCGGCGCCGTTTGCTCGGGGTGGGCGATCACCTCGCGGGCCGCGAGGAGCACCACCACGTCCTCCGCGAGGACCACTGGGGGGGCCACGACGTCCCTCGCCCGAAGTCGAACGCCAGCTGGAAGCTTCAGCGGCTCTTGACTTGTAGTTGGGAACAGAGTCCTTGGGCTCCCGAGGCTCTCGTGATCTGACGGGCAGCTTCTGTTCTTCGCTGGGCTTCTCAGTCTCCGCCTCCTCATTGGCGGCAGGCTCAGGCTCGGCAGCAGCCTTAGCAGCCTCCGCCTCCGCCGCCTCTGCCTCTGCCTTCGCGGCAGCCTCCTTTGCAAGGCGTCGCTCCTCCTTGGCCTTCTCCTCGGCCTCTCGCTTTTCCTGGAGAGCTTGCACTCGCTTCTCCTCAATAAGCTTCTCTCGGGCGGCGGTATCAATAGGACGGGCAGCACCGAAGGGGCTGGACTTGGAGTCGGAACCCAAAGACGGGGAGGTGGGGGTGGCCTCAGACACCGTTCGCTTCTGGAGGTTCAAACGAGGTCGGCCGCCCTGAACAGGGGCAGCGTTTGAAAGAGCAGGTGATGGCGGAGCGCTGCCGTTGGGGGAGACCGTCTTGGCAGCGGCATCGGGTCGCATTCGATCCCGCCATTGCATATCCTTCTCAGCAGCGGTAGGAGCGCGCTCAGGGCGCTCAGGTCGTTCGGTAAACTCTCTTCGGGGACGATCCTTCTGGCCTTCGCCCCAGGAGGCGGGAGACTGGCGTCTGTCGCCTCGGTACGACGAGCTTCGTTCGCCAAGTCCCTCGGCAGCAGGTCGGGGACGGCTCCCGTCACGAGAACCAGGTCCAGCAGGCGCCTCCTGGGGAGAAAGAGGAGCCAATGGGCCGTGTCGCTCCCACGTCATTTCGCGGGCAGGGCGGCCCTCAAAGGCCGGGTCCCGGGAGGGACGACGTTCGCCAAAGTCGGATGGCTGGCGACCGCCTCGGCCAGGCATGTCGGGCAGCGGGCCCTTGCGAGTCCAGTCGCCCAACTCACGGATGGAATCACCCCTGCCGGGGTCACCGCCGCGAGCTATCCAGGTGTTAGGTCATGCAACAGAGTCGCGAGTCGTGGAGGGAAACTTACGGGGATCGGCAACCTTAATACGGACAGTGCGTCCACCAAAGTTCTCGCCATCAAGAGCCAAGGCCTTTTTCAGGCCATCGAGGTTGGCAAACTCCACGTAGCCGAAGCCCTTGGGGCGCTGTGTCTCACGGTCCTCAATAAGACGGACACTGGCAACATCGCAGCCCTCGAAGAATTCCTTGACAGACTCATCGGTCACATCATACGCGAGGTTGCCAAGGTGGGCGGTGTAAGGCGGCTTGTCGGGAAGCGGGAGGGCTTCGCGGACAGAGTATCCTGTATAAAGCGCACGTCAGCAACGAGGGATTTCGATATTTCGGGACGCGCTTCGATCGCGGGGAGCCGACGTACCTCGATCTTGCCACGAGGACATGCCACCGCTAGGGCGAGCGCGGTCGCTTGGGGGAAGGGGCTGGGTGCCTGGGAATGCAGTCAGTCCACTGTGGTTGGGAGACGGGGACTCGTCGGCGCATACCAATATCTATGAGTGGGTTAGTACAGCAGTCAGGACAGCGACGACAGGGCGCTCTTACCATAAGTCTCTTCGACTTCATCAGCCCAAGAACCTCCTCCAAAACCTGTCGAGGACGTCAGCAATGGCATGCCACGGAGCGATGGGAGGCGGGGCCAGGCAAGGCAAGGCAAGGCGAGGCCACCACGATGCGACGCGGCGGAGGGGCAGGGGACGGGGACAGGAGGCTCTCACCTGAATCAGACAGAAAGTCCCCCAGGGACATCTTCTGCTGTTCCTTCTTTTTGGGAGCTGGTGGCAGTTAGAACGGGACGGTCCACAAGGAGTCAAGGTGCTGCTCACCCATGATTGCGGCGGGCGGCTACGCGCAACGATTCCAGGACCGATGCGCGTAGGGCTGCAGAGGGCGAAGCCGACTCGAATGCGGCTCGGCCGACGGACAGGCGGGGAGGGGGAGGGGATCGAGGATCGATCGGAGGCTTAGTCTAGGGCTCAACCGAGTCGAGGACGTCGATTGGGCGCGGGTGCGGTCGCGAGGCTTCGGGGGCGGGCGAGGGGCTGCGAGTTGCGGTTTCTGCCCCGACGAGTGTGGCCTTGTCTGGGGGGTTGTCGAGAGACGAAATTTGCTCGGCGTTTGGGAAAAAAGATGATGGAGGCGATTGTGAGGGTTGGCCTAATTTTGGCCGTCCAGGAGTGGGAGGGGCTAAGCCTGTTGGGGGATAGCGGGGCCAGGCGTTACCGTTCTCGCTTGCAGGATTTCCTCAGCAGAAGCAGCTGCGACCCGTTTGGCTGGCCGGTGCCGAACTGGACTGCACTCTTGCACCATCATCAAATGACGGTGCCGGTAATTGTAAGATAGCAGCAAAGGGCGTGTGTCGGTACCAGCGTGTCAATTCTTCTTCTCCTTGTCTTCTGCTTCTTGTCTGTACCTTTATTTGATACCTTGAGCTGGGTTTTCCTGTCGACTGAACCCTGCTTTCTCCTGTATCCTCTGTCCTCTACAATACCCTCACCTTTCCATCATGAACAGCAACAACTCAAATCCGGGGTCACGACAGTCCCTTCGCACCTCTTCCCGAGGGCTCTTTTCTTCAGACGTCGTGGACCTAGTAGTTCCGCCCCTCAAGGTCGGAGGCTGGGCGGGTGCGTTTCTGAGTGTCTGCATATGTGTCCACCATCATCTAACTCGACTCTAACAGGAACTGCGGGCGTGCTGGCCGGGGTTGGAGCGTCAATCTTTAAAGAGACCAATCCCATCATCTGGGGCGCTATTTCAGGCTTCCAATGGTTCACTCTAGGATCCAGCTACTGGTGTAAGTTTCACCCATATATCTCCGTGGTTGAGCAACCACTGACGAATCATCAGTCACGAGGAGTGTCACAATTCGCGCTTGGGGAGGCGAAGATAATGTAACTCTCTCGGACAAGACCAAAGCCAGTGGTATTGCTGGTACCGTGGCCGGTGCCATGGGGGGCTTGATTCGTGCGTACATCGATCCCGGTATCCCAGATTCTCACTGACTGTTCCACAGGCGGGCCGAAGAACATAGTACCGGCCATGTTCTGCTGGGGCGTATTTGGTGCTGGCGGGCAGATGATCGCCAACCGCATAGCAACTCGGGAACCAAAGGTGAAGGATGAGAACGGTCACTGGGCCCGCTCAAGTTGGAGCCCTCTCAAAAAGCTCACGGATGATGAATACATCGACATGATGTCGGAAAAATTGCTTCGGGTTGAGGCTGATATTGCTTTGATCGATGATCGGATCGCCGAACTCAGGATGGCTGAGAAAATCGCCCAGGAAAACGCGCCGTTAGATACCCCATCGTCAAAATGAATAATAATTTGATGTGTCCAAAGTAGCAAGGCTGTTTGGCATCCTAACTGTGCTTCACATTTATTATGGTCAATTACGCAACAAGGGTGGGTGGTGTCACTCGACGAGAAGAGGATGCACAATTTTGGATGTCTGGGGGCTGGCCGATTGTCGGTTCTTACCTACCCTGTCTATAAGAATAAGATAATAAGGTTCGTTAATGGAGTTTGCAACCTGTCAACATTGTGGTTGTGGAGTTAAACTCGATGAAAAGTTCGACCTAAGATATGAAGCGTCGATGAAGCCCACTTGCCATGATTCATACAAGGAGTGTTACCCAGCAACAAATATTTCAGCCGCCAATCTAACGGTGAGGCGCATCAGGTCATTTTCCTTAATGTTGGGGATTGAGAAAGGCGGTGGCCCAGATTTGGTTTACATATATCGTACGGTGTGACTGGTTCTCGACGGTCGGTGCGTGGCATGTCAGTGCAGGGTAGACTGGCAGAGCAAGAAGCCTTGTCCCTGTCGCAATCGCTCTCGTTTTCGGGTTGCGCATCCGACTACATACCAAGGCTAGACGCTGCCGAAGGGTGTTTGAGAAGAGCCAATTACTGTCTGGGCCACGAAATAATAGAGTTCCTTGAAGGCCTAAACGCGGAACTCATTGTAGTCTACTATTTTTGCTCGATGGAGGTGGGCGGGCTTTGGAGAGGCTACTGCAGGCGATCATTCCCTCTCCACCTTCTCCGCGGACATAATTCTCCATCATTGAAGACAGATAAACATTGACACGGAATAATTTGCCCCCCCAAGACAGGAACCAGAGACCTTTAACATTACATCGAGGACCACATTCATGATAAGGAAGTATCCGATGAATGATGTGGGCGCGCTAGACTGAAACACCAGTCAGGTTTAGGTCAGAAACAACGCGGGGAGGAAGGGAGGGACGATCTGGAACATGTCGCGACACACACAAAGAAACAAAACCGTGTTTTGTTGAGAAGTGAGAGTGTCTCTGGGGTTGGTCCTTGGATCCGACTGGAATGACGGAGGGAGGGCTCACGAATTCGGATGAGGGCTGCACACGGGGGGGGAGAATTGTGATAGGTCTGTAATATCGACAAAGGGGGGTCGCGAAACGAACAGCACATCATAGTCCCCGCCATGCAATACGGGGTAATTATGACATGCTGTGATGGGACGACAAAGACCGGCGGCGCCCCAGCGCGAGCCAGGGCGCAACGTTCCGTCAGCTTGCAGATCGAGGACGCTGGATGTGGCTTGTGAGAACGACGGCGCTGGAATGGAGATATCCGAGGCGAGTTGACTGGGAAGAGAGAGCTGAAGTTGAAATGATAACAAGACCAGCACCGGCTTCTGCGGGAAATGGTGGAGTCGCGAAGATCTCTTTAATCCAGGGCAGGATAGGAGTCTTTGATACCAAAGGCCGCTAAAGGCCAGGGCCTGGAGTGGAAGGAGACAGTGACAGTGGGATGGATGAGGCTGAATCAGCACCCACAGAAATTGGAACGCACCCGCGGACACGTTCTTGGCGGGCGTCAGACCAGGCCAGGCCCGGGAAGGCAAGGGCAGACAGGGCAGGGCTAGCAGAATGCAGCCATTTTGGAGCCCTGGCCCGTGCAGATTGTAGCATGGAGGTGTGCGGCCGCGTCTCATTTGCTGGCGGAACCTCAACAGCAGGTACGTACCGCTGCCGCCCTCTTTGTTGAAGCTTAGCAGAGGCAAGAAGACAGGGGCCGGGCCTGCTGCACTGGGCTGGCTGGTCCGGGCGACGCAAGCCCAGCCGAATGGCTTGCTCGATCGCTTATTATCCTTTTCAACATTTCGATTCTCTCTCTCTCTGTGCAAATCCTCCCCCATCCCATCACGAGCGTCGTTCCAAGGCAAAGCCTCAGCGCCTCCGCCAACCTGCGCCTGCGTGTTCTCGCGGCGCCCTTGACGTCACTCCAGCACCCGCCAGCGCTCGCCGCCTTGGGCCTGCTGCTCATTCGCTGGGGCTCGCTCCACCACCGAACACGAGTCGAGATAGTCTTGTCCTCGCCCAGAGCTCTCGAAAAAGGCACGGCGAGAGCGAGACCGAGTTGGATACCCGGGAGGCTCGGTACGGCTACCGATCTTGCTCTTTGCCTTCGCGTCGACCAGCTCCAGCAAAACGGCGTCGGGCCGTGGATCTATCGGAAATTCGGCATCTGCCAGCTCCTTCTCTGAACCGAAGTCCTCTTCCTCCTCCTCTTCGCGGCGGCGATGGCATAGCCTCCTTCACAACTATTTCGAATGCGAGCGAGAGAATGCTACCGCTGCTGCCAGCCTCATGTAAGCGCTGTCTCACCAACCCTCACCGCGCTTCTTGCGCTGCGCTTACACCGCCGTTCTCTAACACCGTCTCGCAGCCAGCTAGGTGGTTGAGGCTCGAAAGAGCCCTCGCAAGATGGCTCTTCTAGACCCGACCTTTCTGTTCGGCCTGTTCGTGCTGCTGTATCTGTCGTCCTTCGTTCTCTTCGCCGTCCTCCGAATCCTTACCGGTATCTCGATCCAGCGCATCGGCTACTTCTCCCTCCGCCGATTAGCATACACCCCCCGAGATGGATGTCGCGTTGAGATCCGGGGCCTTGGGCTCAACATCCACCGTCCGACCTTTGCGCAGCCCACCTGGCTCAGCCTGGTGCTCAGCGAATTGGTCGTGACGGTAGACATGCGTGAGCTGGAGGGCAACAAGACCCCTGAGCCCGGCAGCACGCCTGTCGAGGAAGAACCGAAACCTGATGGTACCACCGACGAGAAGCCACCCTCCCTCCCCCGAACTCGCTCTTCTAGACGGCTTGCTGCGATGGATAATCGTAGTGAGACGTGGAAGAAGCTCACCAAGGTCAAGGAACGTATCAAGCGATTGCATCGGAACATCAACTGGTTGAGGATGGTAGACATTGTTGCGACCAACTCGGTGGTCAATGTTGTGGATGTGGGAAACATTCAAGTCGGAAGCTTCACTGTAGCCGTGGACACCCGGAGCAAGATGGTTGATCGGGCGCGGTTCTTCTTCCAGAGATCTGGCTCAGCAAGCAAGGAACGCCAAGCTGAGTGGACAATGTCCATCCGCAGCATTCTCTTCACTGCCGAAGGAAAGGAGTCCCTCGAAATCCTCGACCACCTCTTCCTCAATGTTCATGGTTTTCTTTATAAGGCGAAAGACGGCCTCCGGGATGCTGCAGTTTCTTTGAAGCTCGGCAGACTGCACATTCCGTATGACGACATCAACGGTTGTGCGATAAAATTCAAGGAATCTCGCAAGGGCGCCCAATCTCCCGGTCTTGATGAGCCTGTTGATATTTTCTTGGGCAAGGTCGTGCAGGAGATTGAAGAACCAGGAAGCACCAACGAGAATCTGATGCGTACCGTGTCAGACTCCAAGGAATTTTTCAGTTCCATATTGCGCGGTATCAAGGAAATCCAGTTCGCTGTCAGCTTTCTTGGCATCACAAAGAGAGTCGACACGATCAAACCAGGCGCGAAGCCCCTTTTGCTCAACGCTGCAATGAAGGAGGTTGGCATCGACCTGCATAGGTTGGATCCCAACTCCCCGGCACACAGGATGTACTTCCCCTCGAAGGACATTGCGCATGAGGCTTTGGCTGCTGCACTGTCGATCTCAATTGGCCTTGACGATGGCCATGGAAAACCGGAGCGGCTGCTCTATATCCCCATGGCGACTACAACGGTGAAAACAACACTGCCGGCGAAGACGGTCGAACTCGCCGACGAAGGCAGTGTCGAAGAGCGAAACGCCAATATTCTCTTCGCCAATTCCGTTGTTACCTCTCCATCCGTCGACCTCGACCCACGACATCTTCCCCTTTTGATCGCCCTTCTCCAGTCGAAACCCAAGGCGCCGAGTTCTCCAAAAGAGAATCACCATCTCATCTCGCGACTTCTCCCCAAGGCCAATGTCAAATTTTCGATGCATGAGCCTGTGTTGCGCATCAAGCTAAAACCTCTCCTCAAGACGGAAGACCCCAACGACTTCGACTTGATCATCTCCTCAATATCTTCCATTTCCATTGACATGGAATCCTCCCACTCTCTCGTGGAGGACCTGCACTACTCCCTGGATGGAGCAGTTAGACTCCAGTCTCACGACCTTTACTACCAGAACAATAATGGCGACCGATTTAATCTTATTACTACGGACTCCCTCGACTTGAAGGTGAACCTGGGAGCAAGACCTGACCTCTACGTCGACATCGCTGGCAACCTTCAATCTTTCTCCATCAGTTTAGTGAGACCCGAGATTACGGACGGCCTCCGCCAGATTGTCCGAGAACTGCGGATCGACGTGGAGCCAGAGAAGCGGAAATTCCCCAAGAAGGCCTCGAACAAGAACTTCTTGCGAGCTATGCCGCGGTGGCTGTTACGGTTCCAGATGGAGACCACCGATTTCAACATCGAAGTTGCCGGGGTAGACGAGGAGATCTCGGATGATACTCGCGGAGTCTTCTTGCATCTGGATGCCGCTTCCGCTGAGTATCGAGCCCACAGGTTTGACGGGTTACAAAGAAGAGCTTCGAGGCGGCGAGCTAACAGCCGCTCAATGACCCAGTCCGATTCAGATCTGGGACCATCACCGGCATCTCCTCGGTTCAAGAAGAAGCCGCAAAACGTGGGCGATGGCCGAAGACTGAGCATGTTTGCCCGTGGTATCGAAGCTCAGATCATGGATGCTGTGGACAGGCTCGAGCCTGAGCCCTTCATCAACATTCCTCGGTTAGAGCTCACTTTAGCAGCATCCAGCGACGCTCACGGTGCCATGTTCCACATTCAAGCTTCCGTGCGGACTATACTTGCACAATACTCTCTCTATCGACACTACGCTGTGGGAGTAGCTGTCATGACCTTGCGCAAAGCCTTCATGCAGACAGGACGAGATATCCCGCGTCCACGGCAAGAAGGGAGCATGAGGAGTGACCCCTCAAACATGACTTTGAGTCCAAACCGACTTGCTCCTCCGGGACCGCCCCATGGTACGGATGAGATGTCGACGATCACGCCCGAACTGGTCACCGTTGACTTCAAGGCTGCTTTGATACAAATCAAGGCAGAGATGCCCCATGATCCTGCCATGATGCTTCACATGTATGGCCTTGAGGCTGGGCGGCATAGGTGGTCTACCCCTTACATAGCAGCGAAGCTTCTGCGCCTATACACGGAACCTCCGCGCATGCGCAACGTCTGGGCGCGGGTTCTCAGTGTCAAGGCCGGTCGTCTAGATTTGCGAGAATCCAAGAAGAAAGATGCTTACGGAACTGTGGTTAACGAGAGATTGGTCGACATTGTCACCGAGGCTGTCCGGGTGGCAATTCCACATGAGGTTATTCTCAGTCGCATCACGGATAACGCCATCAACGTGATAAAGGCTGTTCAACAGCTTCATCACCGCTTCAAGACTGGGACCAACGAGTACATTCTGGAGAAGAAGCCTGAGGGCCCCAAGGAAGTGCCCAAGGTTTCTGTCCGGACCAGGAACTTCCTCTTCGAACTTGAAGACGGAGCCTTTGAATGGAAACTTGGAATGATATACCGGACCGGCCTCATCGAACAGACTCAACGACTCGCGCGGGAAGACGCTTTCCGCATCAAGCTTAAGCGGGTACGAGAGGAGGAAATCCGGAGAGGATCCAGTAAGATGCGTGCTCGCTCTACGTTCCCACGCGGTCGTCCTGAAACCTCGGCGTCGTCGTTCTTCCGCGGTCGCAGTCTCGATGCTTTGTCAAGACACAATACCGGCCCTCCTAGAGGACGCGCTCCACGATACGACCCTGAAACGGAGAGTTTACACCTTAACGGGAATTCGAGAGTGACAGAACATGAGGCTCGATACAACTTGGATGTCTTCAACGCCTCGACTTGGAAGAAACGCATCGACCAAGCTTACGAAGTCTCACAAAACACCATGAAAGAGAATCGGGCATCATTCTGGGGGGCTAATCAACTCCCAGATGATGTCCCGGATGCCGAGAACCTGCTTGAGGTACCGCGAAGGCCGGCTTTGATGGCTGCACTGATCACGGACTTACATTTCACCGTCGACAAACCGACATTCCCAATGAAAGACCTTCCAGATTTCCTCCACAAGATCGGAAAGGGCATGCCTAAGGATATGCAGTATAGTCTACTGGTACCCATGAATGTTGGCATTGAGATGGGCGAAGCAAAGGTTACGCTACGGGACTACCCACTCCCATTGTTGCATATTCCAGGAATGAAATATGGACAGACAACCAAGCTTCCGTCGGTTTCCTTGAAGACCAATTTCGTCATCGCTGAAGAATTTCGAGGCGTCGAATCTACCCGCCGCGTCAGAGTCAATGTTGTTCCCCCCAGGAATACCGATCCGGCATCGTCAAACGAGGGAAGTTTTGCGATTGAAGTCCGTCGCACTATCGGACCCGTGAAATCGTACTCTGATGTCTTCATGGACATCAACACTTCACTACCTACACGGATCACCTGGGGTCCTTGCTATCAACCTGCAATCCAGGACATGATGATGGTGATCGAGTCGTTTACCAAACCGCAGATCGACCCCTCCGAGCGCGTTGGGTTTTGGGACAAGCTTCGCCTTAACTTCCATTCCAAGATCCACGTTGCATGGAACGGCGATGGCGACATGCATCTTTCACTCAAGGGCTCTCGTGATCCATACGAAGTCACTGGGAACGGTGCTGGATTCCTGATGTGCTGGCGAAATGATGTTAGATGGAACATCAACGTTGAGAACGATCCGAAACGATTCATGACTGTGGACAGCGGCGAGTATATTCTTGCGGTTCCCGACTATAGCCACGAACTGCGAGAGGCTGCGAGACGACAAGGCGAGATTGATGGCCAGTCAACCGATGAGGTAATCAAGTCTGGAGCAATCTTCAAGAAGGTCGTGATGAAGCTCTCAGGGAAGGTACAATTCCTGGGTGGTCTTCTATTTGAACGTGCAATCGAGGATGGGAAGCGGAGTTTTGAATTCAAGCCTCACTACGACATTGTTCTGAAGAACCCGCACTTCGCCAAACCTGAGCCGGATGGTCGTCCATACGATGCTATGCGAGGCTTTAGGAGCCGACATATACACTTGTCCATCGCAGTGCGCGCCCCTGCCGACCGCGAATGGATGTCCGACAACCCTGAGCCATCACGAAGTTACAACACTGTCCATCTCACGCCTCGATTCTTCACGCATTTCTTCGTGTGGTGGGGACTCTTCAGTCAACCCCTTTCATTACCTATTCGACAAGGAACCCTTTTCCCTGGCCGAGAGAAAAACAGCAAGAAGTTTGGACGACATTTGGCGACTGTCAAGTACAACCTACTATTAGCACCCCTTTTCCTGAGTCACATATATAAACACAAAGATGCTGAAGACTATTCCGAAAACGCTGTCTCGGCGACTGGACTGAAGGTCCGATTTGACAGTTTCATGCTGGATATACACCAACGAAGAGAAGAGTTCAACACTCTAGGGAAAGGACGTCATACCGAGAACAAGACAACTGGGATCAAGATTCATGCTGCTCAACTTGACTTGGTGGCGGCGGACATCCGAGCCGTTTCCGCGAGTCTGAAAGGCACAACTACTGAAGCGATCAAGAAGGGTTCTATCGCAACACTCATGAGCGACCCTGACGATAAACCAGACCTCTCGCGCTTCACCATACCAGACAATGACTTTAGCTGGATCGACATGGATGACTTTGTTGAACTGGATTGGATTTTACCAACCGAGCCCCATCCGGACACAAAGATCCTGCCGCTGGCCTACGCCCCGCGATTGACCTACTTCCGACAGACTGATATTCATGGAGTTATCGATGGTGACCCCTCTCGAACAAGTCCATTTGGTAACGAAGACACACATTTCTGTATCATGAGTCACGACGATGATCCGAAGAGGGTTCAGGCGCAATTAATCGGCGAGAGACTAGAGCAATTGGCAGTGCAAATGCAAACGCATGCTCGTACCCTTGGGGAAGCTGAGCTGAAAGTCATTCAATGCGACGGAAAGGACATGGAAACTGTCGGAGAGTTTGACGCACTGAGAAAGCACACCAATGTCCTTGGGGAGAAGAAGGAGTTCTTGGAGATGATGCTGGACCAGATGAAGACCAAGTCTCCAACAGGAAGCCAGAGGCCTAGTGCTGATGGTGACGGCAAGGCTGGTGATACCTCGATAGAGGTCAACAAGGACGAAACGATGGAGATTCCCTCGACAACCGAATTCGAAAGCGAGTTCAAGAACCGCTTCGTGATACACAACATGCAACTGAAGTGGAACAACTTGTTGCGGAACATCGTCCTGAGATATTTCCACCAAAATAGCCAACGGCGTGGATTCATCTACTATCTCTCACGACCAGCAGTCAAATTCATCCTGGACATCGTGGAAGAACAGAACCGAGCCAAGGCAAACAATCATCCCGGAAAAGCGCAGTCTACCACTGGGACTAATGGCAACGGCACGGCTCGCGACCCTAGCGTGAAGGGTAAAGACAAGGACAAAGACGCTGCGCAAGATCTCGAGGATAGGATTAAGAAGATCCTCGGAGACGGCCGCAAGTTCAACAGTGCTAGTTGGGGAACTGGCGCGGACAGTATCATCGAAGGATCCATTGAAGATCTTGCGAGTGGCATCGCCGAAGAGTTCAGTCCTCAGAGCAGCTATCATATTCGGCTTATTGCGCCGCAAATTCAGCTGCAGAGTGACAAGAACAAGAAACACGTGGTTCTAGTCACCGGCAAAGGGATGGAGTTGAAGGTGATGGAGGTCATGGACAAAGAGCGAATCTCTGATAATGTCAGTGGTCTGGTTCAACGGCGATTCCTTGTCAACATGGACAGCATCCAATTCTTTGTCACGCACCAGAAGTGGTTTGCCACTAATCTGGTCTCCATGTACGCAGGCAGCAAGTACGGTGCACCAAGTGGCTCTTCCTGGCCGCCTTGGGTGCCCATTGAGGTTGTCTTCGATTTCTCGGCGGATCCTTTCGGCTTCAAACGAGTTGTGCAGAAGACGTCGGCGATGTTTCGATACGATAAGTACAACACACTTCGTCTAAAGTACAATGACGAGGTCAACGCCGACGGTGTGGAAGAAACGTCGGAAGAGAACTCGCAAGAAACTCGAATGGACAACTTGTGGGTAGAGTTTCCACAAGCGCGAGCACTCTGCAACTCGTCGCAATACTACGCGATGTATGTCATCGTTCTCGACCTTCTCATGTACAACGAACCGCTCGAGAAGACTCGAAGTGAGCGATTGGAGAAGATCATGTTGGCGTCAGACTTCAGCGACTTGAGTGGTGCCCCTCGGATGGTGGAGAAGCTTCAACAGCGCATCAGACAGATGGAAGAGATCAAGGCACACTTCCAGACTTACTCCAAGTATCTCGATAAGCGAGGCTGGGAGGACCGCCTCCATCTCGAACGCGATCTCGCTGCCTGCGAAGACGAATTATTCTTCATGATGAAGGCCATTACCACTTCTCAGAGGAAGTACGACATGAACTCTGATAGTACTGGCCTTTTAAGATGGAGTATCTCGGCGCGAGACATTGTCTGGCATCTGATGCAAGATTCGAACGAGCCGCTGGTGGAACTGCAGCTGAGAGATGTCGAGTACGACCGAACAGACAACTCAGACGGATCTCATGTCAATTTGATTCGAGTGGGCAAGGTGCTTGGACTTAACCTTCTGCCTGATGCAACTTACCCCGAGATGGTTGCCCCCTATGTCGATCCAGACAGGGCGACTTCAGCGCCAGATTCGGGAAGCGGCGAGATGATCCGGGTATACTGGTACATGCTGGAGGCTATCGCAGGGATTCCCGTGATGGACCGTTTCGAGGTGAATTTGTTCCCAATGAGAGTGCAGCTGGAGCGAGACGTCGGAAAGCGGCTGTTTGAATACATCTTCCCCGGCATGGAAGGAGACAAGAAAACTGGCACCAAGAACGAATCACCGTTGATGCTGAAGCAGACGATCGATAATCAAGATGATGACGATCACTCGCTCAGCTCGGCCAGTCAGACAGAAACTCCGCCGCATGACAAGGACTCATCGGGTTTCTCTACACGTGCCGGATCCCTGGAGCTGCGACTCCGACCGACATTGACTTCAAATGAGAAGGGCAGCCCGAAGAAGGCCCTCAGTGTGAACACTACGCATGAGGGGCACTCTTTCAGACTCTTTAGGGGCCCGGGAACTGGAAGGACGATGCTGAAGAAGGCATCCCACGAGTCGCTCCGATCTAATTTTACCCCTCGGCCTGTTGGGAGAACTTCAACGGGCCACTCGACTAAGGACACCCGCGAGTCTGGAGACTCAAGGAAGGCTCGCTTTGCTCTTGGAGGGAAGAAGCAGACGGAGGAAATGCCACCGTTTGATGATCTGACGAAGATGATGATCAGAGCCAGCCACTTCATGACGTTTGCCTCAATCAAGATGCCGTCGGTGGTGCTCTGTCTGAGCTACAAGGGCAAAGACCAACGCAACTTTGAAGACGTTCACGACTTTGTGTTCCGAATGCCTACCATTGAATGGCAGAATAAGATGTGGTCCAACCTCGACCTTGCTCTGGCCCTGAAGAAGGCAGTCGTCAAGGCGCTCATCTCGCACACGGGCGCCCTGATAGGGAACAAGTTCTCCAAGCATCGACCCAACGCCGAGCAGCGGAACAAGCTCAGAGAGTTGGCAAATAGCTCTGTCCTAATTGCTCCATCCTCTTCAGGTGGCTCACAGCATTACCCTGGAAGCATCAACGATAGCGACGATTCTTCCAGCTTGTACGGGTCGTCTCCCGTGGACTTCTCAAGGTCGCCGCCTCGCTCGCTTCGCGGCAGCACGCATAGTAGCATCCCTGCACCGCGACCAGGGAGCCGTAGCTCTAGCATCGCCAGTGGCAGGTCATATCGCAACGGGAACTCAGCACAGCATCGCGACCATAGCCATCCGCCGCCCGTCACGATCCCTACGTACCTGATGATGACGCCTCCGACGCCTGTCGACAATGACTACGCACAGCGCAACCAGTTTGGCCCGGAATTGCTCCGTCCCAGCTCAAGCAGTGGTCATCACACCCCCCATCATGCGCCTACGTTCAGGAGCCTCGGGTCTGGTCAGACAATAGAGCGCCCGATGACAAGTGGCAGCAATCTTGACGCTGGCGGCGTGCGGCGCAAGAGCGGCACGAGCAACCTCAAGGACAAGATCGGTGCCCTCGCGTACCGCATGAGCCACAGGGACACCACATCTTCTGCGCAGGACGATGACACCGACGTCCCGGACGAGATGCCAACGCCTCAGCAGCAGCGTGAACGCAGGCCATCATCGAGTCAGCTGGGCAAGCGCCTTACGTGGGCAGCCGGCCGGACGAAGACGGGCTAGAAGAGGAAGAGAAGGAAGTGACTTACACATGTACATCATAGAAGGCAGCGGCGCATCATGCTTGGAGGGAGGGAGGTACATATACACACTCGGAGAGACGGCAGGGGGATTTCATTGGTTAGCAAATACCGTTGGGTGTGTCAGGGATATAAAAATATGGGCGGTGCTTTGCCTTTTATGTATATCAGCACCGGGGGAGGCCTTTTCTCGTATGTTTTTGAATGTTAGTAGATATCACATCACATGGTCTATTTTTTGAGCGGATGTAGATTATTGTGTCTTTTTCGAGGTATCTTGTAGCCAGCCTTGATATACCTCCCAGCCTTATACATTACAACCCATGATAGAATCCTTAGATACATACCCATGACAAAAGTCCTTGTCCCATGCTCGCCTCCCTATACCCAACGCTCAAGTCCAATGCGCCTTAACAATCAACGCTTCAGTACTGCCTCTCCGAGGGTAGCTCGTACCGCGGCCGCGGCGTGCCGTCCATCTCGCCTGGCTCCTCTCGCTTCACGGGCTCGGTGTTGGTCAGCGAAATCTCGCCGCCATCGGGGCTGCGGTTCTGGCGCTTGGTTCGCCAGACGAGGAAGGCGATGTAGCCGACGCCGATGAGGAGCAGGGGGATTCCGACGCCGAGGCCGATGCCTAGAGCGAGAGGCAGTTTGCTGTTGCTGGAGGAGGAAGAGGAGTTGTTGTTGCTTGTGCTGTCCTCAGCCTTGGTCGCAGAGTGAGTCGCGGCGGCCTGCGCCGAGGTTGTAGCTCTTGAACCGCTCGTTGGCACACTGCTATTCGTTTCCACCGCTGTCGTCGACGAGGATACTTCTGTCGTTGTCGACGCCTCCACGGAAGTCTCGAGCGCGGTGGGAGCCGGCACAGCACCAGAAGGCGTACACACGGCGCGGAAGTCCCACGACTGGATGATCGTCGTGTCGACGCACAGGTCGTGGATGTACGTGAAGGCCTCGTCGAAGTCGCGGCAGCGGAACCACGCGCAGCACACCATGCCGTAGATGTCCGGGTCGTTGGTGCAGAGACATTCGGGGTCGGTGATGTCGCAGTCTTGGTTGTGCGGGAGGCCGAGGTAGCCGCCGTCGCAGTCGTCCTGGGAGGTGTCAGCAGAGTCGAGAAGAGAAGAGAGGAGAGGAGAGAAGAGGAGAATTAATTACCAGGCATGTTGGTGCTTTGGCGGTGACGAGCAGGACGAGCGCCAGGAGCAGGGCTCGGGAGGACATGGTGAGGTGAGGCTGGGGATAAGTTTAAGAAGAAGCTTAATGAAGCTTAGAAGCTTAACGATCCTGGAGGAGAACGAGGGCCCTCATCATCATGATCAGCTGTCTGTCTGTCTGGCTGGCCTCAGTCAGTCAGCCCCCAACATGCACCGCCGCCAAGCGTCCATCCTGCATATCGCGCAAGCCTCGGATTGGGCAGAGCCACCGTCGCGTCGCAGGGATGAGGGTGTGCCGTGTCTCTTGTGAGTGGTTGCTGGGCCGCGATGTGGCTTGCGGCTGAGTTGCTTTTGGTGGTTGCTCAGCTGGGCGTTGAATGGTCGGCGCGGGCTTAGGGCGGCAAGGGAGGCGGATAGACTCTCGCAGTGCAGGCTGTCTTTGTCGTAGGTTTGTCGTGGATGAGGACCAGTGTCTTAGGGCAATTCGTATGTCTCCTGCGCGGTTTGGCTTTGTCGCTTCTCGGGCTCTGAGGCTGGGAGCTCTTGTGGCTGGTCTTCTGGACGGGTGCTGGAGGTGCTCAGCTCTACAGGCTCTGCGGCGTCCTTCTCTTTTGTCGGCTTCTGTTTTTTCTTCTTCCATAGTAGGTAGAACAGGTAGCTGACGGCTGCAATGGCCACTGGGACTGCGATGCTGAGACCGATGCCGAGACCGAGAGATATTGAGTTGCCTTTCACATGGTGATCATCAGCCTCATTGCTATTGTTCTCATTTCCACTCATTGATGACACAGATGCACCGGATGCCGGCTCGGTCATGGTAACTGTGCTCTCGAGCGATGACTTCGTGCGAGCTCTCGTGGTCGTCGACAACGGCATCCAGATCGTCATTTTCCTCAGTGTCGTTCCCCCACGAGCTTCTCCCGTCGTAAGGACGGTTCCCGATGTCGAAGATAATCCCAACCCACTCGAAGTCGAGACGCCCGACGTCGACACGCTCCACGAAAGGCTTCCAGTACAAGTGAACAATCCAGAGACCTGCGACCAGTCTCCTTCGCCCACACACTTCTGGATCACAAGATCGACCTCATTTCTAGCTGCGTCGCCGCAGAACGACCAGATGCAGCAGAAGATATTCGTCAGATACGTTCTCGATTGGCACTGGCAGTAGAGGTCGGGCACGGCGCAGCCGAATTTGGTGTTGATCCCGTCCGCGAAGGCTGGACAGTCATTCTACAAGAAAGAGCAGATCAGCAAGGGTCTAGTCTAGAAGTCGCAGAAGTTGGCATGTGGGAAGCTATACCGCACAAAGTGGAAGAAGAGGAGCCTCCATTGCGAACACGAGAGCTAATCTCCATAAGTAAAGCGCTTTGAGGGCTTTCACGAAAATCATCATCTTGGCACCGTTCTGTTGTCGATATTTAAAAGGATCAGGTTGGGTATCCGACGAGGCGAGTGAGGGAGGAGTGATGAGGATGAAGGTCTGGGGAGGGGAAACCTCGTGATGCGTTGCAGAGGCAAACAACTGATAATGCGAAAGGCTCGCAACACAGCAGGCAAATATCCAGCACGGAAGTGCCAGTGCCCCTAGTTGTGTCTGGACCTTTGCTTGCTAGGGTAGTCACCCACGAGCGTCCCATGAGGCATACGTGAATCACCGATACTAATGTTCCGCACCCTTCTACTCTCCCCTGCCTCAGAGATACGCCCGAGAGCCATGTTGCTCTCCCCGTGGGCACAGAAGACACCATTACACAGTTGTGTTGGAGTAACTACCATGATCCTCTCCGCAAGTAACCGTTATCGTGCTACAAGGGCGTTCTCGTGACGAGTTTCGTACTCTTGCGTACCCCCAAGACTAACATCCATCCTGATCTTCAGGATGAGGATTCACAGCTTCGCCGGAACGAAGTCGTCGAGCTCCGGTCTCCGTCCCGCGTTCTGCTGGAGGCCCGGGGTGGATCTCGGGGCCGGCAGCCCGGAAACCCTTGGCTTCATCAGGAAGGTCAACGGGATGAGGCGCGTCCGGCAGACCTGCCAAGATGCGGGAGCTTCTGGGGAAGGAGATGTTCAATGGGGTAGTTGTAGAACCTCTGCAAGATACTTGTACAGCCCGGGGGTTTCTGTGAAGTTGTGTCTCATGTCCACAAACCCTGATCTTCCGTGAGGAATTGGATGGCTTGTCTCGCACAGGACACGAGGTTCGCCAGTGGAGCAAAACGGCTTTCGTCTTAGGAGCCCCCCCAGAGTGTCCCTGCCATCCACGGAGAATCTCATCCGCATAGAAGACGAAAACCCCTCCCAAGAAGCCAACTCTCAGCCCAAGCTTCACCGCCGCTTAGCAGCGCGTCTCTGGACCATCGCGGTTAAGCCCACGATTTGATGCCCCCCAAAAGTCGAGACCACCATTTCCCTCCTCTGCTTCAAAAAGCTGTGTCCATTAGACAAGCCACCCCTACCCCTGTCTTCCCCAACAAGCCCTAACCTCCCACACCGCCGCAGCCGCCCATCGAGCCACTTCCATCGGACGCCAACATCTGCTGCCCGTTGGACCCTGAAAGCTATTAGCACCATGGCTTACCCATCCGTCCGCTGCAAGCCCTAATCGACTGTTGCATCGACACTCGGTAGATGCCCTCCGCAGTGGCGATATCGCTGCCCGGTACGCCGGAGAGTACCGTTAGCGTTGCCCTCGCTGCTGGACTAAGGGATGTCACCCCACATCGGAAGGCCTTCTAGAAGAATTTCCTCGGGCAATGGCCAGCCCTACTGTGTGTTGTGGCGGCGGATTGCCACCAGGATCAGGGGCACTGTTCTCTGTCAATTCCACAAGGACCCCTTATCATGATGGAGGTTTTACACCGGGAAATCAAGCTAGGGAAGTTCCCGGCCCTTCATCGCACTCTGGCCGACGCCGAGTTCGGCTGCTCGAATCGTGCGGTCTAGCCCTCTGCAGGCACTTTGTTAGTTCGGTTCCCAGCATGCCGTTCTCTTTTACCTCTTCACCAGAAGCCCCCACGGGCAATAGTTGACTCATCTCGGAGTTCATCCGCCGAGTATGGCCTGGAGATTGGGCACTGGTGCAGAAGAACCCCGAGCGAAAAGTTGCGCCGCGGCTATAACTGCGCTTATCAGCAAATTTTCGCCAGCACATCAAGCCAAAAAGGTTAGTCCAGCACCAAGATGCAGTGGGGAGAGCAAGAATCAAAACAAAAAGTCTTCGAGATTGAATCAAAATGGATATCCAAAAGATACAGACCGCTAGTCCATCATGCATTTCCCCTCATGCGCCAAATCGATCCATGCTCTTGTAATGCAAAAATTCTGTGTGATATGGGCCCAATTTGTCCTTGACCTTCTCAATCTGCGCCGAGTCCATGAGTCCCATCCCGCTTGATCCCAAATGGTGAAACTCCTTAACACATGCAAATGTGAAACCTTATCGACTTCTCCCTTAGGAAGTTCTGTAATTTTGGAAAATGTGTCGAATCCCTGCCCCGTTGCCAACTTCCGAATTGAGCCATTTCGCTGGCTTGCATTTCCGTTCTCTGGTGGAGCAAAGGGCAACGGGCGGTGAAATGCGACAGATGCAATGAAGATGCCGAGAAAACGCCAATATGTAATGTCCGGCTATGAGGGTGAGAAAAAAAAATATGTGCAGTTGTGGATCGCTCCAAGTGTCGTGAAGTTTGCCGAACTGTGCAGTTGACGATGGTATGTCGCTGAAATTGTCGATCGGTAAATGATACGTAAAAAAGGCCCGTATTCGCGCTCGCAGCGACGGAAGCCGTGAACAGCCTTTCGGCTTCATGTGTTGTGGGCGCGTCGAATGCCGTGTTGTGGACCATCGCAAAGAGTGGGAATTTTTGACATCTTTTTCGTATCAGGTCCCAAACCGTGATGTCAACAGCGCTGGAGACATTCGTCAGGGTCAATCGCCGGTTGGTGGGACGTCGCGTGTCGAATGCTTCCAAAACCCTTCCATGGGTGTAAAATTTGCCTCCCATTACCAATCGATTGGAACCGCCCCCAGAGCGGGTGTTGCACGGTCGTAATACTGCCACCCCTGTCGAAACGTCTTCCCCGAAGCGGCGTCTCGAGCCCTGAATCAGGGGCATGACGTGTCGACCGGCGCCGTACTCCGAGGGGCTTCGTGCATAGGTGGCAGGCGGATGCCGAGGCGATTACCTTAGTAATTGACAGGGACCCAACGCACGGGGATACCATCGGCCGTCATTTGGTAAGGCTTTGCTGACATTTTCCTCGGGGGCAGTGCCCAGCGGGCTCGTCCAGGTCGTTGGTCATCCAGTTTGCCGCGCTTACGCATGGCCATCTCCATGACAGCGATGCGGATGAAGTCGGAGTTCTCCCGCATCTCACGCTGACGCACGGAAGGGGGCGTGGCAGTGGCAGCCTGGTTGGTGGCTTGTTGTTGCGGCTGCGGCTCGGGCGACGTTTGCAGCGACGTTGACGGGTACAGGTTGGGGGCTGATGCAGGAGCCTGTGAGCGCTGGATCTTATAGGTCCGCATCTGTATCGATGCTCCAAACGTTCCAGCAGTGACTTTCGAAGGAGGGGTCTCGATGCGAGCATTGCTGGTGGGGTTCAGGTACCGTCGCATTGCAGCTGAGGGGATGTCCTGGGAAGCAGGGGGTCGACGTTCATCCGTATAAGGAACATTAGGATCGATAGTAAGAATAGATCGTGTCAAAAAGTCGTCCGGAGGAATCGAAGGCAAATTGATGGCTGAGAATGACTTGGCAGCGGACCTCAGAGCCCGAAGTGAAGCCGTTAAGTTCGACTTGAAGGCTGACTTGAGAGGCTTGAAGGGTTGGAAGAGCTGCGACTTTGGGGGGTCGTTCTCAGGTCGCTCAAACACCCTGAAGTCAATCTCATCGACATCCATGCTCTCGCCAGCGAGTGGATGCTCGTCGACCGAGCCAGGAGGAGAGACAATAGGCTCCAACGACTTGCGCATGGGGCTAAACCGTCGTCCCCGGTACGGACTAGGTGTCCGAGGCGTATCGAACGAAAAAGGGTCACTGGTGACCGAGTCTCCCAAAGAGGGAATGGAGTCCACTGATAGGGTCCTCGTTGAGAGAGCAGAGCCAATGTTGCATTCGCTCACACTGTCATCGTCGTCCTGCATCTCCTCGGGAGGAGAGAGCAGGAGGTCCAAGGGATTCCGGCTGAGGGACCAGCTAAGGTCCTTCTCAGACCGTTGGCTAGCAATCATTTCGTCGAGAGTCAAAGGCTTTTCTGATCGTCGGCGGCGGCGCTGCATCTGTCGTGGTCGAGGAATGTCCGTTACCGCCAACAGGGCGGCCAAAGACGGGGAGAGAGACTCGGGTGAGTGCACATCTCGGCGTCTGCTGTGCTGAGAGTGCGAAGAATGGCGTTTCGGAGGATGGGCGACTTCCCGCTTAGGGTTGTTGGGAATCTTGACCGGGCTCGTGGGAGTGGTTGGTCTCGTGGTCAAATGAGTTGTTGTTTTCGGAGGACTCGAAGGGGAGAGACTTGAGGTCTCTCGCCTATCCTTGCGCTTGCCCATTGTGGCATCGGAGAGGGTAGGTCGCACGGGAGATATGGTGACGGTGATGTCCGACGAACTGGACTGGTCATACTTCGGGGACCAGTGAATGGGAGCGAAGGTAGCAGTCGTTGCGGCGGCAAAGTCTCGTTTTGAGAGAGCGAAGTTGTAGGTCGGTGGAGAGGAGGTAGGCGTCGAGGGGGAAGAGGGAGAGGAGGAATAAGAATAAGACGGAGGAGAAGATGGAGGGGATGTGGAAGGAGCGGCCGGGGGTGGATGCTGCCGGTAGGCAAGCAGGTAGGAGCGCGGAGACATCATGGCGTCGGAAAGAGCGAGGGAGCGCCGGCACCCGTTGGCATCCTAAAACGGCAATCGGGTCGCTTCAGCGCTGCGTCAGGCACGTGTGGATCCCGCAGACAGCGCGGTGTCAATCGCACCGCCCGACAACTGGCTGATCCACCTCGTCTTTTCGCAGCCAGCAGAAGGGAATGCCCTCTACCCAACAAAAGCAACGTCCAGCAGCGCCAGGGCAATCCAGCCCAGCTTGTCCAGCCCCGGATATGACACCCGGGCCTGTCCAGAGCGTCAGAAATACGGGGATGGTCGCGTGTGGTGCCGACTTTCGGTACGCAGTACGTAAAACGAACCCTTGGATTGGCCCCGAGTGACAGCGTCGATGGCCGGCGAATCAGCGCGGGTTGGGCTGGCGGTTTCGGTGGTGAGTTGGCGGGCTCTGGTGCGAAGCGACGCTAATGGCGGGTCGTTCCTTGCAGGTGTCCGATGTTTGTTTGGTGCTGGCCTGGCTCGCTGGCTGGAGGGCGTCTTGCGCAGGCCTCCGGAGAGTGTCCGTATCAGGGAATAAGTCGGGCTATCAGATCAGAGTGCAGCATGCAGGTCGCTATGATGTCGGGCCGCCAAGCAGGAGTATCGTCGTATCGAATCGGAATCGGGTGCAGGACTCGAGATCGGATGGATGGAAGGGAGGGAGACAGGTGGTCAGTCATTCGGGACCTGCTCCAATGCGATGCGCGGCGAGGCACGGGTACTTGAAGGCATCCGTTGGGATGGGCGCGGCCTGCGTGGCTTCGGGGGGCCAGGCGAGCTGAGCTGAGGGTGCCCAGTGCGTTCCGACAGGAGTGTCTGAGATTCGGGATGGATGGGGGTGAAATGACCAGTCACCCCCTTTTGTTGAACAAGCACGGAGCACAGCGCAAAACAACACGGTGGGAGAAGGAGAAAGCAGCAAATGGAGAACTGCCAGATGGCGGTGCAGCAGTCGTCGCTTTTGATGAAAAGAGGGCGCTGCTTCAGGCTGCCTGATTCGGATTCGGACGCGGTGATGGGCAGCGTGAGATAACAGACGACTCCACGCTGCGCTGGCCTGGCTGGGCTGGGCTGGCCGACGACGGACGGCACGGCAAGTTTGGTTCTCGACTGCTGATAAGGGATTCCGCATGCGCAAGCCGACCGGGAATCGCTCACATCAGCGCGGGTTGTCGCCCGATGCCCATCTTCCATGATGGCGATGATCCTGACGATGGCTCCTCGCGCAGAGCATGGAGTTCGATCTCTGCCTCTTCGGCTCTCTCTCACTGAGTCGCGTCCGTCTCAGCAAGCTTTCAGCCTGCAGCACTCGCTTTCACCATCTCCGGCTCTTCTCCGACGCCCAGCAAATCCGGGGGCAGGCGGACAGTTGGTAGCGTGGGCTTATCTCAAGCCACACTCTCCCTCTGCTCTACGGAGTAATGCGGCGTGGCCTTGGGCCTTATCAGCGCGTGCCGACTCGACTCGTATAAACTCTGGCCTGTCACTGCAGCCTGTCACAGACACAGGGCTTGTGGAGGGAGCTGGAGCACACGCCGGCCAGCATCAGGTGCAGCAATTCAGCATCCTGTCACTCCACCACCATCCAATCCATACCACACTCTCGCGTTGCTTCGATGGCCGCTGCGGTGCGACAGGCGGCATGATCTGTCTCTTCTCCAGCCATCCCGGCTGACACTGGCTGACGCTCTCCCTTTCTGCCGCGCTGGGCTTGGGCCGTTTCCGATCTCGTGCAGCATGCCTTGCACAGAATAGGGAGGCAGCAAGCCCGGCGAGACCATGATCTGAGGTCACTCCTTTCCCTGTTCTGGGTTCCTTGATTGTCAAACTGGCACCTGGCTGAGACCTTTTGCCGCCCTCCATCAGGGCACGCTCCGGCTGGGCCGTGACATCACAGCCACCCTCCATTACAGTGCATTCACACTGGACCACCACCACCACCATCAGCAACAAACGCGGGTTCGTCCAGAGAATGCAGATCGATCTCCCCTCTCTCCCTTGCCGGCTTTCACATCAAATGAGACAACATGAGCTGGGAGTTGTCGAGACTCCTACAGACTCACCTTCGCGCTCACGCCCAAACCAGCAACTCTCAGCGACGCCCGGACACTCAATTCCCGGCGCCCATCGTTGCCCGAAGCGGCCTCGTGCCCGTCCGCCTGGCACTCTTATCATCGCTCCCCCATTCGCCCTGGCTCTCCCTGCATCGATGCCGTCATACCCACCTCTGGCTGAATGGTAAAACGCGGGGATCTGGGCTCTTTCAGCTCTTCCCCCACTGCCACCCACGCCGCCAGTCCTGCAGGGTCTTTTCCCGGCTCGCTTCTCAATGACACTCCAGATATCGACACCGTATGCGTGTGCCTGAACTCTGTTCGCCGCTGCGTCTGTATCTCGTGCTGTCTGGCACGTGAAAACGTCACGAGTTCGTGAGTCAAGTTGCCCCTTGCTGATGCTGGCAGCGCCACAGATGTCGCTCGGGAGATGTCACGAGGCAAACCATGTGCTCGCTCTCGCCAACCCAATCAGACCGCTTCTCACTCCCCCCTCCTCCCATCGGCTGGACTTGCCCAGGAGCCACTTTGCTGCATCGCTTCGTGACAACTCAGTCTCTTGGCTCAAGCCCTTGTTGAATGCCTCAACGCTGCTTTCATTTCCTCATTTCCCGCTCGCATTTCTAACGCCGACCGTCCCGCCTGTCCTTAGGGTAGGCTCTAGTCCAGGCCTCGTCTTTGCGCCTATTATTTGAGCCTCCGAAAGCGGAGCGTGGTTTATTGTGAAAGGCAGTAGAAACCCTCTAAAGTCGGGCTTTACCGCCAAAAAGAAGCAATTCCCGACCGGCTACGTTCGTCAAATTGAGAGCGAAAAAAATTTTTCACCTCGATTAACTAGCCGCAGCGGTGAGTATGTCGGCTTACATTCGCGACAGCGCCGATAGGACTATGATAGATTGTCTGGACCATCACTCCAAGGGAATTTCTACTAGGTCCGCAATGAGCGAGGATTGACAGTGTATCGTGAAGCAGAACCCTGAAAGCATGCTGTGCTTCATAGAATGACATGTGTTACCTACAGTAGAGACATCACCACGATTATCCTTACTTGTCAAGGCAGGTATGTATGTGCACTGCACAAGGAGAGTGCTCTATGTAATGCCCGAGATCATCATTTCCCCCGCCGACTTAGCACTGCGTAACGTCAGTTCCTGGTCTGTTATGTAACTACAACATCGATCGAAGCATGGAATGCTGCCTCTGGAGATCTTCCTACACAGGCCGGCGAGTTGGATCAACGTTCTGGTGTTCAACGTCCCTCGATTGGCTTTTCTAGACGCATGGATTGCTCGTTCGTGGACACATCTGAGGCCCAGCTTTCTTGGCAGCCTTAGGGCTTCTCTTGTTATTGTTGTAGTACTTTAAGCCGAACTTCAAGTAGTGAATATCTCTAATAATGACCAATATTCTTCTTATCCTACTCCGGCTGTTTAACCATCGTTGGCCCTGAAATGCAAGGGATGCTGGTCGCCTCACTTCCGAATATGCTTCCTCGAGTTTATACTTCTGTAAATTGGTCCTGTTGAGGACTTGCGGGCCGAAGAAAATCGAATACGTTTCGGCATATACGCTTGACCCTGTGCTGTTCAAGAAACAACAGTCCTATCGCGATAGTGGTGAAAGTGGCTGGTAGAGTAGACGCGATATATATAGTCCAGGAACGGTTGTTAACTTCGAAGATGCCCATACTAAAAATACTCTATATATATTATATATTTAGTCAATAGTCGTCCTCGGAAGTTATCAAATCATAGGACGACTCTGGAAACTTACCGCTATCAAACTAGCAGGGGCGAAGATCAACGCTACAATAGCAATCAAGTTCGTCTGTGATGCCTCTTGATGTGCCATCATGTTATGAATCTGACTATTGTTAGTCGAGGAGAGAAATATGAATAGATAATCACTTACCAGATTAATCTGCACCTCGACACGCTCTTTGAGGCCTCGAATCTGCGCTCTTCGACTCTCTGTATAAGCTAGTTCATACTCAATGGTGTCCAACAACATTGTTCTCTTCAAATTCTGATCGGCATTTTCCCTCGGATGTGGCCCCAGATTCTCGTCTATCCCCATGGCTCGTAGTTTTTTCCACGCATTTTCCTCTACTTCAATAGCCCGAGCGACGAATATCAGGTTATTGTGGCATATGTGAAGCGCGCTCATTGTCTGGTAAGAGTCTTCTGGCCAACGAACAATCAATTTCGATTTGTCGCCCCAAGAGGTTGAATGAGTTTTCATCTCAGCTTCTAGAATCTTGAGATCCAATTCATCTCGCTTCTCTTCTGAAGTGCGTCCTATGTCTTGAAGTATCATTATCAGAAAGGCCAAAGGGTTTCGTTCGCCTGCGCCAACTACAAAGGTGCGAATGAGGCAGACGATCCTTTCGAGATCAGACATTTCGCAGTCAAATAGAAGACATGTTACCGAGTATTTACCGTCGACAACTCGTACTCGCATGGCGAGAAAGATTTCCCGCACTGGAGACTTTGGCGTCGACAGAACAATATCTATGACACCATCAGAGATATGCTTGAAATGGTGGGCGAAATCGCGTACGAAGAGAAGTATCCTCCTGGATAAATTTGACAAATACCCCGTGGATGGAAGGGATGATCTCGCGGATTCTGGTTGGTAGTCGTAATTTCGATGTGATTTGTTGAAAAAGATCACGGTCGAGACTAAGAGGTTTCAAGGTTCCATTCCCGTGCCCAGCGCTTATGTTTGTCAGTATTTTTTCTGAAGCTCTCAGCTGGGGAAGTGAACCGACATTATAGTGAAGGATGGAAAAGTGTATGCTTGCTCCCATTTCTCTTTTGGTGCTGTTGGTTCTTGGGGCAGCTCCTACTCGACAGCTGTAAGGCCTTGGGGTGGATTTTCCGTTTTATTGTTCTTACCTTGAGAAACTGGAGTGTTTCCTCTCTGTTGCACCACTGTCCGGGATGATTGTTCGGTTGTAGAGTATCACCAGCTTAAGAGCCGAATAAGAATTGGCACGCTGAGAGAGTCTGCAAGTGACCTACTATGAGCGGAATGTTGTCCACAACAGAAAAGCCGTATTTTTGGGTCTTCTGGGTCCTCAATGAAATTGATCTTTGTCTTTCTTGGTGCACTGACAGAGAATCTTGGTGCATTGACCGAGATCGCTTCCGTTTCGATAACAGTCATTGGCTGCTTTTCAGCTTGCAAAAGGGCCATGATCTACGTAGTAGTCAAGTATCTGGATACTTGATAAAACTTCCTCCAGGTTACGGAGAGCAAATATGTGATTTTGAAGCCCAATTTTCGAAGGGAGAGAGGTTGTAGGAGTTCTTACTGGGAGGCTGAATTATCACCTGTTTATCTTTCTTACGTGGCTCTGGTTCATTGGTCAACATACGAAATATAACGCACTGATTCTCAATCAAAAAAATAAGCCGCGACCCGGGTTTCGCACCGTTGAGGGCGGCACAGAACTCTGCATCTCGCCTAAAAGAATGAGGAATAACTAATCGCTCAACATCACGGCCACTTGCTAGACAAAAGCCATGACCAGGATTTACTGATGATTGGAACCTTGTTACTGGATTCTTCAGAGCGACATAGATGATAAACGTGGTAAATAATACATGTAAACTTGCATGCACTATGATGTGATCTGAGACCTGATTTAAGAATAAGCTTAACTATTTGACGCAAATTATAATAACGGTCGATATCATTTGCTTCCGTTAAAACAGCACTCGCACTAGTTCTCTGTCTATAACTCGAAGAGTAATTATATACTTTCATCCAAGGAGAAGAAATCAGCGAGCTTAGTGTAACGATAGGATAAAAATCAAGCACATGCCTTCTGGGGAAAATGTAAATTCACGGGTCTAAAAATGCTGTGAAGGCTCGCAACGGAAGCAAACCGGCATGTCAGGTCTTACGTAGGTCTAAAAATGCTGTGAAAATGTGCGAAGGTTGGCAGATCCTCAAGTATCAGGTACCCTGTAGGTTGCCTTGCAACCAGCCCGACTAGCTTCAAGTATCAGGAAGGGCTAAAATTGCTGTGAAAAAAAAAATGTGTGAATGCGGGCAGATCCTCAAGTATCAGGAAGGACTAAAATTGCTGTGAAGTCGCGCGCACTCGGCTGAAAATGTAGTAAGGCCACCTCCATAGAATAGCTCCTAACTAGCTTCAAGTATTAGACCTTACGTAGGTCAAATTGCTGTAAAGGCAGAGAATAAATAGACATAAAGTTTGCTCATGATTAAATGACTTGCTGGATTGTAGGAATTCATGGAATAGTTTCCATTCAATGGCGTGGTACAAGAGGTGCATTTACTATGGCGAAGTGCAAGAAAGTTGGGGGGAATAAACCTGAGAGGTGGAGGTCATAAGAAATGAAATGGAACCTGGGAGCAAGTAATTTGTGGAAGTTAAACTCGCAGGCTTTCCCAGGACCATGCCACTGGAGTGTTAAAGTAATATGAACAAAGTGACAGAAACCGTAAATAGCCCCCCTAGATGATGTTCAAAACATGCTCAATTTCGAGTACGAAGCTTGCAATTGGATGTCTGCAAAAAGGAAAAATCATTTCGAGTTTTAATTAAATGTCCTGTTTTCCTCCTAAGTATTTACTCCTTTGGTCCCGATCATACACACGAAAGAACTTTCGTTA
Organism: Xenoacremonium recifei; assembly: GCA_012184525.1. Taxonomy (NCBI): domain Eukaryota; kingdom Fungi; phylum Ascomycota; class Sordariomycetes; order Hypocreales; family Nectriaceae; genus Xenoacremonium; species Xenoacremonium recifei. The sequence goes on along the minus strand of WOFQ01000002.1, from coordinate 1,389,253 downwards.
GCTAATGTAACGATCTCTGACTGCCCAAACAATCCTTGCAACGTCAAGTCTCATCACCAATCGTGAAGCATCCAAACTAAAACCAAAGCTCCAGAAAGAAGAACAAGCCGAAAACTAACACCCTTTCCTTGATATACGCCGGTCTGGAACGCACCAACACTAGCGGAAGTCGACGATGAAAAGGGGTGACCCGAGGTCGATGAAGAGGATATCAAGATGAAATTTGTGGAAAGGGGTATCTCTCAGCGTCTGTTCGAATCGGACACCTCGACTGTCGTGACGGTGGTCTTCTTGATGCCGTTAGAGTGACCGTATGCCATGCCGATCTGGTCGATACTATCGTCGCTAGACTTGGCATCGTACTGCGTCAGGATAGTCGTCTTGCTTGTGACACCATTGGGCGGTCCCATGCGATCTCGCAGCTCGTATTCATCATTGCCTGTGTTGATAGCCTTCTGGCTGCTCGTTTCGTCAGCAACCTCTTCACCCCGACGGCCGCTCGACAGTGACTGCCAGTTCTTCCCACTTCGCAGCGTTCCATGGGCGTAGCCAGTGTTGCCCGTGGTGGGAGTCTTGTGTGAGCCCTTGCCGTAATAGCTGCCAAGGAACTTCTTGAAGATGGGCCGAAGTGTAGGCAGACTGCCGGCTAGGATGCCGACGTTGAGCTCGACGCAGGTCCAGATGGTGATGTTACGCGAGTCCCAGAGCCAGTCTCCGTGCTTGCCATAGTTTGTCACGTAGCCAAGCTTCACGAAGGCAGCGGCACAAGCAAAGACACCTAGACCCAGGATAGCAATCAGGGAGAGTCGAGTGCGGAAGTGGACGTTCAGGTTCCAAAGCATTGGCGTGGGAATGACGACGGCGAAGAGGAGATCGGTCAGAATGTTTAACGCAGAGTTGGTATAGGAGAGAGCCTGGAGTGTCTCCTTTGTCCAGCACTTGGACTTGACGGTGCTGTCCCACTGAATTCGAATATCGGTGCACTGGAAAAGGATCGTCTGCGGGAAATGATCTCGATTAGCAAACTGATTCCTGGTATGCTCCGCAGTGCCTTTGATTAAACTTACAAAGAAACATCCAACGGTATAGAAGGTCATGAAGCCCATGATTCCCGCGATAAGGCGTTTGTAGAACTTGGTCGACGCGATTCGATAGAGTGCTGATCCCACAGCAATTTTGACTACGCAGATGGCGACGAGGAATAGCGGCTGGCTGATGAAGTTGAGTTTCATGCCAACCATATAGACCGCCGGGTCGACGTCGCCAATATGACGTCCAGCGCCATATTTGACCTCGCCGATGATGATGCCCTCTCCGGCCCAGGCCAGAGACATGGCAAAGATCATGAATGCATCCTGTAGTGGGACTCTCGTCAGCATCACGACCAACAACAACAGATTGAGGTCCACCCAAAAGCAAAGTGTGCAGGTTTCAAACTTACATCCCATCCCCAGTTCTGAATCACTCTGAACCGGACATACATGCGAGCGAGCACTGCAATCGTGGCCAGCGACGTGATGAAGATGGTCGCGCCCAGAATGTCGGGGCCGCCATCTTGGCTCGGGTTCGAGGGCAGTTCCGTGACCGCCAGGTTGATTTGGAGATCATTGAACTCTTCCATGGTCGATCACTCAGGTTTGCATGCCCAGAACTGGAGGAACAGCGGAGAGAGGGACACGAGCATATGAAAAGAGGAACGGATCCTGCAGGAGGGGTCTCCTTTCTTAGTTCTTCAGCACGTGGAAACTGCATGTAAGACCTCGAGTGAGACCTCGAGCACGATGCGGCTTCGACTAACGATGTGCTATCCAGAATGCAGACAAGACATGAAGCGCCACTGACACCTTCCCTGATCTTGGAAAGATCCCAGGACGCCACATGGTCACGCAGCATTGCCCCTGGAGTTCGAGTCTGGATGTCATGGCCCAAGACAAGGTCCTAGCCAATGCAACCGAGCCGCAGCAATCAGTCCATTCAGGGCACGGATCCGGACTTGGATTTCTTGGTTCCTCCCGTAAGACCACCCATTCCAAGGAAAAAGCCGCAGCAGGCCCAGTCCCGTCGGAAGGCTAAGGCAGTCTAGGGCCAGCTGGGCATGCATTGAAGAATTGACCGGCGGCTGTCTCGCTCTGTGACTGCATCGCCCTGTATCATCAATGCAGGGGCCCCCTCACCTAAGTTCAGGCTGTTAAGACGGAAATTAGGGGGACGAGTGCTATCGAGGCTCGTGGAGGAGGGCCTGCTCCGTGGCGTGCGGGCCGGACGGTAGAATGTCATTGGAGCCAACACTCTCTCACATTGCTTTGTTTCCATCTGAGACACGGTTGGTTGTGCTCGATTACATGCATCGAAGGATCGAAGGAAGCTTCCATCCAATGCAGGACCCAATTGACGCCGATCGAGTTGTCGACAGCCATGATCATCGATGGATCTGCCACGTTGAGCACGAGGTCGCCATTACAGTAGGGGATCGTGATCGCGGGAATGCGCTGGAGGGAATGATTTGCACGCACGGGGAGTTTGCTGGCTGGCGCCGCCTGGACCGCCTCTGGTACGCTGGCGCAGTCGAGATTGAGCCTGGCTTATCCCCCCCCTCGCTGGCGTTGGCGCTGCGGATCAGCCTCGACGGCACGGAACCCTTCCGGATCAGTAGCAGCCTCCACCGGCCGTCCGACTCATCACCCCTGTCTGCTTTGTTTGTGCCAAGCGCAAGTTGGCGTTCGGACGGGCTGGCCCCTGTCATCTCTGCGCTCCGATCCCTGTTGAGGACGCGCGGGGGAGAGAGAGGGCTCGCTTAGAACCTCCCAGCGGTCGAAGCTTTCCGCTGGGCGTTCCCCAGTGATGTGCCGGCTGCCGGACGGCAATAACAAGGTTAGATTTAGGGATTTCAATAGACGCGGTTGGCCCTCGTCTATATCGACCGCAGCCCGAGCGGCGATATATGCATCCCCCTCCAACACAGCGTTGCAGGTGGCAACTCCAGCGATGCGACGCTGTTCCTCGCTAGATGCCATAGCGAAGCATCGTGTCATCCTCAACTCGCGGTGCCTGGCTCACCACGTTGTTGCCATGCGCCAACAGCCTGCTCCGTAATAACCCAGGCGACGACCCTGTAGATGCGCCCGAGAGCGCTCCTCTGACTGCCCACATCCCGGCTAGTGGCCAATGAGCTCCAGATAGGTGCTTGTAACCATGGATCATGGACTGCATGGCCGAATCTGATCTCGTCTCTGCAATCTATCGTCCAGGACCCTGTCAAGCGAGACAGCTTTGACCCTGCCATCTCCCCTCACAAGCAGACATCACACCATCAATGTCGCAGTGGAACCGTCTAGGGGAGCCGGCCATGTGAACTGAAGCGTTGGATTTCATGCGGCTCCCTCATCACGGCTCAACATCGCGGACGAGAACGTGGTCCTGTCTCTGGCACAAACACCGGAGCGTACGCAATCCTCCTCCGCTTCGCCCCAGGATTCAATGGCCGAGTTCCCGTAGTCCTCCCATTTTGGGCCATGCCCTGGCCCTCTTCTGGGCCATAGCTCTGCCGTCTTGTCCGGAATCAGGGGGGAGCAACGCATTGGAGATGCCTTCGCGTAGTCAATGGTGTTGCCATAGCCCCTCTTGGCTCCTTTTAGTCCTCGCCATGGGTTCTTGACGTGCATGTATATAGTCCCTTGGGCTGGGAGAGCCATCACTGCTTCACGTCCCCCTCACCCTTCTTCAGTCCAGACAAAAGGTGTCGAGAGCTGTGCATCCTTGTCGATCTCTTTCATCAATCGTCTCAATTTGATCGACTGTCAACATGCGTGCCGGACTTCTGACTTTGCTTGCACTCAACGCCGTCTCGGCGGTTGTGGCTTCTCCTGCACCTCTTCCCCAGCCCCAGGAGGCCACTACCACTGCTACCGCCACGGCGGAGGCAACTGAGGCTCTTGATCAGCTTGCTGATCTGGCGTCCTCTGCCTTCGACCAGGCCCAGGCGATCGCTACCGATGCTGCTAAGCGTGACAGCACCTGCAACTGGTCTAACGTCCGCATCCGCAGGGAATGGTACGTAGGATTCCTTCACACAGACAGCTATTCCAAGCATGAAACCCGAGATCCCACGATCTAACACTGCATGAAAATCAGGGGCGCGCTCTCAACCTCCCAGCGTAAGGCCTACATCGCTGCGGTCCAGTGCCTCCAGTCCAAGCCAGCCAAGACCCCGTCTACGGTGGCTTCTGGAGCGAAGACTCGCTTCGATGACTGGGTCGTTACCCACATCAACCAGACCTTGGTGATCCATTACACTGGTAACTTCTTGGTCTGGCACAGGTATTTCACCTGGATGTACGAGGAGGCCCTGCGAGACGAGTGTGGCTACACTGGCACCCAGCCCGTAAGTCATGCCCTAGCCACCCTTATCATCCTTACTCGTGGCTAACAGAAACTCAAACAGTACTGGGACTGGGCCAAGACTGCTGTCACTGGTCTTCACAAGTCTCCCATCTTCGACGGCAGCGCCACTTCCATGTCCGGCGATGGAGTGTACATCCCCGACCAAGCTGACATTGTCCTCGGTGCTTCCAGCGGCCTGCCTCCTGTCTACCTCCCCGCCGGCTCTGGCGGCGGATGCGTCACCTCCGGTCCCTTCAAGAACATGTCCGTCAACCTCGGGCCTGCCGCGCTCGACGTCCCTGGCGGCACGGAGGAGACCGCCCCCAGCGGCAACCCCCTGGACTACAACCCTCGCTGCCTCAAGCGTGACCTGAGCGACACCGTGAACCAGCGCTACGCCAACGCCTCGGCAGTTCTGTCACTCATCATGAACAACAACAACGTCTACGACTTCGAGATGCAGATGCAGGGCGTGCCCGGCTCTGGTAACATCGGCGTCCACGGTGGCGGACACTACACCCTGGGCGGCGACCCCGGCCGTGATGTCTACGTCTCGCCCGGTGACCCTGCCTTCTACCTCCACCACTCCATGATTGACCGAGTCTGGTGGATCTGGCAGATGATGAGCCCTGCCCAGCGCCAGTACGGTGACATTGCTCTGATGGGCACGAACACCTTCCTGAACTCCCCCGCCAGCGCTAACACTACCTTCGATGACTATGTCACCTATGGTTGGGTTGGCCCGTCGCGACAGATCAAGGACCTCATGAGCACCCTTTCTGGTCCTTTCTGCTACGTCTACCTGTAAATATTGGTGGAAGATTTTGGAGAGTAAAGCTTTGTACATAGCTTCCATTCGCGCAGCAACGCCCAGAGCGGTCACCGACGGCCTTCAATTTTGCCCCGTCGGTGACGATATGTCAATACAACTTTAACTTGGTCAACTTGCTATCATGTTTTCAACATTGTGTCTGATTCTTCACCCATTGGGACGTCTTCCCAGTATGTAGCCCCTGTCATAACAGCGCTTAATGGCCCAAGCCTCCCTAGTGTGCAGGCAGTGCTATAGTCCCCGACTCCCCGCCTCCCGCAGACAATGACATTCTAGCTCTCGCCTAAGCGACTATTCCTGACGGGCCGTTTGAGAGTGTTCCTGGGGAAGCCCACACACATCACGGACTGAAAACGGCTACCTCAACCGACGTATTGTCCGGGTTCCCAGTCCATCCGGACTTCAGCTCGAAAACAGAGTTCACGCCGTCACTTCTTCAAGGCGTACGTAACGCCCGGAAACACCCATACCATTTGGACCTTTCGTCAAAGATCGGTTGAACCGGGATTAAGAACGAATCTAAGGGGGACCGGACCATCCGCGGGCCCACCACCTAGTCTGACCCCTGATCGTCCTGGAATATTCCCCGGCCGTTCTGCTAGGATTACCCTGAAGCCTCCCCTGCTAGCGAACCTCTCACAACCAAACGATGAGATTTCCGGGCTAGATGTGAGGCAGATTGCAAGGGTTGCGAGGGTTGCAGTTAGGTAAACCAAGACTATCAGACCGGAACCTGTCGCCCACTTCGGCTGCCCTCCTCCGAAGACGCTCGCACGGGCTTCTGGGCGAGCCGGACCCATTGAAAGCTTCCTTCGCCAGAGACCGACTGCAACTTCTCTCCATTTACTTAATAAAGTGGCCTGACGTGTCTGACGCGGGAGTGTCTGCCGCTCCATACATAGTGGCTTGATGAGTCCAGCTGGCCCACATGCCACCGCACCGAGAAGTGATGAAGATAACCTCCAATTCAAGCATAAGGCACATCATGGGCATATTTTAACCCACAGAGCCAGTTTGCCCCTGCAGGCCCGTAATTTGATCCGCGGCCTTGTCCCCGTTTTCCGAGACTCGTCCCGTCGTGTATCAGAGGCCTCACTGTTTTAGCAGAGGCAGTGACATCTCAAACAAGACGACTTTCTCGACCGCGGCGATTGATAACCCCTCTTTAAAGCGATGTTACTCTGAATCCTTCAGCGACCAACAACGCCACAACAACCGTCCCACCAACCCATCTCCTGGTACCTGAAGCGACTTCCAGCGTGCCAGCCGAGCTAAGAATGTCTTGGCTTCTGAAGAATCTGCAGCCACAGCGTTGCATTCGTCAATTGCAGTGTCAAACCGTCTCCCGTGCAGCGTGGTAGCGAGTCAGGCACGGGAAGTGGGCGACGCCCTCGCCGTCCTATTGGGGCGCGTTGCCCTAATAACCATGCAGGCGCATTCGCTACCAGACACTCAGAGTGCGGACCTATACCGTACCTGCGCACGATGGTCTTCACCGGGCAGGTCGGTATAGACGGACGGGTCGGGATGGCGCGCCCGCGAAGAACCCCCGATGGCGTGTGGCAACTCGACGGGCGCTGTGACGCCGTCTGGCTTCCGGTGAGCTAGCTTCTCCACGAGGAGGGAGGAAACATCACAGCTGCATATTCCTATCGGGCATCCGAGTTTGCCGCGAGGGTTTCTTCCGTGGTCCAGCTGCGATGCCCCGGTCGTTCCCCAGCCACGGCGTTCAATACAAGTAGACCTGAAGATCTTTGCCAAGCTCAGCGCCGGCCGGGCTCTTTACGGTTGCTGTTAATAAACCTCCGGGAGCACTGCGGAGTAACTGTCAAAGCGTTTTGTTGTTACCGCCAACAGTACGTTACATGGAGGGATTTCTTTCAGTGTCTTCTAGCCGAGGGATCTTGTATTCTCTTTTCACAAGCTGAAAAGCCAAGACTTCGAGAATCCTCCACGAAGCTCGATTGTTTGTGTCAGACCACATGCTCGGAACCTAGTTGCTCTGCTGCAGGCCTCCCACGTTTCTTACTCCCAACACACATGACTCGCAAAACAGCCCGCAAAGTCGAGTCACGACAAACGGGAGCCGTATAATAGCGCCCGCTTGAGGATTCAGCCACCAAATGAGTAGTCACAGGGTAAGACTTTACAGGCGACATTCGCCTTGTGTATGTCATGGTTCCGATTCGTCGTGTCCTCCTAAGCCATGTCAACCCTTAGTGGTGAACACTCCAACTGCCGGTGGCTTTTCCTAGACTCAGTCCGCTGGTTTCGTCGCCTAGTCCGTCTGTGATTCCGAACTTTTAGAGTACCTTAGAATGGGAGCACTAATCAGTTCTGGGTGATGTCCTTGGTGTAGGTGGTGGAGATTGCTTGTTTGCTTTTGTATGAAGCTATTGAACTCAACTTCCGACGGGGGTAAACATCGCTGTCGCATGGAGTAACATCGGAGTTCTAGACAGAACACTTCATCGCTCCCTTTGTAACACCATAATACAAGTATGATGATAGTATAACGGTGCCTTAGTTTAGGAAACTTCAATAGTTGACGGTAAGCCTCTCGTTCCGAGATGAACTATCGACTTCGCCTCCTTAACGTTGCTTCGACCGTTCGCGACCCGACAGAAAAGCGATTGATCACTTCGAGACCTAGAACTATCCCAAGTCCCTTGCTTCTATGACTAGGATAACTTTGATACTGAAGGGACCAGGACATCCTTCTCCGTCGGCCAGTTTGACCTACTCTGTGACCGAGATGCAACGCTGAATGTCACAAAGCATACCTTCTGGGGAGATTGAAGGCAAGGCCGCAAGGGAAAAAACTTGCTTGGAATCTTCACCCTTGTCCGCAAAACTGGCAGGGCATGTCTCACCGAAGTCCTCACCCCTATCGTGGGCTTTTGGTCAGACCTCGGTCAGCCCCTTTCCCGAACATATCCGATCAGACCTCTGAGATTCCACGTGAATCAGAAGGCGAACACACTCCTGTCCTCGTTGCCATTCTGCTGTGTAGGTAGGCGTTTCGTGTTGGATGCTTTCCGAAGACCACAGTGCTACGGTCATGACATTTGCACGCAGAGGCCGAGTTCATGGCTGTTTCTGCTCAGTTGAGGGCTTTTGCTGTACCTCTTGAACAACTGCCTTCACTGAACAATTACGAAGAACTTGCGCTGACTTCAGACCTTCTAGAACAGTCTCTTTTTCATCGAACTCGCTGTCAAGTGTACAAACCATTTCTATGGATCTCGTTCAAACGTAGCCGCAGATGATATCTATCTATCTCTTTCGGTCTTGACACAATCGGCCGATTCGAAGCTTTTCCGACCTTGCCCACCAACTTTATGTCGCTCTACTACCGCAATAACATCCCGTCATGATTCGTTTAAGGCTTGCAACGGCCCATGTAGCGAGGGTACAAGCAACAGTCACGGACCGTGTGCTGCTTGCACAGCCAGGCGAGGAAGCGCTCAAGTCCCAGACCGTAGCCACCGTGGGGAGAGCTGCCGTACCTGCAGACGATATGTTAGCTACAATTCGAACATATTTCCGAAGAACCGGGCGTGACTTACTTTCGCTGGTCAGTGTACCAGTAGTAGGGGGCAGGGTCGATGCCCTCTCGCTTGAACGCAGCCATCAGAGCATCGTAGTCGTCCAAACGCATTGAGCCACCCACAATCTCACCAACTCCGGGCATCAGGCAGTCCACACTCTCCGTGACACGCAGGTCCTCTGGGTCTTTCTGCATATAGAAGGCCTTGATCTCCACAGGGAAGTGCGTGAGGAAGATGGGCTTGTTGATGATGTCGGTCATGCGTCGCTCAGCAGCCTCGGCAATATCGTCACCGAACTTGTGAGGCTCGCCCTCTTCGTTGGGGATATCGTGCTTCACCAGCCAGTCGATGGCATCGGAGTACTTCATGCGCATGAAGGGTCGCTCGGGCATCTGGAACTCGGGGTTGAGCTCCTTGATCTGCTTGGCAACGAGGGGATCCGCCATTGTAAGTTCCAGTACGCGGCAGATCAGCGACTCAAGATGTGTCAAGAGGTCGTCGAAGGTGATGAAGTCCAACTCGGCCTCGATGTGGGTGTATTCTGAGAGATGTCGTCGGGTCAGGGACTTCTCGGCACGGAAAGACTTCTCGATACAGTAGACGTTGCCCATTGAAGGAAGGCAGGTCTCGAGGTAGAGCTGGGAGGATTGGGTAAGGAATGCGTCCTCGCCATAGTAGTCAAACTTGAACAACGTAGCACCGCCCTCGACCTGGGTCTGGACGAGAGCAGGAGGGCTGACCTTGCGGAAGGTCACCTCCTTGTAGGCCTGGTTGAAGGCGAACTCGACAGCGTCACGGACCAGCATGACCGAGGCGGCAGTCTCGCCTCGGAGGGTGAGGTGGCGCAAGTCGAGCAACTTGGACGGATCTGCGCCAGCCGACACTCGGTTGGTGATGGCGTCGTCGCCGCCGGCAGCCTTCCAATGCGAGGGGATCTTGTAGAAGTCGGCATGGAGTTCGCGGTTGAGCCACGCGCGAGCACCCTCGGGGACAGCGCACATGACACCGAAGATCTCCATAGAGGTCTCTCGGGTAATGGTGATGGCATCGTACGTCTTGGCCAGTTGTCCGGAGAGAATGACCTGCATGAAGCCGTATCCGTCTCGCAGAGTGATGAAGATCATGTCCTTCTGTTTCCGCTCGCGATACACGCGACCAACCACGCGCACTCGGGTTCCCTCGCTCGCCGCGTCCTTCGCATCGCGCAGCTTGATGTGGTCGCCCGTCTCGTCAAGCCGGATCTTGATAGGTGCAGGCAGGCTAGTATCCTCCTTAAGGACAATCGCCTTGGCCTTCTCCAGGACCTTCTGTCGCTCGTCCTCCTCCTGCTTCCGTCGGAGCGTGAGTTCCTGCTCGCGGGCAGCCTTCTTCTTTTGCGCCTCGAAGAAGTTGACAGCCTTCTTCAACGCCGACTTTGCGGCCGGCTTCCACTCTTTTGCCAGCTCATCGTCGGCGTTCTGGGACTTGCGCGTGAGGTATTGGGTCTCGCCGGGGTGCTGGAGATAGGCGAACTGGAGCGTCTTGAAGGGCGACTCCTCGGTGCCGAGCTGCGTGGGCTTGTCTTTGCCAATGTCTTCGTCAATGTAAATCGTCGCCATGGTGAAGCTGTTGCGATCGTCTTCGTCCGAGTGAGGGTGCTGCCGAAGGCGACTGGCGGTCAGAGGATGGCTCGATAGGGGGAGGTTGGGCTGTCTTGTCTTGGATTGAGTCACAACGCACCTCGACAGAGGGGAAAAACTCCTGGCCCTTATCTTATCACCCCGCCATCCATTGCCAGACTGCCCACTCCTTATCAAGAAACGGTGGCTAGAAGTCGCCTTGCCCAATCAGAATTCGGCTGATATTCTAGCATACCCTATACTGACATCTCGAATTTCGACCATCTCTGAGTGCGTAGCTTGGATGGTGATATTTCCACGATAAGCAGGTAAATATGAATGTATGTGTTTTCAAGGATTTCTTGGGGCGATCTCATGTTAATATGCTAAACTTCAAGCCTTTGAAGTTGCATGGAGAGGATGTCATCGTCACAAATGCCCGACCCGTTGTAGATCACGTGCTGGAATGACGGTATCGCGGTGAAATCACGTCGAGGCATTTGATCTTCCTCGTACTGTTCAAGATCATCCACGTGCAGCGACTGATACTGCCCGATTGACAACGACAAATCTGTGTTTCACTAATATGGATCGACGACGGCCATAAATTCACAGTTGGAGGTAGCTCATTACAGTTACGATGGAGTCAGCGCTCCCGTATCACGAACCTTCCATCATTACCCTCATCATCCTTTCAGGGTTTCTCCTATTGCTCGTCGTCGTCAATTTCTGTCTGGATAAACTTTTTTATTGCGGCCTTGTTGGACAGATCATCGTTGGAATGGCATGGGGAGCTCCAGGCTCTGACTGGCTCTCTGACGACTTTCAGAATGCGGTCGTTCAACTTGGATATCTCGGCCTAATACTCGTTGTTTACGAAGGTAAGAGTAATTGTCTACTGGATTTAACTATCTACTAAATTTAAGTAGGCGGTCTTTCTACTTCTTTCCCATCTTTGAAAGCAAACTTTGCCTTGTCGTCCGCCGTGGCTCTCACAGGCACGAGTGTTCCGATTGCCTTGTCGTTCATCTTACGGCCAATGCTTGGCATAACGAATTTGCAAGCATTCGCAGCTGGAGCAGCTCTTTGTTCCACAAGTCTGGGGACAACGTTTACAATTCTGCGCTCGAGCGGATTGTCTTCCACTCGGCTCGGGGTCGTTCTCACCAGTGCTGCGATGATGGATGACGTTCTAGGCCTGATTATGGTCCAGGTCATCTCGAACCTGGGAGACTCAAGCATCACGGCCGCTACTGTGTTGAGACCGATTCTGGTCTCTGTGGCCTTTGCGGTTGTTGTTCCCTTGTCGTGCAAGTTTGGTGTCAGACCCTTGACTGTCAAGCTCAACACCATGCGTGAGGCCTCTCCAGGGAGCAAGTTCAACGAAATGCTCAAACAGAAGCACACGGCATTTGTCCTCGAGACTCTTCTATTGGCCGCTTTAGTGATCGGAGGAACCTTTGCAGGAACTTCGAGCCTTCTTGCTGCCTACATGGCCGGCGCAGCCGTCAGTTGGTGGCATAGTGAGGTTCCTCACGTCAACACTCCTGCCACTGAGTCGTCCGCAACTGTCGTACCTATCGGTGAATTGGAAATGGAAGTGTATGATCATTATTACAAACCGGTGGTGGAGTCTATTCTTAAACCTTTCTTTTTTGTAAGTCTTTGCCCTATTTACTACGACCATAAACGTTATTGACATGACAAGGCCTCTATAGGCTTTTCAATCCCGGTCCGAGATCTGTTCTCAGGACACACAATATGGCGCGGACTTGTGTATAGCGTTCTGATGGCGACCGGAAAATTGGTCTGTGGAACTTGGCTGGTGCCATTCGGAGTTCCCCTGCGTGCTTCGATCGCTACGATCAAACGGCTTGCTTCGACTTCACCAAAATTTCCCAAGAAACTTTCTCCAGGCGTCCAATGCAGCGAGGCTAATTCCACGGCTGTGGAAAGACCCAATGCACCTGAGACCCTGCGGATGCGAGACACCACTGAGACACAACCTATAGCTGGCCCAGCTGCTCAGCATACAGGGACGGTGGAAAGTCCCATCTCTCTCTATCCTGCGTGTATTCTTGGCCTCGGAATGTTGGCTCGGGGAGAGATTGGTTTCCTAATCGCAGCCCTTGCAGAGAGCAAAGGCATATTTGCCCAAGATGGGATCGGCGGCCAGTCGGAGTTGTTCCTTGTTATCAACTGGGCGATCTTCCTTTGCACGATGGTTGGGCCTCTATGTGTTGGCGTCTTGGTAAATCGAGTGAAGAGGCTTGAGATCCGAAGTCAGGGGCAAAGTAGAGACGGAAACAGAAATGTTCTTGGGTCATGGGGGGTGCTGTAGGAATGTAATAGCATATGTCGGAAGCGGAGGGGACCGTTCTATGCTCCGTTGGAGAGAAGGCCGGGGGGACCAGCGCCTCGGGTCCCAAGGTGTCCACTAACTCTCACGAGTTCCGATGTCTCGAGCGTCGTCCGGACCAAATGTACGAATCCTGCAGGGATCTCGTTCCACCTGACAGCTTTATCTTACCGATGATATCCTTCTCTGGACCGCTTCGTGACAGCATTGGTGCTCATTGACGCCGCCCTTTCTCGGTTTGCTACGGCCCTGTCTGCAACATCAGCCAACACACACATAAGCTATCTTTTATCGAACGCTAGTAGGATGTGCTTTGACTGATATTCGATCTTGCTATCTCGTTTATCTTGACCCCAGATCCCGGTAGTCTAATTGCGTTGTCAGCACCCTCAATTGGACGAGACGAACATTCGTAATTGTCAGATGTCTGGTAAGTCCTTGGATGTCGCATCTTCTACCCCGAATTGATCAATTGTCTTCAATCTTATAGCCAAGGCCTGAGAAAATCTTATGTTCTGTACTTGAGAAAAGCAATTAAACACTTCATCCAATATTCGTCCCAACTGAGTTGGGGTTCAACTGCGGGTTTACGATCCTTGACCGTGAAGATACGAAGAGCTCATGATCATGGAAACATCAATCGCCCCCACAAGCACAGGAATGCGCGAGCCCACGGTAGGCGGCCGTGATAAGCGATAGCCGAATATCCTGGGATCTTCTTCGACACGAGGTTCGGGGTTTGGACCGGGGAAAGCCAAACGAAGGGCAGAAACGCCAGAAGTTCCTAACAAGAGGCTGGTTATCGGCCTGATTCCCCGATAACCTGGAGATAAGGCCCGTCTCGAGTCTAAGATACAGCGACGCACGGGAGCAGACCGGGGGTCGAACGGGAACGCCTTAGCCTAGGCTTATCTCCTCCTAAACCCTCTCAACCACGCCCTCTCGCGCACTCTCTCCCAATCACTTCCTCTTGAAACACACGTCACATTGCCTTCAGTCTGATTTGCCGATGACCCGGGAGCCAATCAGGCGTATCTCGAAGCTGCGGGAGCGAACAGGGCTGGCCAAACAAGCTGGGGTAGACTCCGCACCATCTCACCGGCGGCGCTGTCATTAACCCGGATCGGGAAGCCTCCTTATCTGCTGCCATCAGTTAAACTGGTCTCGAGCTTGTTGGCTGGTGTGCTGAGTTGAGGCGAGAGCCTCAGGTGTGATACTGCTGATACTACTCTTTGCCGCGATGGCTGGAGGTGAGATACAGCCCGCGACGCCAGAAATTTATATAGGCGAGGCGCGTCGCTCGCAATCTCCGGGCCGCGTCAGTGCTGCAATTGAGAAGCAACGCGATAGCAGCACGGAAATACAACCAGCAAATACGATGCGCCCATCATTCCTCAACCACGAGTCCAAGGCTGATGCTAATACGGCTGGCGATGTTGTCGAAGCGGCACCGGCGCAGGACTCTCCGGACTCGGTGCAGAAAGTCATGGCCGAGATCGATATTGAAGATGCCAAACCGCAACCCGAATTGCCCTCGGAGGATGCCCAAGGCGGTGTCCAGAGCGTCGAGGCTGTTACGCTGACTTGGACTCGGACTCATCTGATCTGCGCCTATATCTGGTAAGTGTCAAGACGCTATTAAGGAATGAGCAGCAATTGACTATGTTTTCAGCATGTGGCTTCTGTACTTCACCAACGCGATGCAGTCCTCTGTCACCGCCAACCTCAACGCCTACATTACGTCTGGCTTCGAGTCGCATTCTCTGATCCCAGTCATCGCCATCATCTCCAATGTCATGGCTGGCGCATCGTATTTGCCTGTCGCTAAGACGCTGGATGTCTGGGGTCGACCGATTGGCTTCTCCGTGATGACCATCATAGCCATCCTGGGCCTGATTCTCTCGGCCACCTGTCACGGCATTGAGACGTACTGTGCAGCCCAGGTTAGTCAAATATGGCCCTGAGAGAATGGCCATGACTTGATTCTAATAATATTTGTTTAGGTCTTCTACCTGGTTGGTTTCTCTGGCATGATCTACTGTGTCGATGTCATCACTGCAGATACTTCGACGATGCAGGATCGAGGTTTGGCCTATGCCTTTACTGCTTCTCCATATGTCATCACGGCCTTCGCTGGCTCTAAGGCCTCGGAAGGATTCTACGCGGATAACTGGCGTTGGGCATACGGCTGCTTCTGCCTCGTACTTCCTGTCGTCGCTATCCCGCTGCTCGTCAATCTCAAGCTCAACGAGAGACGAGCCCAGAAGACAGGCCTGCTGGTCAAGAAGAAGAGCGACAGGACCATCATGCAGAGCATCATCTACTATGGCATTGAGTTCGACAGTGAGTTTGGCCTTCTTGAAAATGAACCGTGCTAAAGCTGACTCGTATTTTCAAAGTCGTCGGTGTTCTTCTCCTCTGCGCAGGTCTCGTGCTGTTCCTGCTCCCATTTGCCATCGCCGAATCTGCAACTCTCACATGGCGCGCTCCTCACATCATCGCAATGCTTGTCCTTGGCCCCATTTTTGTCATCTTCTTCGCTCTCTGGGAACGCTTCGTTGCACCTCAGCCCTTCATCCCATACAACCTTTTGCTTTCGAAGAATATCGTTGGAGCCTGCCTTCTTGACATGACGTATCAGATGTCGTACTACTGTTGGAATGGCTACTTTACTTCATTCCTCCAGGTGGTCTACAACACGAGCATCGCTGAAGCAGGCTATATCAACTCAACCTTCGATGTCGTCAATGGTGTGTGGTGTATCGGGGTTGGCTTGTTGATCCGATGGACTCAGCATTACAAGTGGCTTATGCTCATCGCTGTGCCGCTCTACATCCTGTTCTCTGGTCTGCTCATCTACTTCCGAAAGCCCGACATGAGTATTGGGTACCTCATTATGTGTGAGATCTTCATCTCCATTGCTGGTGGCGTCATGATTATCGGCCAGCAAGTCGCCCTCTTGGCCGTCGCAAAGCACAACGAAGTAGCCGCTGTTCTCGCTATGTTCGGTCTCTTTGGCTACATTGGCAGTGCCATCGGAAACAGCATCTCAGGTGCTGTCTGGACAAATACATTGCCGCATGCTCTACGAGAATACCTGCCAGAGTCCGCTAAAGGTGATTGGGAGGCCATTTATGAGGATCTTGCTGTACAGCTATCCTATCCAATGGGAAGCCCGACACGAGAGGGCATCATCCAGGCGTATGGTGTCGTTCAGCAGCGGATGTGCATTGCTGGGACTGCTATCATGGCGCTGTGCCTCATTTGGGTGTTATTACTCAAGAATGTTAACGTGGCCAAGATCGAACAAGTCAAGGGTGTTTTGTTCTAGAGTTACGAACTCTTACGTGGAGTTGGTCATGATTTTTATACCGGTGTTAGATGATAAATGTGCTGGCTCATTGAAATGGCCTTGTGAGATTCAATAGTTCCGCCCCTTAAAGGCCTATAATTATTAAAAGAATCTCAGAGAAATCAATCATTGAGTGCTTCTTATTTCCACCTAATGTAGTGGCATTGGTCCCTCGATGTGATTGATCTTGAGGCCTCAGGCTCCCAGGAGGTCTAATTCGCCACCCGCATAACTCTGATGATGCGACTTTGTCGTGCCGAGATCCCGATATCTGGGATTTCATAAAGATTTTTTTCAAAGGGCCGAATGCGACTAAGCGCAGAGTGGTACTGGTTAATTTCATGTCGGTATCTTACGTGAAGGGGCTATCAAACCTCATCTCTTCTTGAACGGCAACATCCGAATCTTCGGGCCACGTTATAATTTTGAGACCAGCCACATAACCAGGCAGCAACACGGTAAAACCTGATTAGGAGGGGCCGTGGCAAAGAGGTGTTAAGAGAAGACGTTACGTTCTGTTATCCTTTCCCGGCCTGTCTCATATATGGCTGGCCTGGGCAACCTTGATGTCAAACAAGTATTAATGACTGGAAACTCTAACCCCGTTTTGTCGATTTTGGGAGTTAGTAGTGCCGGCCCAGTGCTCGGAGAAGTCTTCGGGTTGATTTTCCCGCCGTACAATCTCACACGACAAAACAGGCGCCGCTGTGAAACTATAAGAGATGTTGAGAGATCTCGATTGCGCCATGAATGCTTTCTAACGGTAAGTGGTGGACTGGCACTCGTGACTGCTGATTTTCAGCGTGACGAGTATATCGTGCCTTCATCACATGGGCGGATGACTGTGGAAAACGTTGCGTCCATGCGAAGCTCACAACGATTGGCATCGTTGCTTTTTCTTATACGTAATATTGTCATCACGAGTAGCACATTTTGGGGGTATATGTCACTGAATGTAGAAGTAGAAATACGACGTAATAACAATGAGATGGAATTTATTATTTTATATCATACCACGGAAATGAATTCCAATCCACATGAAAATTCTCTCCAGCCTCATTCCTGAATTTGCGTTTCTGGATCTGTCAATTAGAGATTTAGTCTGAAATGTTCTTCGAGGCTTAACTGGGCCAGGCTTGTCTGGGAGATTCTCTTGTTCCACACCCTACACATGAAAACCAAGGGCTAAAAGGCAAACAGGGCACTTGCTTCCGAGACGTTGAAGCTGTCATTAACGTTGTTTGGAGGCCTTTGAAACGTGGCGTCAAGATTTTTGACTCACTGCTCCTGCGGCCGTTGGGATTCCTCAACTGCCGGACGCCACAACGTGCTAGTCGAGTACCTGACAAGTCGGTACCCGAGCTGGAGCGGCTTGATCCGGCGGGAACTTGTTTCAGTGTAAGTTTCAGCCTCTTACCCAGTTTGGAGTCATTGCGTCTTCCAGCTCCTCGGCTAAGCCACAGTTCTGGAGATGGGCTTACTCAGGGCGCCCCTGACTATATTTCGCTCACCAAATTTCTCTGCATTTGATTTATAGATGATGTAGGGGTACATGGCTGCCATGATATGAATCGTAATTGAGTTTATTACCAGGCTGTGCCTGGAAACAAAGTTCAATTCGGCCCTTCCAGTAGGCATGGGAGCAGTATCAACGATATTCAATGTTGAGTATGGTAAGAGTAAGGACTTCAGAGAGGATATTTATATCAAGTACCTATCACCTTGGCTATCGAGTCTACGAAGCGGCTAGCTTGTTGCGTGGAGCTCCTGCGTATGCTAAAGGGGTTAATGGGAAGCCATAGAGGTCTGCCGGGAAATACTGGCGGCAGCTACGTCCTACGGATTCTTTCACACTGGGCAATTAAGTTCCAAGCCTGCTCTCCAAGACGTAATCGGTTTGTGAAGGCACTGGGAAGCCTCGAAGCTTGTTGCTACGATGGCCGCAGAAGTACCACGCTTCAAGGCAACCGAGGGATTTGATGCTTTGTTTTACATGTGCGTCTTCCAGGGTTTCTCTTTTGGATTAACGCACATATGCGCTTTTAGAAAAATAGGATCGATGTAGTCCACTGCTAGCCTCGATGGGCTGAGTGCCTCTGTAGAGGAAGAGAGAACGCCTCCGACAATCCTACGAGCAGTGGGGAGCAGACAGAAAGTGCATAAATATCCCCCTTGTCCCAGACGACTTGTCTTTCCTTTCCTCCTCAGCCCTAACTTCCTAGCCTGGGGCCGGTAGTCCTCTACTCTCAGAGTCTTCTCAATCCTTCTCCTTGGGGATCCTCGATTCTCACCCATTTAGGCATGCCTGGTAACAAATTATACTTTTCTACGCCCGTGGTTGTAGGCGAGGCACGCCGACGCGCGCACTACGAGGAGGCAGCTCCTGAATTTCCTCGTCCAGAGAGCATTTACACTCCCCGCCGCTTCAATGATCCAGTGCATGTTCGCCGGTTCTCCTTCAGTAGAACTGTTCCTCGGGACGAAGTCCCAGTGCTCTACCATACCACGTAGGGTCAATTCTGCTGTCCCCATGATCTGTCGTGCTAATTAAATATCGATTAGCTCGATAGACATTGACGCGTCTCAGAATGAAGCCAGGGCCAGCGTTGAAAATGCTAGGGATAATCTCGCAGAAGGCACGCCTGAATTCATACCTACTCCTGTCTATTGGGTTACTGGCTGACCTTCACTTCACCAGAATTTAGTAAAACCACCTGGCACAAGAGCTCAATCAATGATATTGAGTCAGACTTCCATACGTCCTCAGGTATGGGCCTCTGTAGCGAGCAAGTTGAGGCAAACCAAACCGAGTACGGAGTAAACTCTCTGTCACCTCCTTCCAAGCACTGGACGAGAAAACTCTGCTATTACCTTTTGGCTGCAGGGTTTGGCCCTGTCCTACTTCTCGCGGCCATACTTGCTCTTGTGGCTTGGATGATGGGTGGTGGTTGTCGTTATTCCGACATTGTAAGCCGGATTCTTGCACAGTTATCCGTGAGTCTGTCTGACTAGGTGCCTACCCTCTAGGTCTTGAGTGGTGTCCTTTTCGGTGTCTTCTTTATCCAGGTGGGCTTGAGCGCGTGGCAGGACCATTCAACATCCAGCATAATGGCTTCCATCACCAGCATGCTGCCCGAAGATTGCTCTGTGATCCGTAACGGGAGTTTAATGACTGTCAGCGTAGCTGAAGTTGTTCCTGGTGATGTAGTACAAATCGAAGCTGGCAATAAGCTTCCCGCAGACTTACGCTTCACACTTGTTTCTCCAGATGCTAAGTTTGACCGCTCAATTCTTACAGGAGAGTCCCGACCACTCGCCGGAACAATCAATTTCACGGATGAAAATTATTTGCAAACAGCAAATATCGGTCTCCAAGGATGTTCCATGACGCGCGGTTCATGCACCGGCATTGTGGTGGCGACTGGAAACAACACTGTTTTCGGCCGCCTCGTCGAACAGACAAATAGACGGAAGTCGGGAAACTACACTCTTCTAAAGGAAATCTATCGATTTCTCTTGGTAGTTTCCGTTTTCACGATCGTTGCGATAGCTGTTGTCGTCTCTCTCTGGTATGAATTAGGCCCCTCCCCCTACACACTAATTGGTTCTTTCTTCTCTTACCATGTTTCCTAGGGGAGGTGTGATAAGGAAGAACCACCCTGGCTTCATTGATGGGCCTGCGATTATTGTTACTTGCGCCAGTCTACTGGTCGCCTTCATCCCCGAAGGTCTTCCCGTGGCCTTGGCAATAAGCCTCGTAATTACTTCCAAGAGGATGAAGAAACACCAGATCATCTGCAAGTCTTTGCAGATCGTCGAGACGCTTGGATGTGTCTCCGTCATTTGTTCGGATAAGACTGGGACTTTAACAAAGGCCAGTAATACATCAAGGCATAAAACTTGGCAGTATATTGACACCTCCGATTAGAACGAGATGACCGTCTCAGACTGTACTGTTGCTGGACTCAAAATGTCCGCTGAAGAAGCCAAAGTGGTCACAAGGATTGATAATCATCCTATCAGGCATCCTATTAGGCAGCTCCTTGCCATGGCCGTTCTTTGTAACGCATCGGAGCCGAACCAGACCACTTGTGGTGATCCAACCGATCAAGCCATTCTTCGCTTTCCCGAGACAATTAGCGAAGGGATTGTTGCAGACTTGCGCGCTTGTTGGCAACAGATCTTCGAGCTTCCATTCAACAGCAAAAACAAGTTCATGATACGTTGCTTTGAAAATGGAACTGCTGAAGGACTTTCTATGACGCTCCAGCCTCACCAGACAGATTTCTTGGGGGATGAGGATATGTAGGTTGATTTCGCGACTAGATGCTTGAAACGTGGCTGATAAACGATTCAGTCTCCTAACCATCAAGGGTGCTCCCGATATTTTGCTCAGCCGATGTGGCTATTACGTCTCTAGGACCGGTAGAACTGTGCCTCTCGATCAGGCTTCTCGTGGTAATATTGAACACATTAAAAATGAGTACTCATCTCAAGGCAAACGATGCCTTCTGCTCGCGCGAAAAATCGTCCACAGAAACAACCTCCCCGATGACAAAGATGGAGTGCTTTTCGAGAACGCTGTTCTCGAGTCTTCAAAGACAGACTTGGTCTTCGTTGGCCTTGTAGCACTTGTTGACCCCCTTCGAGATAGCATTCCTAACTGCGTTGCGACTTTGAGAAATGCTGGTATTCGAATAGCTATGGCACGTCCGCTTTCCGTCGTAATTGAAAATCTCCCATCTGCTAACTATTTGATAGGTTACTGGAGACTTTGCGTTGACAGCCCTCGCAATCGCTCGCAAAGCTGGCATTGTTACCGCAACGACTGTGGACGATGTATCCGCTCTATATCTGAACGGCCCGGGAGTTTCTGACACATCCGGCAACGAAGAAAAACCAACAAGGGCCATTATTCTTAGCGGCTCAGACCTCATGACTCTGAATGATAACAACTGGAAGGTTCTTACTGCATACGAAGAGATTGTCTTTGCGCGAACTACACCGCAGCAGAAACTACGTATAGTCCGTGAGTTTAAGCGGAATGACATTGTTGCGATGACCGGGGATGGCGTCAATGATGCCCCGGCGCTGAACGAAGCCCATGTTGGTATATGTGTGGGAAGCGGATCAACTGTTGCAAAGGAGGCTTCCGATGTTATCCTTGAAGGGAAATTTTGCGCCCTTGTTCAAGCTGTGAAACACGGACGTGTAATTTTCGAGAACCTCAAGAAGGTAATGTTCGCAGCACAGACTTCCCACGTTTTTAGACTAACAAGATCAGGTCATCTCCTACCTGTTGCCCGCCGGTTCTTTTTCCGAGTTCTGGCCGATTATAGCCCACGTTCTCATGGGTCTGCCGGAAGTTCTTTCATCTTTCTTGATGATTATCATTTGGTTTGTTGATCATCTTACAATTGTTTCGACGTGAAACTGATTCTCTGTAGCTGCGTCACTGATAGCGCTGCTGCAATTGCGCTGTCTTTTGAACAACCCGAAAGTGAGGTTCTCTGTCGCCCACCCCGAAACACCAAGAAAGACCATCTGGTTGACTGGAAACTTCTTCTGCAAGCCTTTGGGGTAAATGGAGTTCTGCAGACTACTGCTGCGTTCACCATGTCTTTCTGGTACTTATCCCAACAGGGTATGCCCTTCACCCAGTTCATCGGCTCTTATGGGAAAATTCCTGATAGGATTGACCAAGAGTATTATACGGCCAAGGTAAATGTGGCATCTTGCGTTTACTTTGTCACTCTGGTCGTCATGCAATGGTTCAACCTTATGGCCATTCGCACACGGGTGACAAGCATCTTTCGGCATCCCCCATGGTCCAGGGAGACCCAAAATTGGTTTCTGTTTCTGGCAATAAGTATCTCATGTGCTGTTGTTATTGCGGTGCTTTACGCTCCTGGATCAAAAATTTGCACTGCTCCCATCCCACTTGAGCACTGGCTTTTACCAATCAGCTTCGGGATTCTCTTGTTATGTCTAGACGAGATGAGGAAGTGGGCTGTTCGCAAAAACAGAAATGGCATATGGGCTAAGTTGGCCTGGTAGAATACTGATAGGAGACATCCTTTATATGTACAATACTGTAATATGTTCTTGTGTAGAAGGATATGCTTGGGAGTTTCTTTGGGAATAGGCATCAACATAGCGCCAGCGTCAACTAGATTAATAAATAATGTACTATATGCCTTTGAATGGAAACCACCGCATGACACATTTCGGCCCATGTGCCTGCAGTATTCTAGTTTGCCGCCTTGACCATTCCTATAACCAGTCACGTTCCCTGTTCAAAATCTGATGCATGTTCTACAGTGGGTTGAAGAAGGCAATGCCAACGACAATAGTAGAGAGAGCAGAATAAAGGGCGATGGGATGGACGGCGATGCCAGCGGAGTCGCTGTCACCAGAGGTGGCAGCCGCGGAGGCAGCAGACTTGGTACTGGAGCCTGAGACCGCAGTCGTCTTTGCTTCAGATGAAACAGCGTTGGTAGAAGCCGGAGCGGTGGCAGCGGCTGACTTCAGGTCCGCAGTAGCATCGCCATTGGCCAGATCGCTCTTGTATTCAGTCGAGTTCTCGGTGCCACATTGCTCGGATCGGTAGTTGTAGAACACACTAACATAGCTGGAGCAATTTCTAAGAGCAGGGTCAGAACAAAGGCTTTGAAAATTTGTATGTGATGCGAGACTTACTGGTATAGACAAGCTTTGACCGCCGTAGCGAAGTCCTCATTGTCACAATAACACGAAGTCTCGTTGCTACATCTTTGTAAGGTGATACGTCATGTGCTGAGAGACAGTAAAATACTTACTAGTTACTAGTGCAACCAGCATCTGTAGCAACTTCAGCCTGGCAGCCTAGAACACATGTTCCCAGAGTGCCGTTGGTATCTTCAGTGGTGCTGTCGCTGTCGCTTGAAGTTGCAGTTTCCTCATCGCCGTTACAGAAGTCGTCGACGTTGTTGAAAAAGACAGAAACATCCGAGTCACATTCATTCTCATAAAGGCAGGCCTTGACATTCGTCTGGAAGTCACCACTGCAGTAACAAAGAGTAGTGTTGCTGTGGTCGTTAGCATCAAGTCTATTGCCCTTGAAAGCTTGGTATCTTACTAGTCATCACTGCAGCCAGAGTCAGGAGCAGCCTCTGACTGACAGCTCAAGATGCAACTTGAAAGACTATTAGAAAGCTGAGGTTAGTTCACGGGCTGGGAAACGGGGAGAAGTAGCAGCCTACGCTTCGACGCCAGCAGCCGCCAAAATGGCAGACATAAGGACAGCGGCAGACTTCATTTTGAAGTGAGATTGGAATGCAAGTGCTTCTGTGGGAGTAAGGCAACCAGGGGAAATTTCAAGCGTAGTAGACTTATATGATTTATACGGCTGGCTAGATAGCTTCGTCAATAGACTTATAAGTTACATCAGAGGAATTCGAACACAAACATGCCACCGAAGCCGGCCAACAGATAGCTCGTGAAAACCTCGCACTCCGTAGTGGTCCTATCGAAGCATCTCGCCCCAGTGGAACCTGGCATGGCTGGAAGCGAGGCCGCGTCAGACGAGGAAGTTGGCACTTGAACTTGAGTCCGGAAATACGGACGAACTCTAGGTCCCAGGTTTATCTGATCATCTGATAAGTGATCATTATGGAGGTTGGAACTGTAGTTGACTCTTTCAACAGCCCATTACGTCCATAAGCCAAGATACCAAGGCGGATTGATCGGCCAGAGACCCTTGGCGGCTCCGGAGCCTTGAAGTGTGGACATCTGAATTGCGTTTTAGTTAACTCTATCTGGCTTCGGGTTGACCATGTGAGCGATGTGGATCGCGGCTTTAAAATAAGAATAACTGGACTTCATTAAAACATGATTGAAGGTCTCCTGAGTGGCTCTTGACTATCTTTTTGGTCTCTTGGCGAGGAAATCTTCCTTCAGCATGGCATGGATCATGATAAGAGAACGCCACATGTCCATGATTCCGATGTCGGGAACGAACTGTAGAGTAAATTCGGGATCCATAAATACAGCAATTCGGTCCTGAATGGAGCTTCTAAGCTTCATCCGGCGAGGCCAAGACTCAAGATACCATCCATCCATTCAACCCCCACGGTGGTCTTAGGGGGGTCAAGACAGTATCGTGGCAAATAGTACTCCGTATACTGACTGATCCACAATCTTTGGAGCAACCGTGTTATGCTAGATCTTGAAGGCAAAGCAGATGTGACCTGAAATAAAGATGGTTGTTTCCAAACTCAAGGTCATCAAATGTTATGGGCTTATGGTCTTGAAATCCGAATACGTAGTTCCATCAATACGAGTTCGTGCCTGATTTTTCATGACATCACCAGACAAAGAGAAAGAAGAGAGAAAAAAGCCTCAGGAATAAGCTAACCAGTCGGTTACCTAGGAACACAAGCATCAAGATCATAAGCGAGGCAGTCTGATGTAAGTGATGTAGTCCATTAGAAGCGAAGTAGCCCGGTCTAAGCGAGATAGCCCTTTACAGGCGAGCGCCAAGAGACTATTGAATTGCTCAAGATATGGAGTACGAAATACGGAGTCCCAGGCGGCATGATCACATAGCGCCTTTTGTTTAAGCCAAGCAGTCTAAAAAATTGGAGCGAAGTTTAGCTTATATTTTACAGGAGATGGGATTCTCCGCAGCTGTTCTGTCTGTGATGATAGTACCGTCGTGCAGCCAAGGTTGATGCATTTGTTCTAGTTGAACATTGAACATGCTTCATTCGTGTAGGCTACCGCCATAATTTCATTTCTGCCTTGCTCGTTGGCAGTAAATTCACAATTTGACACAATCCAGCAAGATGGAGAAGGATAATATTATTACATGTCTGTCTTAAGTGTCGATCACGGCCCATATGGAGTCGTTACATGAAAAGAATGATTGCTGCCGTATCCTCCATAATAATCGGATTCAAGGCAAGTTTGATCCCATCTCGTAAAAGACCTGTATCTACATAGCCGCCAGGAAAGCGGCAAAGATGGCACCGAACGAGAGACCCATCTTCTTCGCACCAGATACGATGACAGTAGAAGCCTCGGCATCGGAGGAGCTATTGGAGGCACTTCCCGAAGCACCCGCAACAACGCTAGAAAGAGTAGGCGTAGAAAAGCTCGTGCTGACGACAGAGGAGGCAACAGTAGCAGAAGAGACACCGCCAACAGCAGTAGAAGCTTCTGCCCAGGTAGCTTGAGTTGATGACTGGACCGATCCACCGATAGCAACAGAAGTAGTAGCAGGCTGGGAAGCAGCCGAGGTCTCAGTAGCAGCAGCAGCAGGGGTAGTAGACCCGGCAGCGGAAGCAGTCGTGTCAGAGCCGGAACTGGCGCACTGGGAGTTGTAAGCCTCGTAGAATGTGGAGACGGAGGAGTCACAGCCATTCCTGAGGCTGGTTAGCAAAGACCATTTGATAAAGAAAGCAGCTCTGGTAGGTCATACTCGTAAAGGCAGGCCTTGGCAGCAGTAGCAAAATCATCCTGACAGAAGCAGCTAGAGTCCGAGCTGAGAGGATGTTAACTTGGTGCATGAGTTCATTCACGACCATCACTCACGCATCACAACCGAGAGAATCAGCAGCGGTGGACTCGCAGCTGGCAACGCAATCACTAAGTTTGTTAGACTGCTAAAAGGCGTTCCCGGAGACTTGATAGTCACTTACGAGCTGGACGAGGTTGCAGCGGAAGTCTCGGCAGCGGCAGCAGTGCCGGTGGCACTCACGCCAGAGCAGGCGCTATCATGTTCCGTGTAAAACTCTGCGACGTACGTCTTACCGCAGTCGGAGCTTGACGAGACGGGTCAGTCATTTGATACTGGGAGGTCAGGAGTGAAGTGCTGCCTACTTCTGGTACAAGCAAGCCTTAGCAGCAGTGGCGAAATCGTCCAGGCAGTAGCATCCGCTGATATCAGATCTGATTTGGACTGTTAGCTCACTCGAAGTGTGTGACCATCTTGATGTTGGAGACATACGCGTCACAGCCGAGAGAGCTGGCAGCAGTGGACTCGCAGTCGCTAATGCAGTCTCTATCGACGGTGTGTTAGTGACTCCATATTGAGGAGGATCATACGGTCATCGTCTCGCTATTCAGAGATTGATACTCACGCGTGAACAAGGGCCAGAGAGGCCAGGGAGACAAGAGCAGCGGTGGTCTTCATGTTGAGGATTGACGTGATATTCACAAGGGCTACCAGATATTGCAGAAGAGTAAAAGTTGATCTGACAGAACGAACGAGTGTACTTGAGCTGATGTCCTGAAGGTGATGCTGCTACAATTGCAGCATTTTAATACTGACCTCTCGGTACCAAGTCTTGGATCAGGGGCTCGATGTTTCCGTATATCGGAGTTGTCTTTGCCTGAACGCGTCATGCACTCCCTCATAATCCATGAAGCTGTCTCCATCAGACAGCCAGCCTCCAACAACGGGATACCCGGGCTGAATTCAACGATCCACAGATCGTTGGTCTGAACCCGTTGGTCCACTGGACCGGGTCTATGGAGCAGGAGGCTCGAGAACCAGGTCTCGATAGTGTCGATGCATGCCCCATCAAGCTCCGGAGTTTTAAACATTGGAACCCGATCCTAGTAACTTGGCAAGGCTCAGTGGTCCCATCAGAGTAGCCTAGATGACTTGTCGGGCTTGGCGCGACTGCGTTTATGGCAGACAAAGTTATCAATCGCATCTAATCAAGGCGGGCTCGCTTAGACCATCCAACTCTCGGCTATTGTTGTCCCAGGATGGTATCCATCACATCCATCACGTTGAGAGTCGTTGATGTGCCCCGCATACCACATGGCTACGCACCTTGATAATCGTCTGGACCCCTTCAGGAGGCTCGGCATCAGCTGCATCCTCTTTCCGCTACTGTCACGCCATCATCGTGTTGCCAAGATCCGGATATATCCAGGGTGAGGATGTCAATAGTGCAATACAGAATTTCCTAGACCCCCACGCTCCCGTCAGGACGACCCAAACTCGCTCATGGTTGGCCATGAGGAGTCACAAGTTTTTTACTCCGGGGCGGGTGATGAGAAGGCTAAGATTGTTGCCCCTCAAAGACTACCCAGCCTCCTCGGCCGAGCATCGGCTGGCGGTCTTCCTGTGCCTTTGGGATATTGGTCTCCTCTTCCTTGCATTTTATATTGATAGCAGCGTATCAAGTGGCTTGAAGATATTGAGTCACACCCAGTCAAGATCCTCTCCTGCAAAGCATTTGGTTCATTGTTGTAATCTTTCGCAAGATGTTCGCTCTGATTAGAACTGCTACCGTAGCTGCAGTTCTCGCTCTTCCTGCGTTATCTCAACAAGATGACAGCATGGGCCCTGTTGGTTTCGTGTGGCCTGCTGCGAGAGAATGGTCGTCTACGGCAGACAACAGCAGTCCTTGCGGATCATCAGAAGGTGTTTCATCTAGTAGGACACAGTTCCCGTTGAGTATGTCACCCTCTTTGCTACCATTCAAGTTTCTAACCAAAATAGCCAACGGAGCAGTATCAATTCTTGTGCAAGAGGAATCGTACAGAATAAACCTTGCTATCTCTTATTCAAGCAGTACGTTTTGTTCCTCAGATAACTACTGATTTACGATGATCTCGTCTCTGACCTCTGATCTAAACGCAGATCCTCGTACCAACGCAGATTTTGTTACATTGGTTTCCTATTCGAACTTTCCGTACTTGGAGTCCGGAAGGGAATGCTACGGTGTCCCTGATCCGTCCTCTGATGCTACAACAGGGACCAACGCGACTCTCCAGTTGTCATATGTCAGTGACGCTGAGACTGGCGTCAACCAAACATTTTACGCCTGTGCAGATATTGAATATGTCAAGCTTAGCGACTTTACCGATACTGTCTCCTGCTATAACTCCACTGACTCGACAAAAGAGACGTCTTCAGCAGGCGGTATTGCTCCTACACCGGCTAAAACCTCTAGCTCTTCTTCAAGCAGTACAGGTGCATCTTATAATGACGGAAATGGTGCCTCTCACCATCGGAAACTCTCCGGAGGAGCCATTGCCGGTATCGTCGTCGGTGTATGCGTCGCTGTTGCACTGATTGTTGCGATTGCGGTTTTCTTAACCTCACGCCGCCACGAAATCAGACGCAAGAGAATCGTTTCGGAACTCCGGCATGCGGAGTTAAAGAGGATCAGCAAGGAGAGCAAGGCTACCTCCAATATTGCAAACCCATCGGCGTCGGCTTAGATTCAGCGTATATAACGCATGACAAGTGATAGCCTCATGTATTGTTGAGATTTTATAGGACGAATGGAATAGGAGATCATATCCACCCTGCTTCGACGTGCTGAACCAACGGCTTCGGCAAGTTTCATGCAGCGTAGAAACTCACTAACTAGAAATCAGGTTGACCACGATGGCCATGAACAGCCATGTTCCAAGCCACAATTGTCATATAGGCCAGTCCAAGGTATAAAACGTCCTGTTCCCTGCATAACTAACGGCCCGACTTGACCGACAACCCAGGGCAAATTTAGTGTTGGCCCAAAGGGATCAGCGGTGAGCCAATTTTCCACCACTGATCCGTGAGCGCTTATAATTTTTGTCCCAACGAGCCTCTGAGTCCTCCACTACGTCGGCGATCATGGTCCGTCAAGATCTCTAGAATCCCTGAGCTCGAGCATAATGCTTTGACACCCAACTTGCATTTCCTATTGCACTTGCCGATGACTCGTGCATTAATACCGGCGTTCTGTCATCCATACTCTCGGTGCCGTGCCTCAAGCTAATCTCGTATCGCGGCAATTCCAACCCCGGATACCCCGCATTGGCCTCCGCTCCTTAATGATCTTTTGAGTTAATTCATCGGCAACAATACCTTAAACATCTAAAGCCAAGGCAACCTCCGAGTACCCCTCACTCGTCGATCGTGAACTGGGATCTGATCACGTTGAGACTGAACCAATATCCACAATCATTGGAGGGATAATTCTCTAGCACGATGAATAAAAGGGCCAGAACCAAACTTAAAAGTAATTTATCCGGCTTGTGGAAGTAAACAATTGCGATACATAACTACCAGCACACCTGCTTCTACGAAGCTATGCTTGGTTACGGTCTTCCTGTGAGGCCCATTTCTTGGTCAAGATGAGAACCTCGAAACTTGCGTGGTTACTAGGGACTCTGTCCTCACTCGTGGCTCCTACTTTTGCGAAGGAGGAAAAATGGCCAGTCCTCAACGACGGGCTGACTGACGTCGTGCAATGGTCTGAGGCATAATGGCGTATCCAATACTAATTAATGCTGACTTCCGTATTATAGGGATCACTATAGTTATTACGTCAACGGCCAGAGACTGTTTATTTTCTCTGGAGAGGTGAGAAAATTTCTTTCTGCTCACTTAGATAAATTGCTGATCATATTTAGTTTCACCCGTGGCGGTTTCCCGTGTAAGTGAGGCCGAAAACTCTGAAGAACAAAAAATTAAGAACATTCTTAGACCCGAGCTTTGGCGCGACTTGTTGGAAAAGATTAAAGCTGCCGGGTGAGTAGTCCGAATTGCCAGCTCTCCTACGATGCATGCATGAAGGCTAAACAACGAACCGTAGCTTCAACACCTTTTCCATCTACACTTCGTGGGAATACCATAGCGCCTCACCAGATGTCTTGGATTTCACAAATGGGGCTCATAATTTCACAACCATCTTTGCTCTCGCAAAGGAGTTAGGGCTGTATGTTATTATGCGACCTGGTCCCTACGTCAATGCTGAAACCAACGCCGGAGGTTTTCCCTTGTGGTTGACCACGGGCGCATATGGCGCTCTTCGTAATGACGATGACCGTTATACGGCAGCTTGGAAGCCGTACTGGGAAACGATCTCCGGTCTCATCAAACCGCACCTCATCACGAATGGTGGAAATGTCATCATATTCCAGGTCGAGAATGAGCTGGATGGCCAATGGACAAATATCGAGGAAAGAGTTCTGAACCCGACCATCGCAGACTACATGCAGCTGCTGGAGGACAGTGCCCGCGACAGTGGTATTGACGTTCCACTGTCTTATAATGCGCCCAACATGAACGGGTTCTCTTGGTCCAAGGATTTTTCCAACGCGACAGGAAACGTGGACGTTGTCGGATTGGACAGTTATCCTTCATGCTGGAGCTGCAATCTGAGTGAGTGCACAGGTACCAACGGAGAATACGTCGCCTACAAGACGGTGGAATACTACACCTACTTCACCATTCAGTCGCCGAGACAGCCAAACTTCATGCCTGAGTTCCAGGGGGGTTCATACAATCCCTGGGGAGGACCACAGGGAGGCTGTCCTAACGACATTGGCGCCGACTTTGCCAATCTGTTTTACCGAGATCTCATTGCACAGCGCGTCACAGCCATATCGCTTTACATGATGTTTGGCGGGACAAACTGGGGACACTCTGCTTGCCCGGTAGTTGCGACAAGCTACGACTATTCCTCGCCAGTTTCGGAAGACCGTGCACTTTGGAGCAAATATTACGAGACGAAGTTACTTACTTTGTTTACTCGGGTGGCTCACGATCTTCCATACACAGATCGGGTATATAATGGAACGAAACTCACCACGAACACGGCCATCACGACCAGTGAGCTAAGAAACTATGGTAACAACGCGGCGTTCTACGTCGTTAGGCACAACGATTCGACTTCAGACTCTACGGAAAATTTCCATCTTGATGTCAAGACGTCGGAGGGTACACTGACTATTCCTCAATATGCCAACCCGATCACTATCGACGGTCACCAATCCAAGATTCTTGTTACGGACTTTACTTTTGGAAAGAAGAAACTCATTTACTCTACTGCTGAGGTCCTGAGTTACTCTGTCATTGACGGAAAGGAGGTTCTCGCTCTGTGGCTGCCGGAGGGTGAGGCTGGTGAGTTCCTGGTCAAGGGTTCCCGGACTCTCAAGTTTTCAGGCTCCTCAGGGAACACTACTGCCAAAGTGCATAGAAGCGCTGCTGGAGTATTGGTTTCTTATGTTCAGAGCGAGGGCATGAGCGTCGTAGAACTCAGTGACGGTGCTCGAATTTTGTTGCTCGACAGGGACACGGCATATCAATTTTGGGTGCCGACCCTAGACAATAATCCGATGGTGTCCCCAGAAGATACCAGTAAGGAAAAGTCTGATATCACAAGTTCGTGGCTAATCATTCACCAGTCATGGTCCAAGGACCCTATCTTGTTCGATCTGCGGCATATGATAAGAGGAAACGCGTACTTAACATCAATGGCGATGAGGAAGACTCCGTTATCGCCACGGTATTTGCGTCTAAAGACTTGCACGCCATTACATGGAATGGGAAAACCCTACCAATCAAGTCGCACAACGATGGCATGTACGTCGTCTCTATCCAAGGCCCGTCTGGCTTCGAACTTCCATCCCTGGGTCCTTGGAAATGGACGAATGGTCTGCCAGAAATTGCTGACGACTACGAACCGACTTCTGCTGCTTGGATCAGTAAGTACATTTCAAGATTCTGCTAGTTGACGTACGTTCTAACTAAGATTTCCCAGTCGCCAACAACACAGAGACACCAAACCCGACTAAACCCGAGGATAACAACCCAGTCTTGTATGTTGATGACTACAAGATTCACTATGGAAATCATGTATACAGAGCCACTTTTCCCAGCACAGAAACCCCACCAACGGGCATTTTCCTCGAGGTTCAAGGAGGCCTTGCCTTCGGCTACTCAGTGTGGATCAACTCGGAATACGTTGGCTCTTATTACGGTCTTTCGTATGTTGAGGTGAACTCAGGGAATATGTCTTTCCACAACGCAACACTCAGGAAAGACAGTGACAATGTTATGGTCGTGCTGATGGACCAGAGTGGGCATGACTTGCGTGATGCCGCGATTGAGCCCAGAGGAATACTCAACGCGACACTCTTGGGAGAAGGCGACTACAAATTCACTGAATGGAGAATTGCCGGGAACGCCGGGTTCGAGGATAACATTGATCCCATACGGGGACCTATGAATGAAGGAGGCCTCTACCCTGAGCGCGTGGGCATGCATCTTCCCGGGTATCCTGAGAAGCACTGGAATGACAGCTCGGACAACGCCACTACCCTTATTGTTCCATCAGCCGGTGTGCGAGTATTCCGAACCGTCGCACCACTTGACATTCCCAGCGGCATTGACGTTTCAATCTCGTTCCGCCTTACTGCCACCTCGGATAACACCTTCACCCCAAGTAACGAGGCATATACGAATCGTCTCCGAGCGCTTCTGTTCGTGAACGGGTATCAATACGGTCGTTTCAGCCCATACATCGGAAATCAAATCAAATATCCTGTTCCACCCGGTGTGCTAAACTATAACGGAGACAACACAATTGTCATGACGGTGTGGAGTCAAGCAGCTGAAGGTGTGGAAATGGAGGTGGATTGGGTTGTCAACTATGTTCACTCCACGAGTTTCGATATAGGTTTTGACGGGAGTTACTTGCGGCCTGGATGGACGGAGGATCGACTTCAGTATGCTTAAGGAGCTTAGACAGGAGGGATGGCAATTTGAACCAGAGCCAACATTCTCCTATTTTACCTAAGACGAACCTCGAAGTAGGGAAAGATAAATATCAGCCATACTGGATCGACCGCTCCGCATTTTCTCTAGATTCGACTATATCTTCTGCGGATTTGACTTTCATAGAATGCCAAAGGTTGACTATAGAAAGAATTTATGAGGCGACTTTTACCCGTTTATCTTAACAAGAGACCTATCTTGTCAATATTCTCCAACCACGTGCCAACTGCTTGCGCACATCTTGCAACTGTTGCTCCATCAAGGACACGATGATCAGCACTCCAGCTAAGAATGACCTGCTCTCTCTTTACAATGCTTTCAATCCCATTCTCGTCGGTCTTGAAGACTGGTACATGTTGAGATCTCCCGATTCCTAAAATCATCACATTGGGCGACAGGATAAGAGGTCCGACGGTGTGTCCTCCAATGCTGCCGATATTACTGACGACGATACTGGCCCCCTTCATGTCATCCGGGCCTAGCTTCCCTTCCCTTGCCAATAGGCCAAGGCGTTCAACTTCGGCAGCCAGAGACATAATCGAGTGATCCTGGACATTCCGAAGAACTGGAACGACTAGACCCTTCGGCGTATCCATTGCTACGCCAATGTTGTGCGACCCTTTTATGATCAACTGCGGCTGGCTCGGGTTGGTATCGGTATCTAAAGAAGCGTTGACAGATGGAAATTTCTCAATTGCAATAGAGAGCGCTTTCAGAACAAACGAAAGCGGCGTAAGTTTGGGGCTCGAAGCTTCTGGGCTGGAAAATTGAGAGGTCAGAGCTCGATTATTCGTGAAGCCCTTCCGCATTTTCGTGACATCTGTCATATCAACGATATTCGTGTAAAGAAAATGGGGGATTTCCAGAGACCGCGTCATTGACTGAAACATCTGTCTCTGGACGTGTGTTAACGGTACCACTTGATCTTCAGCTACGATTGTAGCTTTAGACGGGTGACCATTCTGGACGGCAAGTCTTTCTGGGGGTTTTGACGATCTTCTTTCGGCAAGATATCTTTGGACGTCCTCTTTCTGTACTCTTCCCCCCTTTCCGGTGCCTTCAATCTCGGCAAGATCGAGATTGTGTTCTTTTGTCATGTGTCTAACAGCGGGAATAACGAGGCCGGAGTTCTTTGGCGCCGAATTTGGAGCAAATGAATCCAGTGAGGCTGCGGAATCTTCGGTGGTTCTTGGTATCGGATCCCGGGTTGGAAAACCTCCGGGCTCCGAAACTTCACTCTTTGGAGCTAATGTCGGTTTCTCTTCGCCTTCCACATCAATGTCGATGAGGGGCTTGTTAAAGTCAGAGATGGAAAAATAAGACGAAGTAGTCAAGCGGAGTAGATGCAGTACTTACACTCCCCACTGCAGCCATCTCATCGACTTCATAGTGAAGCTTGGTGATGACTCCATCAAATCTAGATGTGATCTGACGTTCATTGTTAGGGGGCGTCATATTCTTCTTAACCTGGGCTACATACATACCTCCACTGAAGCTTTATCGGACTGAACTTCACATATGGGTTCAAATTGTTGGATCTTGTCTCCTGGTTTCACCAACCAACTAATGATTTGACACTCTGTAATGCCTGAACAAATCAGCTTTAGTCTATCGCATCATTATTTCAACCGGTGAACCAACCTTCGCCAATATCAGCAAGAAGATACGGCTTAACCGTCTTCAAAGTTCTTGTATTAGAAAACTGTTGGCGAAATACAAATGTACTTGAGCTCCTTTGAACAGAGGCGTGCAAGGATTGCGACAGCCTTGCACTCCGCTTAATGACGCTGCGCATTTTCGATGGGCGTTGGGTCTGATCGAAAGAGCAGGACCAGAGACCCAGAAAGTAAAGACCATTGACTATTATTACACATACGTTCCACGTCAAAGTCCGGAAATTAACTTAGGGAGGCTTGCTCCGTTCAACCCCATGGGGATGTGTGACTATTGCCGCGGGATCGTCCCTCGGGCCCAAAAGTGGTGCCCGACCCCCAAGACCGGATGTATACCGATGCATTCCGATTCAGGCCTTCGGATCGCAAAGATATCGTGACTCCTTTGTCCATCATGGTTGCATGTGACTAATGCCCCGAATCATCCGGCAGCTCGGAGGTTAAATCTGGAGGGGAAGAAAAGACCGACTCTAGCCGGCTCCAATGGCAACCTTGCGTCCATCAATGGTAACTCTATCAAAACGTATGTTCTGGAGTTCAGTGTCTTGAATTAAGGCCCATGTTTCGTTACCAGACTTCACAAGGCATCTTTCCCGGCTAAACTGTCAATATGAGAAGCATCTGGCGAAAGAGTCCTCGGGGTGCTGTGAGCCTCTCATCTCGCAATGCGAAGGCCAGAATATTGCCATTGCAACCTAGACGATGGAGTTCAACGGCAGCAGTAGAGGCTGATCCTCTACAGTAAGTGATATGATAATATGGCCAATTTTGTCTGTCTCTAAATATGTTTTCCCAGGCCACGTTTCCCTGGCGCGCCAAAAAGTCGCCTTACGAAGACAATGGACTGGGTTGTGCCAGCTGAGAAACCCGTCATTCCGACATTCAGTATCATGAACGCCGACGGCATCGTAGAAGACGAGAGCCGAATATCTTCAGATTTGACCAATGAGCAGATCTTAAAATGGTACAAAAACATGCTTATCGGTAAGTCGTTTCGGTCATACAGAACTTTAAGGATGATATTAATATTACCAAGTTAACATCATGGACACTATCATGTTTGACGCTCAAAGACATGGCCGAGTTAGCTTTTACATGGTGAGTGCCTATTTATCTGTGTGCTATCTCCTTGTTAACGCAGGGTTTATAGGTCTCTCATGGAGAAGAAGCTGTGATGGTTGGATCAGCCGCAGCGTTTTCGCTAGGAGATGTCATCACAACTCAATACCGGGAGCATGGAGTATTCCTGCAGCGCGGCTTCGAAATAAAGGACTTCATGAGTCAACTCACTGCTAATCGAAATGACCCTGGAAAAGGTCGCAATATGCCAGTTCATTACAGCGGGAAGAGCAAAGTAAATATCGTACGTCAACCCATATCATTTTCAAAACATATTCTGATAATTTATCGTAGCACGCGGTCGCGTCGAACCTTGGAACCCAGATCCCACATGCCACAGGCGCGGGACTCGCCTTGAAGATGGAGTCTCTAGAAGACTCTACAAAGGAACGTCGAATTGCTGTTGCGTACTTTGGCGAAGGAGCGGCAAGCGAGGGCGACTTTCACGGAGGTCTCAATATGGCCGCCACACAAGACTGCCCAGTTGTCTTCATTTGCCGCAATAACGGGTATGCCATCTCCACTGCTGCCGCAGACCAGTATCGCGGCGATGGTGTGTCAAGCCGAGGAGCAGGTTATGGCATTGAGACGCTGCGTGTGGATGGTACGGACATCTTCGCCGTCTACGAAGCCGCCAAGGAAGCTCGTCGAAGAGCGCTTGAGGGCAACTGTCGCCCTATTCTACTTGAAGTGATGAGTTATCGAATTTCCCACCACAGCACAAGCGACGATAGCTCGGCCTACCGCAGCCGGGATGAAGTCGCACATTGGCAAGCTGCGCGACGCAACCCGATAGGCCGCTTGAAGAAGTGGTTGGAGAATAAAGGACTTTGGAATGAAGAGATGGATAAAGAAGCCAAGGCACAAATTCGCAAGGACATCATCCGCGAATTGACGGCCGCCGAGAGGGAGCGCAAACCTGCGCTTAGTGCAGTCTTTGATGATGTGTATGCGGAGTTGACGGAGGAGATGAAGGCTCAAAAAGAAGAGTTGCGAAGGATGATGACGAAGTATCCTGCAGAATACGACTTCGATGAGCACGAGGGCGGTCTTCGGGAACTTTGATGCCTTGGGAATAGCCTGTTTTCTTTATGAGACTTGAAGCGCCTTGCTTATTTCCCGAATCCTGGAGGCTAAGAATATTGAATCATTTAGCATCTTACAAGAAAGAGATATTAATTGACCTCTTTAGCGCATTAACGAGGCCGGGTTGAACTGATCCTCGCATCAAATTGAACAGAAGAACCTTTTAGAATTTCCAGATCATGTAATTAAATGTCCAATTCGAAATCTCTACTAAAATCCTAAGAACCATCCTTCATCCCGATATCTTGAAGAGTCGCGCGCTCTCAATAATCCATACTTTCGAGAATCCCATCGTAAATCCCTGCCGTCGAGCGTTAGCAAAGTCATTGTTAACTGAGAAGAACTGCACCTACTGGCAACATCAGGAAAGATGTATTTTTCGTATGCTAATCCAGTATGCGTGGTCCATCCTGCGATTCTCTTCACTGGAGCCTTCAAGTGGAGGAAGCTGGCCTCTTGTAGAGTCGCCGCGACTTCTGCACCGACTCCAAAATTGACCATACTTTCATGGACGACAATCGCGCGACCTGTTCTTGACACGCTCTCAATAATTGTTTGACGGTCCCAAGGATAGATCGTTCTCAAATCGATCAGTTCGATGTTGATCCCAGGACGGTCTCGTTCAGCTGCTTCGATTGCAGCGGCGCAAGTATACAGCGGTCGACCATATGATATGATAGTGAGGTCGGCACCGGGTTTTATTATTTCTGCTTTGCTGATCGGTAAAGTGTATAGTTGATCAGGAACTTCCTCCACGGCCGCTCGATACAGGATCTTGGGTTCCATGAAGATGACGGGGTCCTTAGACTCAAGGATGGCCGAGAGCAATAAGCCCTTAGCTTGAGAGGGTGATCTGGGCATGACAACTTTAAAGCCAGGGATGTGACAAAAGAGCGACTCCGGTGATTGCGTATGGTATCTATCTGGTGTCAGTAAGCTCGAGGCGTAGTGGTGTCTTAACCGCGCGTATACTTACAACGCCCCGTGCCCGACACCGCCGCAAGGCATCCGAATAACAAGTCCTCCTACATTTGTTCCCGTCTTCCCTTCTCTGTATCTGAACTTTGCTGCCTCATTCACAATCTGGTCAAACGCCGGGAATGTGTAATCGGCAAACTGGATCTCGACGCAGGGCTTCATTCCTTCAGCCGCAGCGCCAATTGCCGTTCCTACGATTCCTTGCTCCGTCAAAGGGGTGTTGAACACCCGGTTCGATCCAAACTCATCTTGCAGTCCACTGGTGCATCGAAACACGCCCCCAAAAGCGACATCCTCACCAAAACAAAGGACTTTGGGTGAGGCCTTGAGCGCCGTTCTCAGAGCATCATTCACAGACTGGAAGAGGTTTAGACGCTTCGTAGGGCCGCCTTGAGGCAGCTCGGGTGATTGCGACAGCGTGTCTCGTTTGTGATGAAGTAGGGAAGTTTTCGCGAAGTCGATGGGCACGTTCAGTCGGCGAGTCGCCGGGGCAGCAGCCTGTGATGCATATTTCCGTGACTGGCGGACGATAGAAGTCCCTAAGATCTGAGTCCGTGGCATCGTGAATGCACGGTGATTAATGCCGTAAGCACAAGTAAGTCGCGATCTCCTCAACGGCCAAAATGATTGAGATGCACGTGAAACAGCTTCATCATTGCCAGTCTACATACATCATTGGTGCCGTTTGTATCCGATTTGAGATGCCCGATCGCTTAGAACCGGTTGAATGCAGACAATGAAAGCTTACCCCGAGTTCCCCGGATCTCAGCTGTTGGAGTCGCCCGGAGTACGGAGACCAGATTGCGACGCCACGGGCCGAACGGATCTTCAACCAAAACAACCAGTAACTTCTCGCTTTCATAGGCTAAGACAAGACCCATCGCCGGAATAAATGCCAATTGATTCCGGGACATGACTGGGGTTCTTGGCTGTTCACAAAGAGATGACGGGATTCATGCTTCGGTTCCAGTTCTGACACCGATACCGTGGTAGAGGTTGTGGCCGAGGCTCGGCAAGAAACATCATGACAGATCTAAATGTGAGTTATCAATGCAGTGGAGCTGAAATAGGATTAGGCGTACAGCAAACAATCCTTCCTCAATCTTAGTCCACAAGGCTTGTGAGTCTCTGGGACCATGATTGCGTGAGCAGCGAAAACGTTGATGAATGGTTCTTTATTTCAGGCTCATACCAGCAATTAGACAACTCCTTTACAGCTTAGCCATGTTAATCATAATCGTCTTCCTCTCCGTGTACGCCCGCAGCGCATCGATGCCATTTTCTCGTCCGACACCGGACGTCTTGCTTCCGCCAAACGGCGCCTGCAAGAAGCACAAGCTCACGCAGTTGATGCCCACCATACCAGACTCGAACTCTGAGGCCACCCGCATAGCCCTGTTGATGTCCTGCGTGAAGACGCCCGCCATGAGACCGAACTCGGTGTCGTTGGCCTTTTGGATGATCTCCTCCTCGGTCTTGAACTTGTTCAGGACGGCGACAGGGCCGAAGATCTCGTTGCGGCAGATCTCGGCGTCTTGAGAGACACCCTCGAAGACGGTAGGCTGGATGTAGAAGCCCTGGTAGGTAGAGGGTTAGTTTACTGTTCTACTGCGAGTACACATGTGAATGAAGTTTATGTTTCTTACCTCCTTTCCGATTCTCTCGCCACCAGCGATGAGCTTTCCTTGGCTCTTGCCGC
The DNA here is from genome assembly GCA_012184525.1 of Xenoacremonium recifei. Lineage (NCBI taxonomy): Eukaryota > Fungi > Ascomycota > Sordariomycetes > Hypocreales > Nectriaceae > Xenoacremonium > Xenoacremonium recifei. The sequence goes on along the minus strand of WOFQ01000002.1, from coordinate 1,350,077 downwards.
GCTCGATGAATCCAGACACCCGTTCGAATTGAGACTTGTCGATGAGAGGACCCAGAGTAGTGGCGTCGTCATCAGGGTCACCGGCCTCGCTAGCCTTCTCGATCATCTTCTTCTTGTAGGCCTCCACGAACTTGTCGTAGATACCCTCCTGGACATACAGTCTGCTGGCAGCGAAGCAGACTTGACCAGTATTGGCAGTGATACCCATGACAGCCCAGTTGACGGCATTCTCAAAGTCGGCGTCATCAAAGACAACGGCAGGGCTCTTACCACCGAGCTCCAGGGTGATTCGCTTCAAGTTGCTCTTCGATGACATCTCTTGGATCTTACGACCGGTAGCAGTCGAACCAGTGAAGCTGATCTTGTTGACCTTCATGTGACTGGCGAGCAGTGCACCGCTGCTTCCATCACCGGACAGAATCTGGAAGACGCCCGGAGGAAAACCGGCCTCCTTGATCAACGTCCCGAGGGCCAGAGCAGAGAAGGGTGTCTTTTCTGAAGGCTTGAGGATAAAGGTGTTGCCAGTGGCGAGAGCAGGTCCAGCCTTCATACCAACGTTCCCGAGGGGGCCATTCCACGGGATGATGGATGCGCAGACACCCAATGGCTCGTTTCGGACAATCTTCATGAAGCCATCCTCCTGGGGAAAAGATTCACCAGCGAACTTGTCAATCCTACGGCAGGGTTAGCTCCTCAATCATTTCCTACTCATTCAGACGAGTTTCACTTACCAGCCCGCAAAATATCGGAAACCCTCAGCGCAAAGGTTGACCTCAAAGGAGCCGAAAGAGCCAAAGGGAGCGCCCAGATTGATCCGGGTCAACGCAGCCAGTTCCTTGCCATTGGCTTCAATGAGGTCGGCCAATCGCAGCATGCAGTCGCGACGGACGTTAGGAGGAGTTTTTCGCCAGGTCTTGAAGGCCTCGCGCGCAGCGTCCACGGCGATATCCACATCTTCCTGGCCAGCTAGTGCTACATCGTTGGCTACGAGCGTGTCATCGCGGGGGTTGTGCACTTCAATCTTCTTGCTGTTCTTGGACTCAATGTACTGGCAGCTCGTCAGAATGAGCACTTGGCTAACTGAATGGATCACTCACCTCGTTGTTGATGAATAATAGCTTGGGTAGGTTCTCGCGGCTGTGGGGGATCTTGAAGACCTGAGGACCGGCCTTCTCCTTCAAACTTGAGCCGAGGGCAGCCATTTTCGCAGTCTAGATCAACTACTCGCTCTTTCCGGGGTATACGGTATTAGATCGATTCAGGAGATCACAGAAGATCAGCTTTCGCCTCGTATATCAACACAACCGGGCTTTTGAGAGCACAGCAATGCTTTGAAATCTGGTACGGAGTTTTGGCAGCTATTATCTCCGCTAACCAGGGCAAATGCCATCCCTCCCTACCCGAACAACAGAGAATGCGGGGGATTTGCCTCGCTGGAGGGGTGTCTTCTTCCGATGAGCTGGGCGCCGAGTCAGTGGCCACTGCTAAGGCCGGGCGCTTGACTCAGGCCGCTGGAGAGCCCACGTTAGTGCTTTAGCGGATTGCTGCAGTGGATCACGCGCTGTAGCGTTTGCGGGGTATCGCTGCTTCTCCGCAAAATGCTTTCCTGGTGGAGCATGGGAACTGAAATCCGCTGCTGCCCTCGGCTCTCACCAACCGGGCAGGGCGAGCTCAGACGGGAATCAGCTGGACGAAGGATGAACTATGTAAGAAGTGCGAGTCCGTGATGCTGTGAGTGTGATTATGCACGGATATTGTGTCCGAAGTCGACGTTACTGATATTGCCAGCTGAATCTACGACCTTGAAACCCCTGAACTACATCCGCTGTAAAAATGGCCGGGCCTCAGATTCCCTCAACGATGAAGGCGGGGCAATGGGATGTGGTGAGTTTCCACTTACAAGAGAACCCCTTTGAGCAGCTTACTGATGACTTGCGTATATCAGAAAGAGAAAAAGGTCGTCATCAATGAAGTCCCTGTGCCAACCCCTGGTCCCAATGAGTTCCTGGTCAAGATCCGCTCGGCCTCGCTGTGCCATAGCGACATCATGGCCATCGAGAACAACACCGAGACTGTGACTCTGGGTCATGAAGGTCTCGGCCACATCGTCTCTATGCATCCCTCAACTGAGGGCAAGGATTTCCAGATCGGCGATCCCGTAGGCTTCTTGTACATTCTCGGGTCCTGTTTTGAGTGCGATGGGTGCATGATTCACAATCTCTATTGCGAGACAGGCAACCAAAAGCTCCAGGGCTTTGTCGTAGATGGCTTCTTCGCCGAGTATGCTCTCGTCGATATCCACAACGCCGTGAAACTAGACGAGAAGCGCTGGAACATGGACAGTGGATGCGCCATCTTCTGTGCCGGAATCACTGCATTCCACTCTATCGACAGTTGCAACCTCTCTCCCGGAGACTGGTTCGGTGTCATTGGGTGTGGTGGTCTGGGCCAAGTTGCTACCCAATACGCAAAGGCTATGGGCTTGAAGGTGGTTGCTATCGACATCCAAGACGCTAATCTCGAGGAGACCAAGAAGCAGGGCGCAGATGCCGTCTTCAATTCCAAGGACAATCCCAACTACGTTGAGGAGATCAAGAAGTTGACCGGCAGTGGTGTCAAGGCCGTCGCTGTTTACACAAATTCTCATCGCGCCTACCAAGGAGCGCCCTCAATCATCAAACTGGGAGGTATACTGATGATCATCGGTATCCCGCCCGGCAACCTGGAGGCTAGCTACATGGACCTCGTGATGGGCAAGTACAAGATTAGGTCAGACAACACCAGCATTCCGCAAAGAATGGGCAAGGCTGTCAGGTTTACCGAGGAGCATAATATCATGCCTGTCGTTGAGATCCGTGGTGGATTGGAGGCACTACCACAGATGGTTCAGGAAATGAGAGAAGGTCGCATCAAGACCCGGACTGGTGTGGCTTTTAAGTAAGCATCTCACAATGCCACTATCCCAGGGCTTCCGTATGATGAATAAACTGTAAAATATAGTTTATTATCTCCCTGAGTGATTGTTATGTTGCAGCCTGATGAGATCTTCATGGTATGTTTAGTCAACTACACCTAACAGGAGAAAGCTTGCCCTTGTGACAGAATGGAAACAATATTTGTGTATTTGGTGGGAATGACGATTTTTAAAATTTACAAATTTGATTCGCTTTCCTGAAAACCCTTTCTCCTACCTAGCTGCACGTTTCCCGGGTTGTCTGTTTTACTGCCCAATATGACCCCATCTCACAGGCAACACGTCAAGCTTCTTAGAGACGCGACATACGACCTGCCGATAGTCTTGCAGCACCATCAATCGCAATATCCTCTCCATTCCTGTAAGATGTCAATATGGTTGATCACTGAGATAAGCGTCACTCGAAACTTACACATATCCTCCAGCGCGGGAGCACAGGAACACAGCGACACCAGCAATATCCTCCGCCTCACCCAAACGACCCATCGGGTTATCCTTGCTCAGCTCTTCAATACCACCCAGGTTGTTGATCAATCCTTGAGCCAGCTTTGAAGGAAAGAAACCGGGTGCGATAATGTTTGATGTGATATTCCGAGGTCCCAACTCGACAGCCAAGTTTCGGCCCAGGTGGTTGACGGCGGCTTTTGAGGTAGAGTACATGATGGTTCCGTGCTCGTGCACATGCGGCACGTTGTTACCAGCGGTTGAGCTGATAATGATGACTCTAGCGGGATCTGACTTTGATGCAGCAGCGTCTAGAAGAGGCAGAGACCTGAAAAAAGACTGTCAGTGAGATTCTCATAACAACGACTAGTTTCTCACTTTTGTACGAGCTCAAACACACCCCGAACATTCAAGTCCAGGATCTTAATCGAACTACTCGGCGGCGCATCCTCAAACCTCGAGCCCCAAGCTGCACCAGCATTGCACACCAAGATGTTAAGTCCCTTGTTTCCAAGATGACCCTTCACCTCGCCCACGAGCCTCACAATGTCATCCGAATCAGCGACGTTAGCTGCGATGCCGACGGCCTTTCCCTTGATCCCCGGCAGTCGGTTCAGCTTCTCGACCGCCTGGTCAATGCCCTGCTCGCCACCGCGCTTCCGAGCCGTGATAATGACCATCGAGCACCCAGCGCGCAGGAACGCCGTCGCCATGTGCAGTCCAAGACCGCGCGAGCCGCCGGTTATGAGGGCTGTCTTGCCCGCGAGCGAGAACATGCTCTCGAAGTTCCTGAGTTCCGACATGATGGAGGCGTACAGTCAAACAAACACAAGTCAAAGCAATGCCAGAAAGCAATATTCAATTCTTCTTGCTTCGATTCAGTGAAATAGAGTCCGCAGGCCCAGCCAACCATGGCTTGGTGTTTTTGCCGAGCTGCGGCGCTCTAGCCGTGGCTAGTGACCGGCTCCTCCAACCGCCCAGCCGGAGCTTGCGCGGGGACTGGCCGGGGCTCGCGTGCTGTTTTACCCCGCGTATCCCCCGGCAGTGGCGATGCCTACAGAATGTGAGGATCGATTTTGCTCTTTGGGGGTCATTGCCTAGAGCAGTTAGTTGCTGGCTGAAGTCCTCTGGATGTATGCTCCGCCGTAGGTGCCGAGGTCGTCCGGGTTGAGGCCCAGGCCCAGCTGGGTACCTCCAACAGCGATATCTTCGTCATTAGAAACGTAGCTCAAATATTCACGATCTTTTCTCAGTGACCTTTGTTCAATTCGTGTTACTCGTCCGTCTCGCGATCCCATCCTCATCCTCCTGACAGTGCGGCTTGCCAGCCTCTCCCGTCTGTCTGCCTACCATGCCCTTCGCCTCACTTTACCCGACGCTTGACATCCCTCAGACAAACATCCTCACTTATCTGTTTGAAAGCGGCCCAGTGTCGGATGAGGCGATATGGCTGGACAGCAAGGACCCTGAGAAGTGCCTCTCCCCAAAGCAGATGCTGCAATGGGTGAAGCGACTGGGATTCGGCTTGGAGCGGCTGGGACTTCAGAAGGGTGATGTGGTGATGCTGTGCACACCAAATCACATCTTCGTCCCCGCGGCGTATCTCGGAATTGTCGGTTCTGGCTTCATCTTCAGCGGCGCCAACCCGGCGTACACTGTCCCAGGTATGAGATATCTCCTGAAGCAGCTCATCCGGCGCTCACTGACTGTGCAGAACTCATCCACCAAATCAACAACACTACGGCCAAGGCCATCCTCGTTCATCCTACAATGCTGAAGCCCATCCTAGAGGCGGCGTCTAAGACAGGAATTCCCAAGGAGCGTATCTTCCAATTCTCGGATACCGAGAACCCGGCTCAACTTGGCATCCCGGACTGGACAGCCATGATTGGAACTCCAAGTGAGGGTGCTGGTTGGCGATGGCCTGAAATGAGCCCACAGGAGTCTGCCAACACCATTGCAAGCATCAATTACAGCTCCGGAACCACTGGTCTGCCTAAGGGTGTCTGTGTCTCTCACTACAACCTCATCGCCAACGTTGCGCAGACAATCTTCATGAGATATGCTCACAAGCCCTACCCCTTTGAGAAGCGACCACAGGAGCGATGGGTTGGCTTCCTCCCACTATACCACGCGTACGGCCAGTTATACACGATTCTCATGGCCATCAAGCTAGACGTTCCCATCTACATCATGACTGAGTTCCGATACGAAGACTTCCTCTTCGTCGTGGGCAAGTACCGCATCACCAGCCTGCAAATCGCACCCCCCATTCTGGTCATGCTGTCAAAGCGGCCAGAGACAGCTCGGTACGACATTTCCAGCGTCAAGGATGTACTTTGCGGCGCGGCCCCGCTGTCCAGGGAGCTCCAAAACGAGTGCCAGCGGCGATTCCAGATGCAGATCAACCAGGGCTGGGGCATGACCGAGGTCACTTGCGGCGCCTTACACGTTCCAGGGGGTATCAAGGATGACACGGGTTCGGTTGGTCAGCTTGACCCCAACTGCGAGTGCAAGCTAGTCGACGAGGATGGCAAGGAAGTGGAGCTGGGCAAGCCAGGGGAGATGTACGTGAGGGGTCCGAACGTGTGTATGAAGTATTGGAGAAATGAGGAGGCGACAAAGGAGACGTTGGACGATGATGGCTGGTTGAAGACTGGTGACATTGCGGTTTGCAACAAGGAGGGTTTCTTCTGGATCGTTGACAGGAAGAAGGTACGTAAGGAGAGTGCTCATGTGCTGATTTATGTAACTGACATGGATTTCCAGGAGCTCATTAAAGTTAATGCTCTGCAAGTTGCTCCGGCAGAGCTTGAAGCGACTCTCCTGGAGAACGAGCACGTCGCAGATGCTGCAGTCGTGGGGATCACATTGTAAGAGACCGACCCTAATGACAACTGAGGCATTCACTAACAAAACAACAGAAAGGGAGATGAGTGGCCAAGAGCTTACGTGGTCCTACAAGAGATCTCCAAGAATAAGGTCACGGCAGAGGACATACAGAACTGGATCGCAAAGCGCGTGGCCAAGCACAAGCGGCTCGTGGGTGGAGTGGTGTTCATCGACGAAGTGCCCAAGCTAGCAAGTGGCAAGATCCAGCGAAAGACCATGAGGGAGTGGGCGAAGAGAGACGCCGCGGAGATCGAGAAGAGCGGGGAGAAGCCCAAGGCGAAGCTGTAGAGATGTGCGTGCATAAAGGCGGCGACTAGACAAGACACTTGATAGATACCGGAAAGAGAGTAAACGGATGCAATGTCATGTAAGACTGGAGCACTAGTTACCTGTTGAGCTAGCATTGTGGGAGAGTCTGGCCAGCCATGCTTGGTTAGGGTGATGCCAGAATGCAACGCAGAAGGCCCTCCCTATGAGTTCCTCAACTACTCCGTATTGCCAATGCACTCAATGCACCACTCCATGACACAGATAATCCTGGTCAGCCCTGCTCCAAGTCTGAGGGGATCTCATCACAGACCATCTACCCCAATTACACCCACACCTTTGGTCAGCAAGTTCCTGGTCATCCATTTTCCGGCCAACTAGTCACGCGCGCCCCCTCTTGTTGGGGTTCGTTTTCTACCGAGCTAATAACTTGCATCGGTTCTCTTTTCCCGGCTGTCCAGGATTCCCATCCCAAGCCTCCCCCACACCCGCAGCTAGCCCCCGGACTCTTCCCCCACACTCAATTCCACTCCGCAACGCAACGCCGCATTATCACAGTCAAGGGGCGAAAGGACGAGCTGAATTGCGGTGTCAATTAGCGTCGTGCTGGCATTGGGCAAGCTCTCGAGTCATGTTGCCCTCCCTGCTCGTCCCTCGCTTGACTCGAGTGCCCAGATCCCGCTGGCACCCCGGCCTGTCCAGCTAGTCTCCCCAACACCGCTTCCCCTCCATATGCGTGCCAGATTTCCAATAGCCACGGCTCGATTGCTATAGTGCCGCTGGCAACACTGACCCGTTGGCCCAGTTTGCCCCGTTGATGGACGGGCCCGCGCAGGAACATGGCACCATAGACCCTATCCACGAGGCATGGCCTCACAGAAAGCGCCGGACTCCGCGTCTGGTCCGGTACAGCTGTTGAGCTTCCCCAACTCTTCTTTTAAGAAGCTTCTCGTCCTCCCGGAGATCTCGTTGGGTTCCTGTTGTCTTTATCCTCAGTCGCCTCTTGTGTGTTGTCTGCAGTCTTGTCACCGGCCAAATACTCTAAGATTCCCCCTTCACAACCATGGCCGACTTCCTTATCCCCAATTCCACACACCCCGGCGACCTTGACGCCAGCCGGCGGTTGGCGGCGCCCATCCACGAGGAGCGACACATCCGCATCATCTGTGTCGGTGCCGGCGCCTCAGGCCTGTTGATGGCCTACAAGTTGCAAAAGCACTTCAACAACTTCGACCTGCAAGTCTACGAGAAGAACCCCGAAGTAGCGGGGACGTGGTTTGAGAACCGGTACCCGGGTAAGCCTTTTCCGGCAGAAAGAAATTCGCACTCAACATAACAGTCAACTAACATGACCACGCTAGGATGCGCCTGCGACGTGCCCTCTCACAACTACACCTGGAGCTTTGAGCCCAAGCTGGACTGGTCCGCTGTCTATCCTCCGGCCCGTGAGATCTTCGCCTACTTTGACGGGTTCGCCAACAAGTATGGCTTGAAGCAGTACATCAAGACCCAGCACCAGGTCATTGGCGCGTACTGGGACCACAATCGGGGAGGCTACGATGTCAAGGTCAAGGACGTTGTGAGCGGCACTGTGATTAGCGACCACTGCGACATCCTCATCAATGCTGGTGGTATCTTAAACAACTGGAAGTGGCCGGCGATCCCCGGTCTGGAGAAGTACAAGGGAACTCTGCTGCACACTGCCAATTGGGACGACTCAGTATCTCTGGAGGGCAAGCATGTCGGTCTCATTGGCAACGGGTAAGTTCAAAGTTGTCTGTCTCGTCTAAACACAGCGCTGACTCTCTCAAGTTCCTCTGGTATCCAGGTTCTCCCTGCCATCCGCGAGAAGTGTAAGAAGGTCACCACCTTCATCCGAGAACCGACCTGGGTCTCACCTGTCCAGGGCCTCGAGCAGCACCTCTTCACGCCCCAAGAGCTCGACGAGTTCGTCAACAAGCCCGGCGCCCTGACCAACTACCGCAAAGGCATCGAGACGGGCCTTAATGCGCAGTTCGGCATCTTCCTCAAGAACAACCAGGTCAATGTCGACACGCATAAGTACATGCTGCAGCAGATGAAGGAGAAGCTCGGCAACAAATTCCTCGAGGAGAAGCTAATCCCCGACTGGAGCGTTGGCTGCCGGCGCTTGACCCCTGGCGTCAACTACCTCGAGTCGCTGACCAAGCCCAACGTCGAGGTCGTGTATGGTGAGATCAACGCCGTCACCGAGAAGGGCTGCCTTTGCGACAACGGCCAGGAGTATCCCGTAGATGTTCTCATCTGTGCCACCGGCTTTGACACCACCTTCAAGCCACGCTTCCCCGTCATCAACCCCGAGGGCCGCAACCTCCAGGACAAGTGGGCGCAAGACCCCGAGTCGTACTTTGGTGTCGCTGCCGCCGACTATCCCAACTATCTCATCTTCCTTGGCCCCAACTGCCCCATCGGCAACGGCCCCGTGCTATCAGCCATCGAGGCCCAGGCCGATTGGATGTGCAAGGTCATCGACCGCTACCAGGTGAACAACATCGCGCGTTTCGCTCCCAAGGCCGAGGCTGTGCGTGACTTCGTCGAGTTCAAGGACCACTTCATGCAGGGCACCGTCTGGGCCGACCCCTGCCGCTCCTGGTACAAGAACCGCGCCGACGGACCGATCCTGGCTCTTTGGCCAGGCTCAACGCTTCACTACATCGAGGCGTTGCGCGATGTGCGCTTCGATGATCTCGAGGTGTCCTACGCTGGTAACCGCTTCGCCTGGCTGGGCAACGGGTACTCACGCACCGAGCTGGACGATACGGCGGATCTGGCGTACTACATCCGTGAGGTAGATGATGATGCGCCTCTCACCACAGGTGGGCGACGGAAGTTGATCAGCAAGAGCGGTACTATCCACGGGGATAGGAACTCGGTGAGCTGGTCAGGGAACAAGGAGGCAAATGAGGCGCCAAAGGACCAAGCCCGGTTGTAAATGGTGAATGGATAGATTTCATGTATTAGCGTTTGTAATGTTAGCTGCAAAAATTAGAAGTCGAAGTTCATATCATCCGCTTGATAGCGTCTTGTGCTAGCCATGTAGCCCTCTTAGCGTTGCAGTCTCTCATTCTAAATCCAGACAAGATATTCGTGCGGAGGAAGATCAAGGCCTCTTCCTAATACGAGGAGAGTTTGTTTATTTAAGCTAAATTTTGATGCAATTTTGAATGTTAATTTGGTGTTTGACTATTGTTTCATCTCGTGTTGTGTCAAGCTGCATGAACTCAAATCATCCAGACTCGACAACCCTACTTGTTTATTTACAACATATACTTGCAGTATTGTGCCCAGGCGTATTGAAACTAACCAAGAAAAAACAACACACATACGAAATAGCTATTTCGAATTGTGACAGGTCGTACTTAACGGTTGGAAGCTTATGAGCATGGGAAACGAGTCTCAAGCCAGACTCTGAGCTACCCTATATCTACCCTACACCGTGGCTCGCTTTTGAGTGGCGTGGAATTATCGCATCAGAGTATTCTGCAAGCACTACCGGAGCGCGTCCGTCACGTGTTTTGCAGATAGAGTTGCGCCTTGGCGCCGATCCGCTCCTTACCAGGTCGTGGATAAAGGACTGACTTTGAGCCCAGTCTCGAGAGAGTCGTTGGAGCCATCCGTCAGCCGGAGGATGCTGTATTGACAGGGCGCCGCTGTTGAACAAGACCTCAATCAATTATGTCACCACCCCAAAACAGGGCGGCAGAGATCTTGAAACATATTTAAATCAGTAATCACTAAATAAACGTAATGCGTATCACGTATCATCACGGCAATCTGCAGGAGATCGACAGTGGAAGAAGAAACGTTAGCCAGTGCAACGGCGCATTGGATCGAACGCCTGACACAGCCCCACTGGATGTCTGACTGTGCATATTCCGGGGAATCGGATGTGCCTTGCTGATGGATCTGGGAGGCAAGGAGGGCGAGGGGATCGGATCGCCGAGACATGCCAGAGGAGAGGAGACTCTGGCGTTGCGGGCTTCTGGAAACTGAGGGGAAGCAGTGATGGATCTATCATATCATGAGGGACTCCGGAGCGGCCGAGCAGCGATTGGGCTAGCATGGAAAGTAAAAAAAAAAACGGCTGGCAGATAGTCGGGGGTTGTCAAATTCCTCAGCCTGCCGCCCCTGGAGTGTTCAGTAATCAAAGGGTCCGAGTCGTGTTCCACTCGGAGGGGTAGATCCGGGTCTCACACGGCGGCGCAGGACAGGTTCCGAGAGATGAGGGGAGCCATTCTTTTGAGACAGGGCGACAGGATAATGATGACTGCACTGGAGCGACTCACAACCCCCCCCCCCTTCTCGCGACACTGCGCAAGCTTCAAGCCTCGCTGCGGCCAGAAACGTCACTGGGCCTAGACTCGAGTCTGGAAAGAAGGGGGATCTCGAGGAGAGCCTCCACCAGTTGCCAGCGCTAGCCCTGATGCGACGCCAGACCCAGATATCGCGAGATGGTGTTGTCGCACTCAGCGCTGATTCGGTCAGACAAGACAAGCCAAAGCCTGCACTGCAAATAGTTTCTCCATTCCCGTCCCGGATCGAGGCCCCACTGCTGCCACATTTCCCTCCCCGATTCCCTTCGTCCCTCGAGAGACGGAATATCAAGCAAGCGAGTGAGTGTTGGACGCCCAGCGAGCCGCGTCGATGTGCCCTCGCCGCGACTGCGACGCTGAAGACGAAGACGACGACGACGATAATGGATGACCGCAGCGGCTTCCAGCAGGGCCAACAGGGCCAACAGCAGCAACCTCAGCAGCAACATCCCCCTCAACCCCCGCCGCAGCAGTACCAACAGCCGCAGCAACACTACCAGTACCAGCATCAGCATCAGCCCCAGTACCAGCAGCCTCACCCACCACCTCACCACCAGCAACCCCTCTTCATCCAGAGCAACGTCCACGGCCAGGTCGTCAACCAGTACCGCTCCGCCTGCGTTGAGTGCCAGCGCAGAAAACAGCGGGTTTGCCACCCCCGTTCCCCTCAACTAATCCTCCTACTGACCCTCACCAGTGCAGCCGCGTCTGGCCCTGCAATCACTGCCTCAAGCGCAAGATCGCCGACCAGTGTCGCTTCATTAACCCGCCGCTGGACCGTCCACTCATTGCGCCTCCAGAGACGCAGCGCAGCAAGCGGCCGCTCCCTGATGAGCAGTTTGGCGGCGCGAGCGCTGACGAAGATGATGGCGACCTGGGCTTCGAGGCTCTGGGGTACATGGCCGGGCCCCTGCTCTCCAGTCTCGGTCTAGACCCTTCGGTGAGTGAGCCTTACTGACTCCAAAGGACCATCAACTCACCGGCAGCGCAGAAGACAAAGCAGCCTGAAGACCTGGACTGGGTCAATGTCAGCACCTGTCCGCAATTGCAGTATGCGCTAAAGATCCTGCCCGCGCGGGCCCAGATGGGTGAGTGAGCTCAACTGCGCGACATTCATCGCGGCGCATTGACATGAGAACTCTAGATGCTCTGCTGCAGAGCTTCTTCGACAACGTCAACTTCCACTACTACATCATCTATCCGCCTGTCTTCCTGCGCGATTATCAAACCTGGTGGGAGCGCATCACCACGCACCAGCCCGTCACGCTGCAGTGGACAAGCCTCCTCATTGTCGTGTGCGCGTGCGCCACTCAGCACTTGGATGTCAGCCTGCGGCCTACGTTCCAGCTGGACCTTGGCGAAGATGTCGAGGTTCTCTCTGACAAGTACCACAAGCTGGGTCGGGAACTGGCCAACACTATTCCCGTCGGCCACTACCATTTGCTCAACGTCCAGCGCATGCTGCATTCAATTTACTGGTACAAAGCTGAGGCGCGGTTCGTCGAGGCTTGGCACGACATTAGCAGGGCCGTTCGTGAAGGCCAAGAGCTTGGTAGGACTCAATTGATCTGATTCCATCGCTGTCTTCTAATTCTCTTCTTAGGTCTGCATCGAGAATCGGAGTCGGACTCATTAACCGAATTTGACCGTGAAATGCGTCGGCGAGTCTGGTGCATCTTAGACACCTGGGACTGGTACGTATCCATCATCTCACTCATTTTCCTTCATCCCAGCCCAGTCTTCTCATCCAAGTAATAGGCAATTCGCATCTGGTCTCTGTCGGCCCACCATCATCGATCACACCGACGTCAACGTCCAACAACCCAATCTCACTCTCGAGGACCTATCACCATCGCCGCTGCTTCACATGAAGCTGCAATCAGAAGTCATCGGCATCCTCACCGCCCGATTTGGTGCACCCAAAAACATCGTCACCCTGGATGAGATCCAAGAGTACAAGCTTCTACTGCAACGATGGATGCAGACCTTTCCCCCCGTCTACGACACCGAAAACCCCGATAAATCCATGGACCAGGCACACCCATGGATCATCCACCATCGCTTCTACATCCATACTATGGCCTACCTCATGGTGTTGAACCCTATGCGGACATACATGGCCAAGCCATACACGATAGGCTCTCCCGAAGCCGAGTTACAACTGCGAGCCGATGGTGTCTATTACTCGTTGAAGAACATGGAGACTACCAGCGCTTGGGTGGATCACGTCTCTCACAAGGATGGCAGATTCCACTTCATCATCTTCTCCCTCTTCGACACTGCTGCCGTCCTATGCACGGCCATTATCAAGGACTTGGACCACACCATCCCGAGGAGGGAGGAAATTTTGGCCACGATCGACTCGTCCGTCACTCTACTCGCACGACTCAACGAGATGTCCAAGACGGCCAAGACATCTTACGAAATCCTCTCTCGACTGGCACGCAGAGTGCCACGACCGTCAAACCCTCCACCGAAGAGGACAAGAGTCGGAGAGGCTGGTCATGGCGGCACAGAGCATCGATACGCCATGAACCCCGGATACCAAGCCGCTTCACCCGCCTCGTCGCACTACCACGAGATCAAGTCCGAGGGCACATCTCCCAGTGCCTGCGCCGCCAGCGCCAGCAGCGTAACCTCAGCATCGACTCCTATGAGCAGTCGTTTGGACAGTGAGGGAATCGCTAGCCCGGGTGCTTCAGACGGTGCGTCTCCGAACGTGGACTTGCAAAGCGCCGACTCGCGCTCTCCTATTCTTACAGGGAACACAATTGTGCACCCTCAAGCTGCCGCTCCCCCACCAACAGGGGTGACTTACCTACAGCCCGGGACCTATATCGATGCCTCTCAGGGTCTGATGCACCCTGGAGTCATGCCACCCCAAGTGCTACCACCACAAGGCGCCGTGGCACCAACAGGACTCGCACCAGGGCCTGTCGGCAGATTCGTACAGCCTTTGCATCCTCCGTTGGTGTACGCTCATCCTGCTGTGTACGCGCAACCGATGCCACCACCACCGCCTGCACCGCAACAACAACCGCAGCCACAAGCAGCAGCACCGCCGCCAGCTCCGATACCCGAGCCCGCACTGCAGGAATACGGCTTTGAGAACCTGACGGATGCCCAACTCGGTGAATTTGCCCAACTGTGGAACTGGCAGAGCTTGAACCTGGACTTCATCAGCTCGGAGAGCGTTGGGCCTCCACCGCCGACTCTGTAGGAGATTTTTATGATTTTTTGTTTTATGGCGTTTGGGTACGGTTACGGGACTTGCGCTTTTAGGCGCCACTACGGGAGGAACGGAACCCACCTCAAGGAATTTTGGGAGTTTGTTTTACTGGAGGTATAGATATTGGGGATCAAGCTGGTCATTTGGACAGGCTGCGGCGTTTGTTAATGACTTATGTGTTCATGTCTGGGAGGAATAGCATGAGTTGATGTTTCACTAGTGAATTCAATTGATGAGTGTATCCCATACACAACATTTCTTCTCAAAGATTTGAAACCTTTCACTGATTCTCTGTTCAGTGTTGCCATCTCTGAAATACAGGAGGAGGATTCGTTGTACGTAAGATATGCTTACCCCATTCCCTAGCGATGAGAGATGGTCTTGCAGCCTCCGACCCGATTACTAGAGATAGCGCCCAAGGGGAATAAACAAGCTGCAATAGCGGCACTTAGGGGACTACGCATAAGACTGTGGGATGCTCTCTTCTTTGCAACAGACCCAGAGTAAATCTAATAATTGATTCAATTCCTTTCATTCTGCTGCAAAAAAATATCAAAATATCCCCTGCATCGGGGAAATGGCTGCACTATGCCAGAGAAATTAAATATCATCTTGACTCTATCCATAACGAGTTCGTAATGTTGTCAGTCTAGTTCTCTCTTTTGAATCCTCCACGTCGTCTCGTCCTTCAAAGATTCTGCATCGCCCCTCACTCGGGAGGTTAGTATACCACTTGACGGGACCCGGTTTGGTATCTCAAGGCCCTGGAGGCAAAGAAGCAACGCCTATCCGAGATATTCAGTCCAGGAGGGTCTCGAGGTCGCTGATTCATCATAAATAAGAGGGAAATAGGTCACGAGCACCATGAAGTGGAACCACAGGAATGCTTCTGCAAACTTGGTGTTGAAGGACTCTTTCGTTATGTATCCAACCGCGGGCGCCATGATAGTGATGAAGATGACACCGGAAACCGTAGGACTCCACCAACCTTGCGACATGAGCGATACCACTGCTTGAATGAGTATCCAATGAGTAAGTCGGGTCAGTTGATCGGTCGGGAAACTGGTGATACCGAGTACGAAAACACCAAAAAATGCCGAAACACCAATCCATATTCAAGGACCAACGAGCACACACATGAGTGCAAGATCCGGTGATCCATTAGCCTTCAGGTCTTGCGCAACTGCTTCCAGTAGACCGAAGACCCCTTTCCACGTCAAGCCGTACGCCATTGTCCAGCTCCAGAATATCACCGATCGAGTGACTGCTGTCCACACCATGAAGGTGTCCCTGAGTTGGTCTCTGACGATCCTATATTCCAACTCTGTTCTTATGCCCATCAACGCCAGCTGCGATGCGGCCGGGGACTCATCTAATGCAGTCTTCTTCAAGAGGACCTTGTCAACGGCGTAGGACACCATGAACATGGTCGCCAAAATTTGGACCCAGAGAATGCCACTCGTGGCGTAGAGCTTGACAAGTTGTGTGGCGGCGATGAGAAACATGATCCTGCAGACCCAGGCATTGCTGCAGAACTTCTTGAAGCTGTCGTTCTCATAATTTTCGGCCAAGCGGGCATCCTTGATGACCCGAAGGGCTTTTCTGAGTGGCATAGTATGCATGACAGAAAGGAGGGTGTTGACAGTAAATAGGGTGTTCGCGATGCAGACAATCGGCGAAATACGAAGGGCCACACGCGATCGGCTCGTGGCGCCCATGATGTTCCCGGATGACTGGGTCATGGTGTATATCGCGATAGCAACGAGGGCCAATAAGGCCGAAAGCCACGACAGAGTGGTCTCTGAAGCATTGGGTAGCCCCGGGTCTGGGACCGTAGGTGAAGCCATGGATGGCACAGAGGTATAGTTGTGAGGAGCGTAGAGTAGACAAACTGATCTTGAAGGCGCGCGTGGTAGGCGTTGCTGAGATGCCAAAAACAAGCAGGAGTGATGTGAAGGAAACAGAATTAGCTCACGCCGCCTAGAAGTGAGGGGTATTAAAGATGACAGTTCATCATCATCCTGAGGCAGCTTTGCGTTACAATATCATTGTCATCCCGAACACAAGGTGGAGTTTACAGAGAGGCGCAGCCCAAAAATGTATTTGGACATATCTCAAGAACCAGCAACTACACAGAGAAAATGGGGGAAAGGATAATAGACTCTTTGGGCATACATGTTTTAATAGTGGTTAGGACATACTTGAGATGCTGAAAATCAATTAGTGGTTGGATGTCTGATTTTTGGCATTGTAAGCTGCTGCAACAAAGTGCGGCTGTGCGTATATACAATGGGGGCTAGAACATACAATGTCTTTATCAGGCTTCTTTGATGGAGGAGCCAAGACGTAAGTCAGATATCAAGTTGGGTCTGCAATAGAGTATTTGGTTGGCAGATTGAATGAAATATCTCTTTGACTTGCTGGCTTGACCTTATGTGAGTAGGCTCCAACGTGTTGACATACCAGTCAAACACTTGTATCGCATAACAAAATGCTGGAAAACAGAAAGAAAGAGTTATTTTCATTATTATTGGGGTGGCTCTATTATGAGAAGAAAAAAGGTGACTGATTACTCCAAATGATGAATCAAAATGAGAGTTAGGTAAACAACTAGTTATAGTGTTGTTTATAGGTAAAAAAATGCCATGAATATTAGAACTAACAAATTTAAAAAGAGATTTGTGAAGTATAGAACATAGTTATACTAGTAATAGAGTTGCTAATGTCATTAATACCTCTCTGGCAAGAGAGAGCAGCCTGTTCCATCCTACTGGGTACAAGCTGGAACGGTCTCAGGCCTGTTCTACCACAGGCCTTCAATATTAGGTTACACCTCACCGTTTGCCCTACCTTCACAGCCACACAAGCGCAAGACACTGCCACTCAAGCACGGAGGGCCTCAGCCAAGAGAATATCAGCAAGGGTGACACAGAGATGCTAGTCGTTCGGAGACCGCCGCAACACCGTTGATCGGGACCGGCAGTTGCCGCATCGCACGAGAAAGAGGCTCATCAAAGAATTCTGGCATGATCAGGAGAAAGAGACCCGACCTGGTGGATGAACAACTTCAACCCCGGGGTTGGTGGTAGAACTGCGTTATGTTCCTTAGCCGGATGTTGTCCGTAGTGCTGACCGAGCCCTGGATCGCGGATATCTCATTCTGACAATGTACAAACGTTTCAAATCATTACTTCTTCGTCGTAACACTAAATCTGAAAATCGTACCATGTCGGAGATTTCGAGTTTCTCGTCGTGAACTCCTCCTGGAACCCGCTGTCAAGGACACCTAGTCTGCCTGGTCTCAGTGTAGACGCCTCCCCAACCCGAGACGCGTTTGAGGCATGGCGAGCATCTTTCCATATCGATTAAGCAGAAATCTCATTGAGTCTAGGTGAATGTGTAATCTACAATGCATCTTCCGGCATCATCCTGAACTTCTCACCCGCCTGCTCCGCGTAGATCTTCGCCTTGCGCTTATACTCCTGATGTCTCTCCGTCAACTCCTTGCCCTTCTTCATCTCCTCCCGCCCAACCTGATGCCGATGCGCCGCATCCGGCCCGTCCGCGAGTCTCGCCCACCGCGCGTACGTCCACATAGTCTGCCAAATCCCCATTAGCGAACACCCTTCCATCGAGTATTTGTTCAAGGCGGAAACTTACCGGCAGCGGCGTGTGCTGTGTCAGCCCCTGGCCGCCGTACATCTGGCAGCACTCATCAATGATGCGCTGCACCGTGTTCGGCACCAGGATCTTGCTCTGCGCAATCGCCCGCTTGCCCGCCTTGTTGCCCAGCAGGTCCATCGTGTCGGCCGCGTTGAGGACGACCTGACGCATAGCGTCAAGTTCTAGTCGCATTTGCGCCACGCGCTCAATGTTGGAGTCGAACTCGCCGATGAGCTTACCGCGCGGCTTGAACTTGGGGTCGGTGCAGCGAATGATGGCGAGCTCGACGGCGCGTTCACACTGCCCAATGAGACTGTATCATGTCAGTATATGAGCTTCTGAGAGATGGAATGGGGGAAGGAGACTGTACCGCATGGTGTGGTGGATTCGTCCTGGGCCAAGACGGCCTTGAGCGATCTCGAACGCTCGTCCAGGCCCGAGAATAACATTCTCAACCGGCACACGCACATTCTCGTAGATATACTCGCCATGGCCCTCAGGCTCCATATCATAGCCCATAATCGACAAATTGCGCACCTGCGTAATCCCCGGCGTATTGCAAGGCACAATGAGCATGGTATGCCGCTTCCATTGGTTAGGCTCGTCCGGCTCGCTGAGGCCCATGAGGATGTAGAAGGTCAGGTCGCGATTCCACATGCACCCGGCGTACAGCTTACGGCCGTTGATGACATACTCGTTGCCTTCGCGCGTGATCTTGATGCTCACGTTGGTGGCGTCCGAGGCGGCGACGTCGGGCTCGGTCATGGAGTAGGCCGAGAACGCGGAGCCGTCCATCAGCGGCTTCAGCCATTTCTGCTTCTGCTCGTCGCTGCAGTACTTGGCCAGGAGCTCGATATTGCCGGTGTCGGGGGCATGGCAATTGAGCGTCTGCGCAAAGTCCAATGTCAGCCTTGCTTATACCTCTCCCAAGATCGTGAACTCAGCAACCCACCTGCGCTGCCCAATAACACCGGCCCATGATCTCAGCGCAGCACCCGTACTCCAGGTTCGTCAATCCAGGACTCTCCTTGAAGTGATTCGGTAGAAACAAATTGAACAGCCCGTTCTGCTTCGCGCGCGCACGCAGCTCTTTCATCAGCGGCGGAATCGCCCACTTGCGCGCCTTGAGCTGGGCCTCCATCACAGGCTCGCGCGGGATGCACTCATTCTCAACCCAGTCCCAGACAGCCTGGATCTTCTCGATGGCCATCGGCCGCAGCTTGGCCTTGACCCATGGCGGGAGGTGGTCAAAGGCCGGGCCTTTGAGGTTGCTGGAGGCGGACGACATGATTTCGATGCTTCTTCTGTTGCCTTACTTGCCTTGAGAAAGTGTAAGTATTTCGGTGGTGGTTTACATACAGCAAACAGCCGAGGTCGCTAGCCCAATTCCACTTGCCGATCTACTGCCACGGAAGCTCTCCAACTGGGCGCTAGAGGCAAAGGCCGGGGTATGGCGACGTTGATGGGGGCTTAGAAGGCGGGGGGGATAAGCATACCCTTGGTTCGATTCGGCTTTTCGAGGCTGGCTGGACTCTGCGGGATGTTTTCTTTTGTATCTATTGTGCTTTTTCAAAAGAAAGCTTTATGTCTGGAGGGAGATAGAAGTAGACTTAGGTCGAAATCATTGAATCTGGACAGGCGCATTATACCATTCCCCATAGAACGCAATTGTTCTTGAGGTAGTCTCTACATCATACCTCGGCGTGGGCATTCGTAGTCATCTACCAGTTAGTCACAAGGAAGTATCTTTCCTTCGAAATGATGTCCTGAATTGACTCCTATCATAACATCTCATTACCCAAAGAGGTCTTCCTAGCAAACGCCTTTTTAAGCTGCAAACAGGGACATCAAGTCATGTTCAACCATTTTGGTCTACTTTCCATATTCTCTAGATACGTACAGAGTAGTCTCACTACGGAATGATCTTGGCCTTTCTAAACCTATCAAACGCCGTCCACCACGCTCCCTTTGTGTCAACCTCCTCCTTCGCATCGCCCAACATCTCATGCGTCTTCGACATATCCAGATGTCGATCAAAGTTGAACATCGTCATGATAAAGTACGGAAACCCGCCAAAGCTGCGCTCATTGCCCACCCGTCCCGTCACTAGCCCGTACTTCTTCTCAACCTCTTTCCACTCTGCTACATGTTCAGCAAGATACTGCGTCGGCTGTGGTCCTGAACCTCCCTCTGGCGGTGCCACACCCTTTAGGCCGAAGTATTCGCAGATGATCGGCCACTTCTTGCTCCAGGATGACGCCTGCGCGTTATCCGCCGCATTGTAGCGCTCACCAGCCGTCTTCTCCGGGTGCAGCGACGCAATGATTGCTGTCTTCGCCACAATGTCCTGGCTGCTGTCATTGCACAGGATAGTCCACGACTCAGCTGTGCCAGGGAACGCAACCTCGGCGCCTTTGCCGTTCAGCTCGGCGTACAACGAGAGGTACAAGCCCAGCGCCTGCGCCAGGCAGTAGATGTTGTTGTTCGGCACGAATCCGACGATGACATCGGGTATGACATCGCACCATGTCCAGGCCTTGCCCTTCGAGAGTTGTGCCAGCTCGTCGCACTGGTTGTAGTAAAACATCTGCGAGGCGTAGGGCTCGGGGATGCGCGGATGTGACTCCTTGAGCGGTAGGTTGTCGCCGAAGGGGAAGTTCTCGATCAGGTGCACGCCATATGCCTTGGTGCCGGTGGGTAGAACAACAAACTTAAGGTTAGGCGCAAGCTTCTCTACGGCGTTGATGGCGCGTGAGAGGAGGTCGACGTTGATGGAGATTTCTTTGGCTGGGTCGGGATCCATGATGTATGCTGTTCGCCGTCAGAAGCGATCCCCATAACTCATGAGTGAAGCTCTCACCAAAGAAGTACACGTGCGTAACCTCACTCATGTGCTTCACCTTAGCCTTGAGCTCCTCCTCCAGCCCAGCCTGGCCCTTTGGCGTCAAAATGTCAATACCACTGACGACCTGCAGCTTCGGCGACTCCGGCCATTGCGCCGCCTCAGGGCTCAGAGGCCGGTTGGTGAGGGCTGTGACCGAGGCGAAGGTGTCGGGCGATGGGTAGCCATTAAGGATGAGGTTGGTGATGGCCCATCCAGTGATGCCACTAGCGCCTGCGCAAAAGTGTGAGCAAGTCAATTGGAGTCGCGTAGAGTATCACAGTCAAGATCCGGAGTCTCGTACCGAAAACCAATGCGTGGTTGGGAGCCATGGTGCCGTTGGTGGTGAGAGTCGTTCAAGTCTTCAGCAGCGTATCTTCACGTGAAGCATCGTACGAGAAGCAGAGGAGCCCCCGCGACAACAGCAGGAACAGCATTATTACAAGCGCATTGCCGCAGCTCAGCTCCTCTCTTCCCCTCACGCCGCCGCCATCGCGTCCAGCGCCCTGAGCCGTCACGGATATCGTCATGCCGAGATGCCCACGAGGCCCTTCACAGTTCACACCGCGGGGCCAGCAACGCTAAGCTCGTGTCATGAACGCCGCGTCTTGGGGTCTATGCCGAGTCATGAAAGTGCCAGGGTCTCGAGAGCCGTCAGCCGGGGTTAGAAGCCTCTGGGCCAGTTGGGGTCAGCAGCACCGCACTCGGGAAGATGAATCATCGCCTAGGCATCTCCAACATCGAGATGATTCATTGCAAAGGGTCGGGGGTCCCGCTGAGATTCAGATTCGGTTCTCTCAGTCTCTGGCCTCAACCCGCACTTCTTCTCCACGGCCCACTCACACTTCACTCCCTCCACACCCTCCGCTGGAAAAGCATTTCCCCTGCCAGACGCTGAGCTTCCCCAGACTCTGCCCCTCGTTTCTGCTCATAGGGCAACGTCTCTCGAGCCGCGTTTAACACTCCAAGGAACGTGATGGGGGCTGTGATGGGTCGTTCTGGAAATGTGTATCCCCCCCTTGAATTGCTCTGTCATGCTAGACTCGCCGTGATATGCGCTTCTGGAGTGCCCAGCTCCAGACCCTCGGGGCAGCGCCTCCAACCTGGGCAAACGTGTCCCGGATACCAACACGCTCCTGATCTTCGTAGTCTGGGTACTTGTTCTCCTTGCCGGCCTTCTCCAGCTGCCAGGACATGCCATTGATGGTGCCATATTTTTGCGCCACCCCGCCTCCATCCCGTACGGAAGTGTCCAGCGGACTTGGTCTCCGGTTGTAGTTGCGCGTGCTATATAGTGCTATATGTACTTTGCGGTTCCTGCAATCACCAAGTCTAGAAAACCTCCTTTCCCCTTGCAGTTCAGGGCCAAGTCCATCCATCTTCCTCTTGCCTTCGAGTCGAGCCCGAGACAGAGACCGAGATAGAGACTGCGAGGAGTTGTTGCATCAACATGGCTCCCCACGCTTCCGAAGATGTTACCAACGGCACCAACGGTACCAACGGCCCGGAGCTTTGCATCATAAACAGCAACGGCGTCAAGGCTGTCGAGCCAGAAGTGTACTCCTATCCGCCTTTCGTCCCCGAGGGCACTGCCTACCGCGTTCTTCCCCAGTACCACTCGAAGCCGACCAAGCTGCGAGTAGCATGTATCGGTGCTGGTGCGTCGGGACTCTGTCTCGCCTACAAGATGGAGAAGATGCTGGTCCCGGGCAGTTGGGAGTTGACGCTCTTTGACAAGAACAAGCAATTTGGTGGCACATGGTATGAGAATACCTACCCCGGCGTTGCCTGCGATGTAAGTCTTGACCGAACCCCCCCCTGAGCATAGTCCATTATGCCCGCTTACGGACGAACTAACTCCTACGACCAGATCCCGTCTCACCTCTACACCTTCTCCTGGGATCCCAAGCCTGACTGGACTCACTACTTTGCTTACGGCGATGAGATTCAACGGTACTTTGAGGACTTTGCCGAGCGATATGGATCGAAGAAGTACATGAAGCTCAACACCAAGGTTATCGAGGGTCGATGGGACGAGGAGAAGGGTCTCTGGAGCCTGACTCTCGAAGACCAGATCACCAAAGGCACATGGCAAGACTGGTGCCACGTCCTGATCAACGGCACGGGCATCCTCAACACCTGGAAGTGGCCCGAGATCGAGGGTCTCGACACCTTCGCCGGGCCCAAGATGCACTCTGCCGCCTGGGACCACTCGGTCGACTTCAAGGGCAAGAACATCGGTGTCATCGGCACCGGCTCGACCAGCGTGCAGATCGTGCCGGCGCTGCAGCCCGTCGTCAACCACATGAAGGTATTCATGCGCAGCTCAACCTGGATCTCGCCCCCCTTCGGCGGCGGCGTGCTCAACGGCGAGCTTAAGAAGGGCGAGACGGATACCAACCCCGGCAAGCGCCAGTACAAGTTCACTGAACAGGACATCCAACGTTTCAAAGAAGACCCCGAGTACCACCTGATGTTCCGTAAGCGCATCGAGGCTGAGATCAACTCGCTCTTCGGCATGTACCAGCAGGGCTCTGAGATGAGCAATATGTTCCGCAAGCAGGTCACCGAGGAGATGACGCGCCGCCTCGGTCCTGGTAACGAGAAGCTGAAGGAGTTCATCATTCCCAAGTGGTCGCCTGGCTGTCGTCGTATCTCGCCCGGCGACGGCTACCTCGAGGCGCTGGTGGCTCCCAACGTCGAGCCCGTCTTTGGTGGTATCAAGAAGGTCGTCCCTGAGGGTATCATGTCCGAGGACGGCACCGTGCACAAGATGGACATTTTGGTGTGCGCTACAGGCTTCAAGGTCGCCTTCCGCCCGGCCTTCAAGCTCATCAACGGCAGCGGTCAGTCGCTGGACGAGGATTGGGGTGACAAGGTCAACCTGTACATGGGCGTGTCGGCGCCTCGCTTCCCCAACTACTACACCATTGTGGTGAGTTGAGACTTCTCAACCCAATGATGAGATATGAGACACTAACAAAGAGATACTACAGGGCCCCGGCGCCACTTGGTCTTCCGGCACGCTGCTACCCTCCATCGAGACGACCGTCGAGTACTCAGTCAAGATGATGCGCCTCATCCAGCACGAGAACATCCGCTCCCTCGCCGTCAAGCAGGACGCCCTCGACGACATCTACGCCCACTTCGACGAGTTCCACAAGACCACCGTCTGGCAAGAAGAGTGCCGCTCATGGTTCAAGGACGGCAAGCAGAAGAACCGCATCTACCTGTGGCCCGGCTGCGTGAGTCCCCTCACTAATCCAACGGAGCAGTTCCGTCGAGCGATAAGCAGCGAATGAGTGACCGAGTGCTAACATGCTTCCGCGTATGCAGACAATCCACTTCCTCAAGTCGATCAAGGAGCCACGCCTGCAAGACTACGACATCCGCTACCGATACGGCAACCGCTTCGCCTTCCTCGGCGACGGCGAGGTCAGGGCAAACACGACTAAGAGCGTCACTGGCCTGAGCACATACGTGCGAAACGAAGACTCGGAGTGGAACGTCGACTGAGCGAACGGCCGGCGAGACTGGGAAGACCGGTAGCGGAGGGGATTAGCCGCCTTTGCGCCCCCTCCCCGTGGGGAATAGAATTGGGGGGAAGCATTCGCTTGGAGTTGCGACGATGCTGCTAGCTCGCTCGTCGAAGTTGGCAGACGGAACGGTTCTCCGCGCGCCGGCTGAAGGATTCGACAGTGGTGGTGGTGGTGTTAGCCAGCCGTCGCTTGGATGGATGGACGGACGAACGAGGGGCGAAAGGGACGGAAACCTGGACGGATTGGGCGGTTGATTGCAACCCAGACAGGACAGGAGCCAGGGGCTTGTTTGCTTGTCTGCATTATTGCGGCTTTCAGCGGAGGGAGGGAGGAATCCAATGCGATGCATCATCACAGCGCAGTTTTTGTATATAAACCGATAAGACAAAGAGAGTCCTTTTTGAGCCAATTCAGACGCCCCTTATTCGCTGTAATTTGTATTAGCATTTGATTGTCAATTAAATGCTCATTCACGCTCTCCACCATTAAAAAACGGGAATAAAGGCCTGTCAAACTGCTCCTGGGCAGGCCATGGGTCGGGCTTTGGTTGCACCGTCAATTCCGCCCTTCCCCGTCGCAGACTCCACGCGACCGTGAACTGGCATTGCGTGGCGAGGAGAAGACTGCTGCTTTCTAGCGTTCCTCGGGGGGGCAATTCCAAGCCTCAATTGGGTATCCCGTGTTGCCCGTCAGTCCGTCTGCTCGCCGTCGGAGTCGAGCTTGCAGCGGATTGTCGCTCGAGATGAGTAAAGCTCCCGTCATCATGTGGCTGACCCCATGACCCCCGGAGTAGCGACGTCCGGCGGAGACAAGCTCCCGACGAAACAGCCAAAGAAGGGCTCTGCAATGCCACTGCATGGTAATCTCGTTCGGAGCGGCCTGAGGACGGATCGTCTGCGGTCCCCTCCTCCCAGGACTCAAGGCCCCCGGCGGCCAATGGCTGCGGCGAGTCGACCGGGCATCGTGTCAAGGCGATAGCGTCATGTTAGCCTGGACCTGGGCACATCGGCTCGTCTAGGCCCGGTTTTTGGCGCTGGAACAGGCCTCCATCGCGCGCACGCACACCAGCAAACGAGGGATGGATGGAGAGCGTGAGGATCTTAGCGGAGGGTTCTGAGTGGGCGGTTGCTCGTACGAGGCGCGAGCCTTGATGGATGGCCATGCAAAATGCAGAATGCGCGACATGTTTGCAAGAGGCCAGACACCCAGCTGTCGCGAATCCGTGCTGAAGATGCCTGCCTCGTTGAATAAGCCACGCTGAGCCAATCACAGACCACAAACTCGAGTCAGTCGGGCTGGGGCTGCTGATTCAGGGAGGCCCTGTGGACTGCGGGGTAGGGCTAGAGCACCGCTGGTTGGCCGCCGCCTCCCAGCTCCATGGGATCCCCCTGTGGCCAGGGTCAACTTGAGATTCCCAGCCCAGCCCAGCCCAGCACATCCCCCGCTCCAACTCCAACTCGAATTGCCGGGGCAGTCTACGGGCGCTCGGGAAACCTTGAGAAGGGGGGGGAGGGGCCTCGTCAGGGCTTTGCAGGTTGCGATGCCGCTAGCCCCAAGGCGGCGCCCCGGACCCCGGACTCGTGAGGATATCTGCTGGATTTGCTGCGAGCCTGGGCTTGAGTTCCAGCGCTGCGGCCGCCCAGCCGCGGGTCGCTGGAGCCTGTTGCAGTTAACTGTGCTCTAGCTCCGGGGTACGGACGGAGAGTCTGGGGGGCGGAGTGCCCTGAGCTGGTGTTTTGAGCTCGTCCGTCTCGGCCTGTGACGCTTCCCCGTGGGGGAAATTCTTTGACTGACTGACTGACTGACTCTTCTCTTGCGACTCCGCCGCCGAACCCATCTCCAGCATCCCTCTCGTCGAACATGTGCGGTGTCTGTTGTGGTCCGGCGAATTGGACGAGCCTCTCCTGACTGCCATTTGTTGTGATACCCCCTATTCTCGCCGCCGCCGTGCTGGCTCTGTTGATACTCCCAAAACCACCCCCCCTTTCCTCGCCATGGTCTCCTCCGTAGACTCCAAGGACACCTCGGGCGTGGAGGACATCTCCACCCAGGAAAATGTGTCCTCAAAGGGACAGCCCGGACGACCATCCAAGTCGCAGGTCCGTCACCGCGCCTCGGTCGCCTGTGCCTCGTGTCGCGATCGCAGAATCCGCTGCGTCGTACCCAAGAACCAGACTTCGTGCACGGCCTGCCAAAGGTCCGGTGCCGAATGCATCATCAAGAACGATGACGAACGTCGACGGTGCGGCTCTGCCCCCCTCCCGCGTATACAGAGCCACTTTCACTGACAACTTATCGCCTCTCATAGACCCATCTCTAAGGCTTACATGTCCTCACTCTCGGATCGAATAGCCATGCTCGAGGGCCTGCTCATGGAGAAAGGCGTTGAGCCTCCACCGGCAGCTCATCCCCCAAAGACAAGACACGAAAGCGTTTCCAAGCAGGGCGATGAGGGCAGCCAGACACCCAGCCTACCCAGGCCCAGCCAACAGCAACGGGCAAACAGCAAGGCGTCTCCCAGTTGTGAAGTGCCCTCGCCACCGGACTCACGACACGAGGACTTTGCCGTTGCAGATAGTGAACATGGCGATGGGGTCATGACCAGCAGCCAGATGCTGCAGCCACTAGCCAAAGAGGAGTCTCCCTTCCGGATGCTCGATCCCAAGCAAGAGGACATCGTCCACCGATTACTCTCAACCAAGGGCAACCTCTCGTTCGACCAACTATCCGGTCGCATCCGCTTCTTCGGTCCCACGGCCAACAGCCACATCTATGCTTCATCCTCCGACCGATTCGATTCCCGCGAGCCGCCGGAGCAGGTCCGCCGGGCAGAACGCATCATCCGGTCGCTCAATATCGAGACTCACGACTACCTGATGAGCAGCTTCTGGGAGTACTACAACTCGATTCTTCAGATCATTGACAGGGTGGCGTTTGAGGCCGATCGTGAATCTCAGACGCCCAAGTTTTACTCGTCGTTTCTGCATATCACCATCTTGGCCATGGGATATCGTGTTGCCGACATGGACCGTGCCGATATGAAGAAGATCTCGCTTGGAAACCGGGAAAGCACGCTTCATCGCGAGGCCAAGTACATGCTCGACATTGAACTCGAGCGTCCGGGTGGCATCCCTAGTGTGCAAGCGTTGCTGTTGTTGGGAGATCTTGAGTGTGGCGTCGGGCGGGATAACACGGGTTGGATGTACTCTGGTGAGTGAAATACTTCTCATGGTGGTGCTGAAATACTAATGATGGCTTAGGCATGGCAAATCGTCTTGCATTCGACATCGGCCTTCACCTCGACTGTCGGGGCAACGACATGCCCGAACAAGAGAGCCGCATCCGCCGCATGGTGATGCGTGCGGCCATCATCTACGACAAGTACTGGAGCCTCTTCCTCGGTCGACCGCTCTCCATCAAGAGCCAGGACGTCGCCATGGATCTTCTCTCCAACCGTTTCAGCCTACTCGCCTCGGGTCTCCTCGAGCAGCCACGCAGAGATCTCATCACAGAGATCTACGAGCAGCTCATCGAACTCATGGAGCTAGCTGGCCAGATCGTTGAGAACCGCAGCAATAGCGTCGTTCATAATAGTGACGACCGCTACAACGTCTTCAACGAGGGTGAGGCCGAGGACAACGCCTATCTGCATGTCATCAAGCTCGACCGTCAACTACAAAACTGGTATCGTCGCCTGCCTGAACACCTTCAATGGAAGCCGGGCAACATCAAGACGGCGCCATACAGCTTCTTCTTATTGCACCAACAATATCATGTTACCATGATCCTGCTGCACCGCCCCTGGGCCAAATACGGCGCCATCACAGGCGACGGCGCCAGCACAGGATCACATCCCAGCCCCGACGGCGCACACATGGCTCTCCTGAACGAAGTAGCTGCTCAACATCCCGCCCTAGGCCTCGACTCCGGCGTCGGCATGAACGACTCCAACACCATGGTCCACGAGAGCCGCATGCGCTGCACCAACCAAGCCATCCGCGTCGCCCGCATCTTCTGGCAACACCGCCAACGCTTCGACGGCCGCAAGATCTTCGTCACGGGCATGCAACACGCCGGCACCGCCGCCATCGCCCTCATCGCCGCGCTAGCCTACGAGCGCTCCGAGGCCGACCGCCGCACCTACGTCGGCTACCTCGAGATCCTGGCCGACGCCATCGGCGACATGAGCCATACCTACCAGCCGGCCAGCCGCATGGATGAGCTGCTCAAGGCTGTGCTGGACCAGATCCGTACGGGTATGGGCGAGCCGCCACGCCCGCGCTCTGGAAGCACGAGTTATCACGGGCTGCCCCTGGGTGGTGTGCCGGGTAGTGGCGGACGAAGTGATACGTCTGTGTCGGCGGTGCCGCTGCGGCGTGAGGCTGTTGACCCGGACTATGGACAGCAGCCGTTCAAACGTCGACGGCCAGGGAGCAGTCGGAGGGCATCCGAGTTCGCACGCCCGCCGCCTCCTTTCTTCCATGGAAACACACAGCCCACGCCCCCGAGCTCAGCAAAGACACTCTCTGGACACCAGCACCCGTCACAACTAGATTCGTTCCTGTTCTCAATGGGCGTTGGCGATACCACGAGCCAACTCAACCTGGACTTCCTCGGCGGCACAGCCATCGACTTGGACCATCCCGATGACGGCGCTCCCGACCTATCGCGAACCGACCCTCTCAACCTCGTCCTCCCCAGCACCGAGCCCTGGGGTCTCGACAGCATCCACTCCGATCACCACGTCCCCGGCCCCGGATCCTTCGACACACCCATGGGCGAATGGCACTCGGGCTCCATGCTCGGCCACACCACCGGGCCCCTATCCGCAGGCCTACTACCCACGACCGCGCCACCACCCGCCTACTCACTAAAAGACGAGTCCGAGGGCGGTGAGCCCAAGGAGCGGCACAGTCTGGACCGGCCGCGGGTCACGGAGCCGTGGATTGAGGGTGGCGGAGGTGTGAGTCCGGTGAATTTGCGCGGGCTGGTGAATGGGGCGGGGAAGACGCCGCAGGAGGGCGATCAGGCGAGGAACCATGAGTTGGATTTCTTTAGTTTCTCATAGACCGACTCGAGTTTGAGATTTTGGTCGGGAGTTTGGGAATGCTTAGGTAGCGGGACTGGGAATTGCGGTTTCATGGGTAGGAGCAGGATGAATGTGTATCTAAAATATGGATTTGAATAGCGATGCTCTATGCTATGATACAATCAGATCATGCTTATCCTAGAAGCTGTGCTTAAATTCATGATTGAAGAAGTAGTCGTCAAGAAGATGTCCCAATTGTAGCATGGACCCTTGCTTGTCAGGTAGGTCACAGACGTCATTATCAAGAGCGTTTCTATCGAGAGGGTTTCTCTTGAGAACAGTTCTGATACAATTCACCAATTCAGAAAGAAGTGTACCTACAATTTGTTGGTTCTGTAGTTTCCACTATGCTTTGAAGCCTGATCCGAGGGCGGCATTTGCTTACCACCGCCGTACTGTGAGTATTTGACGGGACAGGGAGCATCGAAGCAAGAATCTCCTGCTTCATTTGCGCATTTTACAAATTAAAATTAGAATCAATATGTTAGGTGTAGTCAAGAAGTTCTCAGCATCATCTTGTGCTTTTAGTTGTCGGGGTTGCCCTCTCGTCATGGATGGTTTTCCTAGCCCTATGTGCTCTTCACACAGTCTTATTCAGCAACCCCCATGCCTCACGCAATAATCCAAATCTTTTCCCAGACTCTCGAGCAACATTTACTTTCCACTGCTCAATCAAACGCCGAGATCTCACTAGATAGCGTATGTCTCGTCTATGGGCGCTGCTCGACGCTCACTCTCCCATCTTCGTCTATTCGCCTCCCTGGCCGAACCCAAGTCCAGACCCGAGAGAACCAGAGCAGTGGCACAATATGCTACCTCTAACATCCCCTGTCAGATGACCAGTCCAGAATGATCTAGCATCGCAGATCATTTGCATCGTCCTCCCCTGCGCGGCGGCGACCTCGCGTATCTAGTCAACCATTCCCTGCACTCCCCAGTTCGATTCGCCTCCATCCCTGGTCTGTAGGCAGGCGGGTGGCCTATTTTCGGCTGCAAACATCTTGAACTAAGAGAAACTCGTCCTGGAAGGGATTAGACACCTTCGAACTGATCGCATCACAGAACCCCTTGCCAGTCTAGGCAAGTCTACGCCCTCGATTCGTAAAGTGACTACGACACTCCGGTCTAGATGTGATATGCATTGAGCTTTTACGGTCAGGTGTGTAACACAGGCTCATATTGGCGACTGCAAGATGTGCTTCGTCTATGGTTAGAGGTTTGGTCCCGGATTCAGTCTATTCGTCGATCTTGATCCCAGCCTCGATCATCGTCTCAGTTGACCACTAGCCACCCTCCTGGCTCACAACTTCTTATCGTTAATATCTTCTATGCTACTATTTCCTGCTTTACTACTGCACCATCAGTTGCTCGTAAATCCGCCATCGACAATTAAGCTAGCTCCCTGCATGAAACTGCTCATCGGCGAGGCAAGCAGCACAATGCTGTCCGCAATCTCCTCCATCTCCGCTAGCCTCTTAAGAGGCGTCCTAGCAATCTCTGCAGCCAATGGCGAGTCGGGATCCTGGGCCATGTTTGTCTTTAGAAGAGGCGTACCGACGTAGCCAGGACATATGGCGTTGATGCGGATGCCCATGTCCCCGTAGGAGTTGGCATCAGCCTTGGTGAGACCGATAACACCTGGAAGCCGTCAGTATTATTGGAAAATGGTTTCTTCTATATCCTACCGTGCTTTGCTGTTGAGTATGAGGTGTGGTGTAGGCGAGAGTTGGGCGCGACGATGCCCAGCATAGAGGCAACGTTGATGATATGCCCACGGCCTATTCGCGGTCCCAGATCCCTATCCAGCGTCAGAATACTGAGTCTTGGTCATTTCTGTGCATGCATACTCTTGTTTGACCATCACTGCGAGCTCCTCCTTCTGGCACCGGTACACTCCCTGCAGGTTCACATCCACAACCCTCATCCATTCCTCATCGTCCGTCTCATGGGTCTGCTTGCCGCTCCCACTAATACCCGCATTGTTCAGCGCAATATCCAGCCTGCCAAACTTCTCCACGATCTGAGCAATCCCCTGCTTCACCTGCTCGGCGTCGCGCACATCCATGCGCAGCACCAGTATCTCCACATCGGGGTGCTTCTCCTTCAGCATGGCGTTGGACTTCTCCAGCAGGTCCATATTAATGTCCGCCAGAGCCAGCTTGGTGATGCCATGCTCAGCGAAGGCCAAAGCAGCATACTGCCCGATCCCTGCGCAGCAGAAACCACGTCAACGCTCGCTCGAAGTCCCATTGCGGGGTTTCGCGGGACTTACCAGAGGCAGCGCCGGTGATGAAAGCGGAACCCTTGAGCAGAGGCGCCATTCTGAGGAGTTTTAGTCTTGTGTCTGGTGTGCAGATGTTGATCGAGTCTCGGGGAGATTCGCGCGTCGGACTAGCAGGCGGCGGCTCTTTAAACCAGCTCGAAGCTTCTCCTCTCAGGGGCAGTAGCAGGAAGGCATCGTCTCATTCTCCAGCCCCCGCGGTGGAAATGGACAGGCAGGATAACGTTAGGAGAAGCCCCCCGGTCCCACTAGAGGCCCTCGCGCGCCCTGCTAGAGCCGCGGAATGCGCAGAGCCAGCGTTGAATCGCCTTGGCTCTGGTCCGACCTCTGGGATGAAGTCCCCACAGATAGGACAGCAGTTGCATGAACCGTCGTGGCGCTTGAGCCGCATCTCGTGTTGAATCTTCCGAGGTTTATCTCTTGGGATCTGTGTCCTTCTCGCGGGCGGGCGGGTAAGCCTGAGAGACTCGAGGTGTGGAGGGTTCCAGGGCTGGCTCCGGATCATCACCCCGCTGAAGCAGTCCCGTCCCGAGACCCCAGGAAGCACCCCGCGGAGATAAGCTAGGGGACCCATTCAGTGAGGCCACTGGAAAGTGAGTCTCCATCTCATCTCATCTCTCAACTCACAACATGAGCGATAAAAATTTCACTGGATTTCGTTTGGGTATATTCCTGGGTCTCACATCACGGGGCTAACACGCCTTCAAGTCTTTTTTTCTTTTTCCCAGGCGCTTGCTTGGGTCAGGCAGTCGTCCGTAGGGGCAACTCGCCTGTTGCTTGAGCCTGGCACCTAGAGCCCAGGGGATCAATCCAGGCCTAGGGTTGCTGTAGCGGGCATAATTGCAACGCAGAACGAATGCTCCAGAAATTTGCAACACAAAAACTGTCCAAAGTGCTTGAAGATGTCAGCGATTTATCCCATAAAATTAGAAGCCTTGGTAGACGCTGATTCTAGTAAGTTCTCACCTTCAACAACGTCGTTGAGTGCGGCCGGCCAGTTGACTGATGAGTTTAATGGCCAAGGAACAGGGAGAAACACATGCGACCTAGACAAACCGCCAGAAAGTGAGACTAGATCAAGCCAGAACAGTTTCAAGCCTCTGCTTATCAGCTCTCCTGTCGGTTGAACGGCTCAGGCTCAGCAGCATGCCCAGGGCAACGACAGTCATTGGTGGCAAACTAGCTCAAAGGGGTGAACTGGAGGGCTGCTTGCTTGCTTGCAGCTGCGAGACAGGAAGAAGAGGGGGCGGCAAGTCCTCTCAATGGTGCGATTTGTACAGTGTGCGCTGTGCCAGAGCGTCACTCTGCAGTGTCACTTGATCTCGCCTCAGCCCATTTCCCCGGTATAGATCCAGGTGGCGATGAATCATCGGAGAGCACAGCAGGAACACAGATTC
Source organism: Xenoacremonium recifei (assembly GCA_012184525.1). Classification (NCBI taxonomy): domain Eukaryota; kingdom Fungi; phylum Ascomycota; class Sordariomycetes; order Hypocreales; family Nectriaceae; genus Xenoacremonium; species Xenoacremonium recifei. The sequence continues at coordinate 1,317,069 of WOFQ01000002.1, read as the reverse complement.
AAGGGACCAAGACGTATGGTATTTGCAAGTCTACCCCAGATTTAACTACTTTATTATACAGGATCATTCATTCTCTCGTTGCATTCGCGACTCCCTCCAATCATGCCTTGGACTCGGGGCCGCCAAACCGGGCAATACCATTCCGGATGCCCTTGTCGACCGACTTGGCCATCTTCTCGAGCGGCAAACGCTCCTCGACGCGCTGCACCATGCGTGACACTGGAGGCTCAATCCTCTGGACGCCGCGCTCGACGGGCGGCGTGAAGTAGCTGATGTTCTTCTCCCATCGCGGCGCCCACTTGGTGGTTTGACTGGCCAGTCGCTCCTCGGCGCCGGGCATGACGAGGTAGAGGGGAGTGAGGACACCGACGCCTGCGGCGCCCATGCAGAAGATCTCGGTCTTCCTGGCGGCGGGGAGCTTGGGGACGCGGTGGACCATTTTTGCGGTGGTTTGTTGTGTGTGGTGGAAGTTGTGTCTGGAGAGGAGAAGAGTCAGCACGATTGGGCTCTGGCGGAGGTTGCCGAGAACAGGCAGCGATGATGCTTGGGGGGGATCGAAACAGCGAGAGAGGACTTACGAAGTGATGTCAAAGGCTCCAAACGTGGTGGTTTGACAAGCCTGATGGAGGAAGATTCAAAGGTGCGTGATTGATGGATGGATGATGATGATGACAGGATTGAAAGGAGCAAGAGAAGAGACGCTCGAGGGTACGACGCAGCACTTATATGCGTTGCCCAGAAGAAGCAAAGCGGGCGGGGTAATGCTGGCAGGCCGCACTGGTAGGGGACTGGGACTGGGTTAGGGACTGTGCAGCAACGAGACAAACACTCCCGTCCAGTATGGACAGTACACACAGCAAACGACTGGTCCTCCCACCCTCAGCACGCACGCAACAGCAGATGATTCGCCCTCCCCCGGCCGCCTAGCCCCTCTCCCAGTCGCAGGCCTGCCGCCCGTGGATCCTATCACAGGCGATGACACCCCCCCTTACGGTGAGCCCTCCATCCCGTCCCCATCCCCTCGCAACACACCGCATCCTTGCCCCCAAACCGGTAAAGTAAACCCCAAGGTGCGGCTCTGCGGGCGATTGCAGCCATCGCCAATGGAATCTCATCCTCCCTCACACAGTCAGATTCCCGTCCCGACTTCATTTGTTTGAAATGTCGTCCGCGACCTCGCCCATAAGTATCCACCGCGCTGTCTGTACCTGGCCCACTTCCCCAGACGGCGCTAGACGGCTGGTTGCCGGCCCCATTCGCGCTTCCCCAGAGCGTCGCCCCACCGCCTGAGGCAGAGAGTCCGGGGGCACGTTACAGGCGGGAGAGGCCCTGAGCGTGCGAGTTTCTAGCACACGCTCGCTGGAATGCGTGCGAGGGGGGCCCAGGTCGTGTGATCGGGGAGGGTACTTGCGAGGGAAGTAGGCGGTACTTGCGCCCGCTGCGAGACTCACCTTCGAGTGCATGCCTCCCAATGCGCGCTGGCCTGGGCTCGATTGGTGCTGACTTGCCAGGGCTTGACCGTGGAAACTATCGGGCGTCTTTGAGACTGTTCGAGTGGCCTCTTCGTCGCATGTCGAACGGTCGCGCAATCAGGCGACTCGGCAGTGTTGGGCGGCAGCGAGGGCATCTCCGTCAGATCCAACGGTGGCAGGAAAGCATACGGATGGGGACTCTTCGCCCCGTGCGTCGCTGGAGGGGCTGAGCAGGCGATCGCCGCAGTTGCCGGATGCTGTCCAATAAGATCGATGCGGTTATTCATGGTGTTTACCCCTAGTGATGCGGGAGGACCGGGGATGGCCCTGTTAGGTTTGCGTTGTTGTGAAGACTCGACAGGACTCGTCGAATCCAGGAGATTCACCAGAGTCTGCATTGCTTTCCAAAATGTATTGAACGCATCGGAATCGCCTCGCAGTTTGCTGGACTCAATTGCGCTTTGAAATGCCCCCGTGAGCGCTGCAGGATGGGTGCCTGTCAGGCTCCAATTCAGCCGCTGCAAGGCCTTCCCCTCACTGCTACGACACTTGTCTCAAGCCAGTGCTGCAACGACTCGTCACATTTGCCAGTCCCCTGGCCGGAAACGGGAGGCACCCAGCAACAGCGCCTAAGCTGGAATGATGAAATTCAGAGAAGCTATCGGCGCAGCATTTCAGTGGTTTTGTTGCGATTGTCTTTGAGAGGCATGCTCTTCACTCTGTCAGAAATTAATCCATGAAAGCACAGCGATGACAGGGTCTCTTTTGATGACACCAGTCGTGATCTTCCACAAACAGCGAATGTCCCTTTGCCGTTTTCCGGTCGCAATGACGCAGCCCGTCTGCAGCGAGTCCACTTTCCGAAGTCGCGTCTTGCAGCAGAATCGCACGATTTCCGTCACATCTCATCCACTGTACGGAGTACGGAGTAATAGTCAGACGGTTCTCGGCAGTTGTTCCCAGTCTCATTCGCAGCCAATTGACGGGCTGTCTGTCACATTACAGCGGCTGTTCACGTCAATTGAATGGCAGTGACATTATGAACCCTGTTTCTAAACTTCTGCGCCCTGGTACTTATCCAATCTACTATGTTTGTCCACGCCGCGATTTCCAAAGGAAATGGGAGAGCCCCAAACCACATCCGCCGAAACACGATAGAGAAAAGAAGATGGATTACCCCATTGCATACAATTTACACTGTACCGAATTGGCTGTGAGACGGACGAGTCTTCCTACAACGTCCCTTGCACAGCAGCTGTCCTCAATCCTCCCTCCTGGCGTCTTTCTTACCCCACCAAGTCCAGCCCGCAATAACGCCTACAGTGAGGGCTACAGAGACAACAACGTAAAGCCAAATCCACTCAGATACGCGACGGCCCTCCTGCTCGAACGTGAAGAAAGATGTGCTAAAGAAAGTCTTGCCACAGTTAGAATAGTTGCTTTCCAGCCAAACAGGGCACGTACCGCTACAAAGGTGGCTGGTAGGAAAGCAAGCGTGACCCATGCTATCACTCTCATATCAGCGCTGTCTCGTAGTGCTGCTGCAGTCCCTCTCAGATTCAGGTCACTGTCCCGCTGCGCCATGAGATTGAGACACTATCGCCGTCAGCATACTGCATCATACCTTACGCATTAGATACTTTAAAACATTCACTCACCGCTTGCATCTGTGCCTCTGCTCTCTTTGCAAGGTATATGCTTCGCGTTCTGTTATTACCACACCACATTTTCAAGGCGTCAGTCTTCATCCGAATGGAATTAGCTGATGTGGGTGGAATAGCCCGATGGGTTTGCAGTGCACAGAAACTTGCGTTCAGTCCATTAAGCCAATCGAGTAGGCTCTCGTTGATGAGGCATTTGGCCTCAAACATGGCGCAGTCTGATACGATGGAAGTCAAATCTCCCGGAGCAGCATCAAATGCAACGTCTTTGACATGGCGCTTCTCCCAAACCTTGTTGCCATAGGCATTATAATTGAGGTTTTCGTAACGTGTGCTGCGGTGGTAATTCTTGTGGGTTCCTGTTCTTTTTTCCACTGAGTAAAGTGAGTCTCTTATGAGGGTGAGTTGTTGGACTGTGCCCTCGATCCGCTTCTCCATGAAGATGAGTGGTACGAGGAGCGGGTGAAAGAAATTTGACTTCAGCTTTGGCAGTCGCTTGAGAAGATGCTCGACATCAGCTTTGTGAAGCATATGTGCAACGATACTTGTTGCTCTTGTGGTTGGAGAGTAGACGACGGATAGACTGAAATTGGCAAGATTTGAGTCCCATCTCTCTGGTTTAATTATGAATCCTAAGAAGAGCAGAAGTCTCGCGGTCAGTAAAGGTTTTAGAGTTACGACGTGATAAAATCAGCTATTAGTCGAGCCCTACCCTTTAAACCTCCCTCCAGCGGAACTTCGAACCAGCTAGGAGGTGTTTTCATATCCTCATCGCAGACGAATGAGCCTTGTAGGTTGAGGAGGTCAATATGTTCTTGAAATCCTTTCCATGACAGAGGCGGGAAATCCTCTGCTTCGGTATTGAACGGCAAAATGCTGCAACAGTTTAGGATTACCAGGCCCGACTCAGGAGGCTGCGAAACTCACACTATGCGGAGAATGTCTCGTTGTCCATCGGCTCCGGGAAGCTAGCGAGGAGTGATTAATCAAGGTACATAATTTACAAGATGCAAATCATAGGTGCCAACATACCTTAAAGAAGTGGGAGAGATCCGGCCATTCCTTAGTGTCTTCATCCCTGAGTAATTTCGAGTCGTACGTGATATCATCATGCTACAACACAAAATGTTAAATCCCTTCTGAAAGGACATGCGGGAGTTGTTCCTACGGTATTGGCCTTTATCTCAACCAACCGTGCTTCAGCCAAAGTCACAAACTTATCCATGAAAGTCTTGGGTGAGCCTGAGTTGAATTTTTGCACCCATGGTTTGACACCGCCAGCATTTATGAGAGGGGGGCTTTTGATTTTCATGTTCGAAGGTTCGTATTGCTTTCAGCGGCAAAATCCAGCAGTCTAAGGCAGCGATTTGATGACACTGAAGCCAAGCCAAGAACTCGGCGAATGCTTCAGGATTTAAACCATTGAGCAGTGAAGATGTTTGTTTTTCTATTTCTACTAGGGTTGTTATCTCAGGCAGCAAGGCATATTGAGCCACGTGGCAGTGCAGCGGCTAGGCGATTTATTAGACGCCGTGGCTTCAGCTAGAACTACGAGGTAGCTGAGGAATATTTGAAAGACTTGTAATAATTCGAATTCATACGCCTCATTCCGTGAAGGAATCACATGAGAACTTTTCAATGATTTACAAGCTTCAATCCTCACTAAGCCCTTCAACCCCTCTCGGCTTCCGGCTCCGCTACCCTGGAGCAGCCCCACTTAAACTCCGTGCTAGCCCGGGGGCCCGCATCGCGGATTTTCATCTGAGGGGACTAACAAACACACCCTTTTCATCCCAGGCCAACACACGCCTCATCAGCCAAACATCATCCGAGTTCACGGTGGACGCGCAAGGCACGCGGCTGTCCACCCATCTCTCATCCGCGGACATCCGAGTCCATGGACGCGAAGCACAATGGAGATGCCGCCACCGCCCCCGTCACGTCACCGGACCCGAAGCGCGTAGGCCCTCCTTCGGCCTCCCCCCCGGGTGCCTCCCCGGACTCCGGCGCTCCTGCGGCTCCCACGCCCCCGGCCAAGCGGGTCCAGGTGCCCCGGGCCTGTCAGCGCTGCAAGACGCTCCGGCGGGGATGCAGCGAGTATCGTCCGTGCCGGCGCTGCGTGGACGCGGGGCTCGCCGGGCAATGCGTCGGCCGGCCGGCGACGGTGCCGCTTGTGCAGTACGGCGCCGCGCCGGGGAGTCCCGGGCCGGATCCGGTGCGTAGCATGGCCGAGCTGGTGCCGCCGCGGGTTGTCGATTACTGTGCCGAGCGCTTCTTTGCGAGGCTGCATCCGACTATTCCCATCCTCACCTGGGACTACGTGGCGCGCTTGAAGACGGCGCTGTATGCGCCAGAGCAGCGTGTTGAGGCGTGTTGTGTGCTCGTGGCGATGTGTGCGCAGGTCCTGCTTCAGGCCGAGGAGCCCGAGAATCTGTTCCATCAGGGCGTCATTCCGCAGAAGAATGCCGTCTACGGACAGATCATCTTTGAAGCGGCTTTGGCGACGCATCAGCACCTCCCGCGCCATCTGAAGCCCTCCCTGGACCAGTGTCTATCGACCTTCTTCCTCTATACTTGCCAGGCGAGACTATCCCACCATAGTCAGGCATTTTACTACCTCCGCGAGGCCACCACTCTGTTCCAGATATTGAGAATGGAGGACACAGACGCCGAGTCCAGGATCCTGGCGGATAGACTCTTCTGGGTTCTCCTGATATCCGAGCGGTCTCACGCCATACGTTATCGTCGGCCCATAACTCTACAGGTAAACGACGAGTCTCCTGCTCTAGACAAGAGCAACCCATCCCTGGTCGGTTTCTGGAGCCTGGCAGCACTCTTCCGACCCATCGACACTTACTTTGTCGGTGTGCTCAACAACGAGATCGTCCACACGCCCCCTTCCAACGAGGCCATCGACTTCGTCGAGACATCCGTCAACACAGCCCTGAAGCTCAACGTGGAACTCCACGACACGCAAAAGGCCAACCTGCGAATTACCCAGCTCTGGCTGCGCGTCATCATCTGGAAGCTGCGTCTACGTCTGGGCTACCTAAGTGAGGGCTCGCACCAGCACAGCCTGACCTACCAGTACCCGCTTGAGATCGCCAAGGACCTGACACTGTCGACGCGCGACTTGACCATCGACAGCATCAAGGTGCACGGCGTGGGGCTGACAGAGAAGCTGTTCGACATCGCGTCGGCGGTTGTTGATGTGCTGGCGCGCATTCCTGTGCAGCCGTCAAGTCCGCAGGGGCTGGCGATGGGGGCGTCGCCTGAAGATGACTTGAGATATCTCCGCCGGTTAATCATACACCTGCCTGGAGGTGATAAGATATATGACCCTTTGTTGGAGAAACATATACAACAGGCTCTGCCCAGCATGGCGACGAGTCCGCCGTCAGAACGTCAGCCTTGAAGGAACATGACAGTCATGACCTTTGACAAACCATATCAACCCCCTTCCTAGGCCAACTATCTCCAAAGGAGACAATGGAAGGGCGCGGTGAATGGCTCGATCAGTCAAGAGGTTCTTCATCTCCTTGAAGCAAGGTGAATGATCAAGGTCTGTTGAGTGTCACAAAAGGGCCTCCTGACATTGGAGTGTGTCGCGCCCATCAGGCACATCACCGGGGTTGTAATTTACGACATAAACCAAACATTAGCTGTCACACAACCATCCCTAACTTTAATTCGAAGGAGTTGTTCTGACGGGAGGTCTTCATTTGGTTCGACTGGAATGCGAGATTACAAGGGGCAAAGCGAGGTCACGCAAGAGGTGTAACAATACATAGCTTGCTCATTACGGATCCTGCAATTATACCCCAACAGAGGGCAACGGGCAAAAAACTCAAGATGAGAGGCTCGATCAAATAAACTAAGGCGAGATGAAAGATTTGATAGGTGCGCTGTGTTTCGGGATCTCATTTGTATGCAGAAGGGCATGCCACATTGGACCAGGCTTATGTTGCCCCAGTCAACACGGCGTTACGGACAGGACCTCATCAATAATATTACGAATTTAATATGATTAGCCGCCTTTCCCGGCCTTGTTTTATTAACTTTTAGATGAACCATGTGTGGTTTTGTTTACAAGAATCCTTTCTCCTACTCCTCAGCCGACCTCGCCAATTTCTTCTCTCCATCACTCGACTCGTACGGATCAACATGAGTCGCCGCGAACTTCCTCGCCGGAATGCGCCGCTCAAACAAGACATCCAATTCCGCATACGTCCGACCCTTGGGCTCCGGAAGACGGAAGAAGACCCAGACGGCAGAGAGAAGACAGCTGCCTGCCCAGAAAAAAGCCGTGCGGGCGCCCCAGTTCCACGCTGTCGAGGAAAGCTGGTAGTTGGTCATGACGTTGACAAAGATGTTGCTGGCATTGTAGGCGGCACGAGCCAACACAATGGTCTTGGCCTTGAGGCGCGAGCTAGACAGTTCCGAGATGAGGGAGTATGTGACGGGGCCGACGGTGAAGTCGTAGATGAAGGTGAAGAGGACTAGGAGTCCGCCGATGGCCCAGACAGAGGCGTTGCTGTCCGCAAAGGAGAGACAGCCGACGACAATGAGGAGGAGGAATTGGCAACAGAGGCCTGAGAAATGGATGGTTCGACGACCGAGCCGGGACATCAGGAACCAAGAGCCAGCAGTTCCCACCATACCCAGGGCATACTGGCCCATAGACAGGGAGAAAGAGTTGCTGGGGTCCATGCCAGCCTGCTTCATGAAGTAGCTGAAGTAGCCCATGAGATTCTGGCCGCCGAGTGTCTGCACGAGCCAGATCCCAACTACGATCTCAGTTCGGCGAAGGTCAACTCCCTTGAAGCAATCCTTGTAGGTCACACCCTCCTTCATCTCCTTCTCCATCTCGTTTGTATGCTCGATCAACGCAATGGTCTCGTCGGGGTTGAAGTTGGGCTGGTTGCGAGATGTGAGGCGGAGAAGGGAGCGCTTTGCAGCAGCACGGTCTCCTTTTCGCACATACCACCATGGAGACCTGGATACTGGTTAGACGATTTTTGGATGCAATTCTGGTGGGCAACTTACTCGGGAGCAAAGACGAGACCGGCAAGGATGGGGACTGGCCACACCCACTGAACGCCGAAGGGGATCCTATACGCCCACTGGTCTGCGCGGTTGACAGATCCCTTGTTGACTGCTGCAGCAAAGAACTGACCGATGACCCAACACATATTGATAAAGGTAGTGAGATACGGTCTTAAGACAGTTGGCGCGACTTCCGAGGCATATGCCGGAGTGACACTCTGGAACGCGCCCCAAGGGATACCTGCCAGGGTCAACGAAGAACTAGAAAAGGGTCAAGAAGAAAACTTACCACAAAGAATTTCTCCCACGACAAGGACTTTGACATTTGGCGCGAAGAAGAGCACAAACACAAAGCAGATCATGAGAACGAGGGACCCAATGGTCGTCATCTTGTACCCGAAGCGATCCGCAGTCCAACCAGCAATGAGTAGTCCAAAGATCTCGCCAGCACGAGCACCATTCGAGAGTCCCGACTGCCAGGCTGCACTGACAACATGACTGTCACTCGAAGCATCATACGTACCGAACTTCTGGTTGAAGACGGGCGATGCGTAGAGGTTGCCCAGCAGAGCCAGGTCATAACCCTCCATGATGAGTGTAGAAGACAGCAGGACGGACCAGCCAATGGCCTTGGGGTATGTCTTGATAGCCTGCCATAGGCTCATCTGGTGCTCTGCGTCAGCAGCCTGCTTTGCCTCTGAGACGAGGATCGCGGCATTGATGGTCTCATCATGGGTAGCCGCGATGTCTTTCTCGCGCGCGTCGTGATCAGCCATAGTGTCAACAACTTCTGGCAGAGGCTCAATAATATCAGGAGAAGTAGAAGATGAAGAGGATGCTGATGCAGCTGGAGGTGATTCCAAGGGGGCCATGGCCGTCTTATTTATCCCCGGGCCCGGGACGAGGAGTCGTTGCGGTCGCGGGCTGAAGCTCGCATGGCGTCCCTTCACGAAAACACCACTGACACGTCCGTCCCGGCCTGCTGGACCTGGGGAACGGGATGGTCTGGGGATGATGGCTTGTGGGGTGGTGAGGGCGTCACAAGATTGGACAAACTTTGACGATGCGGAGAGCCAAGAGCAGAGCTTTGCGAGTCTGTCTGGAATTTCGACAGGAGACTCCGACTCTGCGGCGGAGACTCCGCACTTGGTGATGGCTTCGTTGGTGGAGTTGGGTTGCCACTTGGAGGCACTTATTGGACATAGGGGCGGTGGATCAGCGAAGTCGGAGTCTAGCGGAATAGCTTCTTCGTTTTATCGTGGCATTGAAGAGTCGCGGCGGAGACTCCGTCAATTCTGGAGACTGCCTGCTTCGGGAGCAAATAGACGACGGTCATTCGCCTCTGGGTCGACGTCAACCTCAGGATCCCTAGTCTAACGGCGTGTCTCGTGGTCGAAATGGCTTCACGAGTCTTATGATCCTCGCTTGGATATATGCGGACTCTCCGCAGACCTCGGAGTTCGGCCCCTCCCCGCGCAGGATCGCCTCCGGAAGAATAGATCGTCGGTCGCCGAAGGTCAAATATCAGGCTCCTCAACTTGGGTCTCTTCCTCGGCTCGGCTGAGTATCATCACCCTCTTCACTCACTCTATCCCCTATCTCATCATACGTTGTCTTATTTCCAAGACCCGTTCGACACCATGGGTTCCCTCATCTGGGACCAAGAGAACGGCTGGGTGGGCAAGCAGCCTTGGTGGAAGGACGCCACCTTCTACCAAGTCTACCCGGCCAGCTTCAAAGACTCTGATGGAGATGGATGGGGAGACTTGCCTGGTCTTATCTCTGAAATTGACTATATTCATGATTTGGGAGTCGACTGTGTCTGGGTTTCTCCCATCTTCGAGAGCCCCCAGAAAGATATGGGTTACGACGTCTCGGACTACCAAAAGATCTACGAGCCCTACGGCACTGTTGAAGACGTTGATACACTTCTGAAAGAGTGCCATAAAAGAGGGTTGAAGGTCATACTGGACCTCGTTGTTAACCACACGTCAAACGAGCATGAGTGGTTCAAAGAGTCACGGTCATCCAGAGACAACCCTAAGCGGGATTGGTACATCTGGAAGCCTGCTCGATATGACGAAGAGGGCATTCGCCATCCTCCTACCAACTGGAGAGGGTACTTCGCGTGCTCAACATGGACTTGGGATGAGCATACACAAGAGTACTATCTACATCTCTACGCCCCTGATCAGCCGGATCTCAACTGGGACAACGATGAATGCCGGGAGGCCATATACGAAAACACAATGCGCTTCTGGCTGGACCGCGGCGTGGATGGCTTCCGAATTGACACTGTTAACAAGTACTCAAAACGACGGGATTTTGTTGATGCTCCTATCACGGACCCGTCTTCGCCTCATCAACCAGCCCCAGAGATGTGGTGCAATGGACCTCGGATCCACGAGTTCATCCATGAGATGTATCGCAAGGTACTCGGTCCCTACAACGCCGTGTCAGTTGGAGAGCTGTCAAACACTCCTCATCCCTCACAAGTCATCCCTTACGTTTCAGAGAAGTCCAAGGAACTCGACATGGTGTTCGAATTCTCCGTCATCCGCCTTGGCAACGGCAATGGCTTTGGTGCCAAGTACATTTTCCAGCCCTTCCCCCTTTCCACGCTCAAAGCCTTGACGCACAAATGGCAAAGTTTCATCGAGGGAACTGATGCTTGGACGACCGTCTTTTGCGAGAACCACGACAACGGTCGCGCAGTCAACCGCTTTGGAGATGCGTCTACACCAGACCTATGGCTCAAGTCAGCGAAGACTATTGCTCTCTGGCAGATTACAATGACGGGAACGCTCTTCCTCTACCAGGGACAGGAGATCGGTATGACCAATATGCCAACGTCTTGGGGCATCGAAGAGTACAAAGACATCGAGAGCAGCAACTTCTATGCTGAGGCTGTCGAGTCGGGCGATGAGAAGCGCGTTGCCTTGACAATGCATGGTCTCCAGATTCTGGCACGAGATCATGCGCGAATCCCCTTCCAGTGGGACGACTCGCCCAATGCGGGCTTCACCTCCGCGAGTGCAAAGCCATGGATGCGAGTGCATGATGACTATCGATCCATAAATGCGGCCAAGCAAGCGAAGGATTCGAACTCGATTCTCAGCTTCTACAAGTACGTTCTGAAGATGCGGAAGCAGTATCGCGATGTCTTCGTCTTCGGATCGTTCCAATTGCTGGATCCCTCGGACGAACACGTCTTCGCATATGTGAAAGAGAGTCCGACCCCGACTGCTGGCAGTAATGGGACGAAGAGAAGGGCTGTCGTGCTTCTCAACATGTCAAAGGAGGAAAGGGTGTGTCTAGATGTTGTGGAAGCGTTGGGTTGTGCATCGTCGGAGGTGAAGTTGCTCATGAGCACCACCCAGACAGTGGGAGAAAGTCTCAAAGGGAATATACCGGCGTTGGCAGGCTGGGAGGGTAGAGTATACGTCAACTTTGAGCCTTAGCAGAACAATCTGTATAGAAGATGGCGTTCTTGTATTTTGGGGATGAATGCTGGATCATTCGCCCGATCGCTTCATTGTCTAAAAATAGTCGCAAACATTTATATCTATATACAACCAGTCCAAGCAGCCATTTTGACCAGCTAGGTACTAGTATTTTCTGAGGTTTGACACTATGCACAAGCAAGGCCAGCGAGAGTAAAGATGCCGCCCGCCAATCCACTGACTGCACCAGCCAGAACACTGCCAACAGTTGTAAGGTCCGCGCAGACACCACTGCCGGCATCGTCGAACTCGATGCTGACAGAAACAGACATGTCAGCGAGCTCAGCACCGTTGGCATCTTCGACTCGGACAACGATCAGATTTGTGGCAGAGTATTGGTCCGCGTACTCCTTATTCCCAGCTGAAATAACCGTCAGTAGGAAGCTTGCATTGGAGCATCAAAATGGTATCAAGACTCACGATCGCAAGGGATGAAGCTGGACACAACACAACCATTTCCGGTATAATACGTCGCGCCCTGGGTATAGTCATAGGGCGACGCGCCCGCCGCAGCCTTGACGATCTCGACGAGGTCATCAATGTTTCCTGGCTGACCAGCGTCATTGAAAGAGCCTTCAACGGACATGACAATATTTGCGCCAATCATCTCGCCATCTTGGATGACACCTGTCGCGTACTCAATCTTATTCTCGCTGTTGCACCCGTTGGAAGGGCAGCCGGTCTTGATCTCGTCGAAGGCGTACCATGGCGGCGCATAGCCGTAGGGGATCTTGGTGTCGCCGATGTTGACGTTGGTGTTGCCGCCGTCGGGGTTGGTGTAGTCATCGGCTGAGGCGCTGAGGACTACAGAGAGGAAGAGGAGAGAATATTTTGCTTTCATCTTGGACGAAGCCTTGAAATGCTGGATGTAGTGTGGCCTTGCTGGTTAATGAGCCGGTGTACGCGATGAGGAAAGCGAGCGTACTGTTTTACTAAAACAACCTTTCTTTTAACCTTATATCTATATTGACAATGTTCCTTTTTTTTTTTTAATCATGCATTGATATATTTTCTACGTGGCGTTGTTACGAAAGCTGAAGCGGATTTTCGTGGGATGATCAGAGCGATCCATGCCGGATCGTTCTACATCATACGTCCGAAACAAATCCTTCGAAAGCTTGGACTCGGGCGCCCTTGGAATTCCTTGCCACTTGCTAAAATATCCTAATTAAAACATATCATCGTCTAATTCTTTCTGTAAGAAAGAGATTAGACAAGTATGGTGCCGAATCTTCTGACCATGGACTAAATTATCTGGCAATATTTCTATACAAGTTTGCCTGACCGATATGGATTTTTTGAGGGTCAGACATTTTGTACCTTTTCTTAGTTTCTAAGGAATTGAGTTCTTCCAGATAAGGACCTATATATGGAACTGTCGACATATTTTGAGCGATCACCGCAGTATTAACTCACAATCATCAAGGACTACGGATTTGCGAGCGGTAAGAAATGAATTTAATATCAACTCTCATAAACAATACCATTAAGACTACATAACAAACAGGTTCGTTTACTCGGACCACGGTATTACGGTTGTGGTTTTTATAATGCGGTAGTCGACAGCCTAAATTGATCACTCAGTAAGCCCACAATCTTAGACGACGTCAAATTTAATTAACATCAAACAGCTATCTAAGTAACGCTTCGTTAACAGAAGCGCTCTTTTTTGTCATCTCAATTGAATCGCGATACGAATTATCAGCATGACATACGGAGTTCTAAGTGATAGATGCCTCTCTATTGCGTGCTCCCTGCGCCTTGAACTGGGCAATCACGCAACCATGAAACCTAGCCCTAGTCTTTTTCAAACAGTTCTTGTTCCTTTCAGAATTCAATTTCAAAGATCCAAAAAAATATCATGACACTTCATCTGGACTGCATATCGTGAGACTGTACCGTTTCAGGAGTTGAGACCCTTGGCAAACGTCAGGGAATATAGCCTGCCTTTCAAACAATCAATCCTTGAACGCGACTGGGTCATGGATGTTTCCAAACTGACTGCATGGCTAATTCAATACTGTATCATCCAATGTCGCATCTTTCAACTTCCCCGTCACCAAATTAGACCGAATCTTTCTTTTGCCCAATTCAGACCGGTCCCACGTCAAAGAGAATAGTTTGTGTGCCTCTTGCACTCTCCCCTGATCAATATATACGTTGACCAAGTTGAGTGCTGACCTTAAGGTGATGAGATGATCAGGTCCTAGCATTTTGGTGAATGATTCCAAAAGTCTGGTCATCGCTTCGCTCGCTTCCTCCAATCGCCCTTCCCGGTTCAAAAATAGCGCCCAGTGTTCTAAAGCAACCAAGGTAGCCAAATTTTCGTCTCCGCTTGTCTCTCCTGATATTTTCACGGCTCGTTTCAAGAAGCTTTCTGCACGGGACTGATCGCCTTCTTCTCCCCGGCGACGGTAAAGGGACGCTAATGTTGTCAACGACATCGCGGTCAATTGATCAGCTTCCACTCCAGTTTGCGTCGTCGTGTCAACCACTTGTGACAGGATGCTCTCCGCCTCTTCAAAGCGGTTCTCGTTCAAATATACCCTCCCCAACATAACGTCATATCCTTGCGTCCGGCGGTGCTTCTCTCCATAAGTCTTTTCGGCAGAGTGCCTCGCCCGTGAAATTACCTCTTCTGCTGCTTTCCACTTCTTTTGCCGTTGGTATAAGGAGGCCAGGCCGTTCACGATTTGCGATGTGGCTGTGTGATGTTCTCCTCCTGCTTTATTGCATAGCGCCAAACTTTTCTCCAACAATCTTTCTGCCGCTTCATCTAGACCTTGCTTGAGGTATACATACCCTAACGCAAAAGATGAGGTTATGGTGTGGATGTCCCCTCCCTCAACATCGATCCACCTCCCTTCGATGGCTTTTTGTGCTATCTCCTCCGCCAGGGTATATTGGCCCAATGCAGCGTAGAATACTGCGCAGTTGCTTGCCAAAAACAACCAATTTGAGAAATCTTCATCAGCTGCCTTCTCTTCCAGTAGTGGATGAACATGAGGAAGGATGATCCGGGCTTGGGTGTATGCTTTGAACGAGCGGGTTGGGAAATGTCTGCACATAGCCTTCAAGAAGATTCCCTTCCATTTCGCCTCATCTCCAGCCATAGAAACCCAGGCTCGCGTACAGAATTGTACTAGAGAGTGCATTTCGAAAAGGCCGGGGTCTGAGTGCATGGATATAAGAGAGTATCCACGGAGAACGTCAAGATCATCTTCAATATCCTCTTCGAACTTGACTTCATGATCGCACTTGGAGCCACTACAATCGGTATCATCATCCAAAGCGGCTCCATGGTTGACGTTGTAGTTACGGAGGGCAAAGTCAGGAATGTCGTGTGGATTGAAAAAGCTCATAAAAGTGAGCAAATCGGCTGCTGATGGTCTCACTTGACGTATGTGGTCGAAGGTAACTTGCCATGTGAAAATGACGGAATTTGACACAGTCTCGTCTCGTCTGGTATGGCCTGCATCTCGGGCCAGGAGCGCCCGCTTCTTGTTGTCGTTCTCCTTGAGGGTGTCTAGATACGTCTTAATTGATACGCGTGGCGCCCGACGATTGATGTACGCTGCTGCTTGGGAGATGGCCAGTGGGATGTAGTCCAAGACCATGAGAAGCTCAGTTGCAGCATCCTCATCGAAACTCCCTTGAAGTTTGTTCCGGAAAAGTTGAAGGGCTTGAGGTCCGTCCATAATCGAGACCGGACAGATAGCACGATGGGAATCAGTCAGCTTCTCAGCAGCATCGAGGCTTCGCGAAGTCACCAAAATTGATCCCCCGCGACGCCGAGGTAGAAATGCCGCTAGGGGCTGCTGTTCGCTGCTGTGGGAGTCCAAACGTGTCGTGTACTTAGCTCGATCCCTGGAGGTAGAAAAGAAAAGGTCGGCATCATCAACATTGTCCAGGATTATGAGCCAACGTCCAGACGCCTGATTTTCGAACCACTTGCAGACCAATTGAAGAACGTTCACGCCCGACTCATTTCGTCCCGGAAGGCGTATTCTGTCTGCAATAGCTTGGTAGGCCTGTTCAAATGTCTGCTCTGAACTTGCACATACCCAAAATATACTGGTTTGTGGCGACGTGTCGTGGACTAGATGTGCAAATTGAATTGCGATCTGGGATTTACTGCTCTTTGTCAGCCTTGAGACGGACTTTCTTATAGGTATTATGCAACTCGTGGGGCCTACCCAATCCCCCCCAAGCCAACAAGCGCTATACGAGAGGTCCAATCCGCGTATTTGCTTTCTATCCATGACATGACATCCGGCCGAGCCACAAAATCCAAATCCCGATCAAAGGGAACACTGTACCAAGGCTCGCACACCATAGTCGACGGTTGCCCGCTCCGATGTCTAATGTCTTTAAGTTCCTTACATACGTCGAACATCCATTGTCTAAGGAATAGTATAAATGGTCAGTCCCACTTAGCCGATATTTGAGCTTATTTACTTACGTCTGGTCAACTTGCAGACTTATGCCAAGGATGCACATGCGGCGATCCAGGTTGATGAGTTTTTCTCTGTTCTCTTTACCATTCAAAGCCCACTTGAAGGAGCGAAACCCCAAATCACGTTTCCCCTTAGGCTTCATAAAGGGCGCTAGTCCAACCTGAAAGTCTAACAGCTCTAACCTACACTCTTCGAGAGATTCGGAGATCTTCTGTGTCATGGCGAGCGTTCGACCATCACTTCCTTCGAGAAGGGACTGAATCGCATCAAGAGTACTGCTGAGTCTGTCTGCCGACCTCCTGGAACGATCTATATCGACTTCGGCACATTTGAATGCCTTGCAGTACTCCAAACAAGTTTTTCCGACCTTAGCAGCGAGTTCACCGACTGCGATGACGCTGGAAGCGACTCCTAGTGCCTCGGCCATCACGAGCAACAAATAAACAGAGAGTGGGCTCGGGGGGGATTTTTGACATACGAGGAAGGAATCTACAGAGGAGAGAGTTTTCAGGAACAGAGAAAATTCTGATCAGGTCGGGGCATCGAGAGTGCGCCTAACAGAGGTGGCGGGGGCGGAGTTCGGCTGGATGCATTGCACCTCAGCGAGGCTGAATACATGAGACACGGTGTCACCAATCATTTCAGCTATCAGTTCCAAGGATGTCTGTAACTTGCAAGGATTCTTCTAGAGGGAACTCGCTTTCGAAGGAGTACACGTATGTGCGGAGTCCAAAATTACATTGAAAGGGGAGCATGCCCATGCTCAAGCAGAGTGCATTAGCACAACACAGTTCATCCCCCAAAGCTGTGCTATCTTGAACTTCTTGGTCGAATCCTCCTCAAATCGCTTTTTTAAAAGTGTAAATAGGTTGAAAAGAGCCTTTTCAGGCTCTCATGTAGAAACACTCGGCGGGAGTCATTAGCAAGGCTACATAGGACCGGCTAAGAAGCACTTGCTTTCAGATCCACCCCCGAGTAGCTCAGCTGGAAGAGCGTTCGGCTGTAATTGCCCCTTCGTCACCGAAAGGCCACCTGTTCGAGCCAGGTCTCGGGGATTTCCTTTTGCTTTTTGCTTCTCTTTGCAAGAATGCATTAATTTTTTCTTTTTGATGCAAGTCGACGATCTGAATCAATCTTGGTGTAGGTAGGGGCAGTTTGACGACTTGTTAGCCATTCTTTGGCCGCTAGACGCAATAGCGAACGGGAACCAACTACAGATACCTCGGGCATCTAACGCTCCAACACAAAGCACTTTGCATACCTCACGTTAAATCACATTGACGCAAGTTTTAGGACTAACTTCTCCGGCTCGTATCAGAAAGCAAGATCACAAGAGCTGAGGGCTTGGGTCCGGTGACGGAGGATTTGCAGTTGCATGAAGCCGGTCCATGTTAGTGCAGAACAAATTCCAACGACATGAGCGATCGGAGCAAGCAAATAACCGAAACATGTGACCATCAGGAGGTCATTGAAGACAAAGCAACTCGGCCAAGACAGCGTTGAAGACACGGGACGGGATGATCAAGCAATCGCGCACCGCCACGACAGCTTGCTCCTTCCTGCCAGGCGGTTTTCTCAGGTTGTGGCATGGAATATGGTGGCTCTTGGAGGTACTCTGTACTCATGACCTGCCCCAACCGTCATGGCACAGCGCGGTCCAATGGGAAATGTTCCAATAGCTGCGTGCCCGCCGAGGTTTCTAGTACTTGCTCCCCCCACATTCGGTCAGATTCTTTCTGGTGGATCGTGAACTCCGAACGCCACACTTTGCTGGTGGCTCTTGCCAGGTTCCACTTGGCGTCCATTTCTTCGCCCTTGAAGCGAACTGGTGATGCTTCAACTTGTTTTCTTCCTGCAACACTCACCTTCTCTTCTCCAGCGGCCGGGTCACAGCAATCTCTCAGTCGCTGCGGGTTATGGAATTGACAGCCTCCCGCCTCTGGCCAGCGATCAGTATCGGCTTAGCCCTGCTTTAACATCCACTACAAACTCTGCCTGACAAGCTCCAACTGCTCCAACTGGCCCCCCACTGTCGTCATGGCCGACTTCGTCGATTCTCCCCATAGCTACGGCAGCGAACAGAGCCGCCAGGTCGCCATTCTCGACCGCCACCTCCCCGATGGCTACTCGGCCGATCCAGAGGTTGCTCTCGGGCCCAGCGTCCTGGAGCAAGATGCCGGTTCTGCAGCAAACGCCCCAGAGTCCGTCAATGGCTCTGAGACTGCCGAGTCGTCGCTCCGGCTCCAGGGCGGTGACATCCACCGGGATATGTTCATGATCAAGGCCCGCGCAAACTCCATCCGCCGTGCCAACACATTCTCTCATCGGCCTTCTCCCCGTCTAGGCGCCGCAGACGAGCTTACATATCCCGAGACGCGAGAGCCTGGTGGCTTTCGTCGCCATCACATGCAGCAGCTAGCCCGACAGAGGCGGCAGAGCGGGTACACTGTTGTGACCAGAAGCTTTGTGGATTTCTTGGATCTGTATGGTAGCTTTGCCGGCGAGGATCTCGAAGATACAGATACCGAGGAGGATTCGACCCTGGACGAAAGCGAACGAGCTGTCGTGGCTCCTGACTCCGATCTGCCTCCGGAACAAAGGCCACTCCTTGCTCGGCGTAAGAGCTCCAAGAGAGCGCGACGAGAAGGCGATGCTACGACTTTCAAGACTTTCTTCACACTCCTCAAGGCATTCATCGGCACGGGTATCATGTTCCTGCCCAAGGCCTTTCGCAACGGCGGCATCCTGTTCTCGTCTATCGTCCTCATTGCCGTCTCGCTGATCAATTGCGTGTGCTTCCGCCTTCTCCTGGATTGCCGTGCGAGATACGGAGGTGGTTATGGCGAGCTCGGCGCCTCCATCGTGGGCCCCCGATTTCGCAGCCTGATACTTGCGTCCATTGCAGTCTCGCAGCTGGGCTTCGTCTGCGCCGGCCTCATCTTCACGGCCGAGAATCTGTGGGCTTTCCTGGATGCTGTGACTAAGGGCGATCGTAGCCTGGCTTTTGGCGTCCCGGCGCTCATCGCCATTCAGCTCATTCTCCTCATCCCGCTGGCCCTCATCCGACATATTTCCAAGTTGGGACCTGTTGCATTGATAGCTGACGTTTTCATTATGATTGGTCTCGTCTATATCTGGTACTATGACTTCTGGGCCCTCGCCCGCAATGGCATGGCGTCCAGCGTCAAGCTCTTCAACCCATCAGATTTTACCTTGACGATTGGCTCGGCCATCTTCACCTTCGAAGGAATCGGCCTGATCCTGCCCATCCAGTCAAGCATGAAGAAGCCACACCACTTCAGCAACTTGCTGTACTTCGTCATGTTCCTCATTACCATCATTTTCACGTCGGTTGGTGCTCTCTGCTATGCCACCTTTGGTGAGGAGACCAAGATCCAGGTCATCTCCAACTTTCCCCAAGACTCGCCACTTGTCAACGCCGTTCAATTCCTGTATTCAATGGCAGTGCTGGCCGGTGAACCCGTGCAGCTGTTCCCAGCGGTTCGAATCATTGAGACCTCTGTCTTTGGGGAACGGGCCACTGGGAAGAAGAGTGCGGCCATCAAGTGGAAGAAGAATGCGCTGAGAACGGCGGTGATGGCGCTATGCGTGGGCGTTGCTATGGCGGGAGCAACTGACCTGGACAAGTTTGTGGCGTTGATTGGCAGCTTTGCCTGCGTTCCTTTGGTTTACATCTACCCGGCGTATCTGCATTACAAGGGCGTGGCGGAAAAGAGTTGGGTCAAGACCTTGGATTTGGTCCTGATGGTGGTGGGCATGATCGCCATGGTCTATACGACGTTGGTGACCATTGCGCAGTGGATTCAGGATGCATGAGTATCGATGTCTTGGATATGCTTTTGGCGTTGTGTTTGACAGGTGAATTTGGCAACACCAACTATGTGAACTTGGCTACATGAGGCTGGGCAACCAGCATGACAGGATAGGACAAAAACCGCCAGCGGGGGCTGGAGCACAGGTGCTTCTTAGAGCGTTTGGATTGCATGTATCGGAAGGTGTTTATTGATTTATCACAGAAACGAACCTCTCGTTTTCTTGACAAGAATCCATCAGGAGAGCTAATGATCAGTTAGCAATCTTAAGGCGAGCTCGAATATTGTGTACCGAGGGCGGAGGGTTGTGTGTTTTCCGGACTACGCATTCTGGATTAGACCAGGGGTTCAATGCACGATCCCGCTATCTACAGCCGAGTATCGGTCTCCGTTAGACATGTGTTTCATGTCATGATACAGGGTCAGTAAAAGAAGAGGAATCATGTGAGCCTCTCAACGGTGGGTCTGCCTTCTCGTGGTGTTGATCCTGGTGAATATTCTTGCCGAAAGTATAGGTTCCGCTTCTAGGGGCCTGAAATCCAAACCGACGAAGCAGCAAGTTAAGCCGAGGTAACTACGAACTCTTGTGCAATATGAGCGACAATGCTGGTGAGACAACATTCGCTCTGGGCTATTGCAATAAAGCATTTTCTTGGGTTCACGGCGGAGTACAGCAGGACCATCCGGTGATTCTCTGGCTTGTGATTTCCGGACCAAGATGCAACTACTAGGTCGTTTTTAGAGTGTGACAGGCCAGGCCACGGGTAAGTTCCCGGGCCTTGGGATCTACGTGGCGGCTCTGTTGGCTCTATTTTTTGAGTGTTGGTTGCACCAGAACGAAGATCTCTTGTCTCACGGAGATGAAGTTTAGTACAACGAGTGACTTCGAGGGAAGGATATTAGGGGTTTGGTGGGAAAGTCCCGTCAATCTGTAACTTTCCTTGTTTGCAGAGCAGTTTGTGAGATACCATGTACAGTACATGAACATATCGTTGTCATTGAGAGAAGAAACCAGGTGTCAACAACACTCCTTGAATTAGCTCCTTGAGCTTCCGAAAAAGTTCCTGTCTCCACAGAAGAAAGTGCAAGGTTGCAAAGGTCGGAATGCGCCGCAAACGCAGTGTTGCTCGGCATGTGTGAGGACCTCAACAATCACAGAAGCATGCACAACATCTGCCGCTTACTCGCCGAGCTTCCAATGTCTCGGCACATCCACCACAGAGATCAAACCACGAATCTCATCTCCATAAAACGAAAATAACAAAAAATCTCGACTCACATGATCAGTTGCAACGCTCCCGAGAAGATACAGCGTCGTAGGAGACTCCCCGGGATTGCCTCTTTCGGCAATCCCCACCTCGAACCGGGACCCACGGGCAAGGGCAGTGAAAGAAGAGGATCGAGAGATTGCGGGGTAGAAACTCCGTGAGGACCGGGGCAGGATGGAAATCAGCATGTTTGTTGTAGATAGAGGGCAGCAGCAGGTTTGGCATGGACTTTTGGGTGGTCCCGTGGCGTGTCGATCCTGTGAATCTCGAGTGCAGCAGCATGTCAGGTTCAAGCAGTGGGCGACGATCCCTCCATCATGGATCTTAGGATTCTGACATTTGGTAGAAGTTCCAGCAGAATGCCAATTCGAGGAGATAGGATTACTCGGTGGAACAGATCAATTGGCTCGGAGGAAACCAGACCGAGGGTATCACAGTCGCTGGCCTCACTGACAAGACCATCTCAGCCAGACACGTCTCGGTGCAACCCCCCCTACTCCTCCCCACCAGGAAATAATCTACGGGATGCTGATTTGGGAACGTCTCGTGATCCCATTGCAGGCCCGGTCGGAGAAATCCAGCGTCGAGGATTTCGTCTCCCGCATCGTGACAGCTTTCCAGCCCCGAAACCCGCCAGACACGGTGGACGGAACACCGAATCTGGGACGGACGGGCATACCAGCAGCGGGGCAGATTCAAACAACAGATGGAGCTCAGCAGGAGGTCATGGGATATCAGAATCCCTGTCATGCATATTGTGAGAGTCTGGAACAAAAGCAAAGCGAGCTCAGGCCCAAGGTTCGCACGCAAGCGGGCCATTGGCAGGGCTAGCTGTGGGCGCTCGGGAGGGCCCTGAGCCTTAACTGTTGCGGGCAATCCGAGCCTCGTTCGGCATCGTCCGTATCGTCTTAGTCGCTTCGAGGGAGTGCAGTGTCAGACGCCTCCTCGTGACGGGCTTTGCTGTGAGCATCAAGGTGACGAAAGGAGGAGGAGGGCCAGTAAGCCACACAAGGACCAATCGAGATCCGGTTGCCTTGCCTTTCCGGGCGGGCATGCGGTTAGTGGTGGTATCGGTGTGGTGGGAGCTTCATATACAAAAGGGTGTGCCTCACGTCGAGATGGTAGCTGATCTGTAGACACAACGATTGGATTTCTCCCTCTCTCTCTTTACCTTCGCTCCCCCTACCTGTCACTCTCGTCACTCACACAATGTCCAAGATCGCTCCCACCTTGCGCGTGCTGGCGCAGCAGCCGATCGCCGCCAAAGTTGCCCGTCAGACGCCCCCCATCGCCAACACAGCTCGCGCACTAAGCACCACCACTGCCCGCCAAAACGTCGACCCCGTGCGATCCAACTCACATCTGCTGCCTGAGTTCAGCCTCAAGGACAAGGTGGTGGTGGTTTCGGGCGGTGCTCGTGGATTGGGGTTGGTGCAGATTGAGGCGCTGCTGGAAGCCGGAGCCAAGGGTAAGTGAACAACAATAGGTATAAGAGGCAATGCGAACAGAAGGACTAACACCTCCCACCCAGTCTACGCCCTCGATCGCCTCCCCTCGCCCGCCACCGACACCACCTCGGACTTCTCCAAGATCGCCCAGCGCGCAAAGGACGAGCTCGACTCCTCGCTGACCTACCACCAAGTCGACGTGCGCGATGTGCCCGCGCTCAACAAGATCATGGAGACCATTGCGGACGAGAACGGCCGGCTGGACGGGCTGATCGCCGCTGCTGGTATCAATCACGAGACGCCCGCGCTGGAGTACCCGGCCGAGGAGGTCGAGAACATGATGAGCATCAACTTCACCGGTGTGTTTGTCACGGCGCAGGCTGTCGCGCGGCAGATGGTGCGGTTGAAGCAGCCGGGCAGCATTCTCTTGATTGCGAGCATGAGTGCGAGTATCGCAAACAGGGGCATGATTGCGCCGTGAGTTGCCTTGAATTGTATATCCTAGACTTTCACTTACACCCCTTTAGTGTCTACAACCCCAGTAAGGCGGCCGTCGTCCAGCTCGCCCGCAGTCTGGCCTCAGAATGGGGCGAGCACGGCATCCGCGTCAACACGCTGTCGCCCGGCTACATCCTCACGCAGATGGTGCAGAACCTGTTCGACGTGCACCCCGAGCGCGCCAAGCAGTGGCCGACGGAGAACATGCTGGGCCGTCTCAGCGTCCCCAAGGAGTACCGTGGTGCGGCAGTCTTCCTGCTTAGTGATGCGAGCAGCTTCATGACGGGCGCGGACTTGCGCATTGATGGTGGACATTCGGCGTGGTAGAGTAGAGACAGAGGGCGAAAAGACGGTGCTGGATGGGCTGTGAATGTAATAAGATGTGGCAGAGAGGACAGACCTTGAGCATTTCAGCGAGGAGAACGGGTTTTGGGCGTCATTCCTTTCGTATCGTACAAACCTATAGAAACCACTTGATCCAACATCTTAACTGGGACTCGCAACGTGCTCTATCACCGCTCTCCTTCCCAGCCCTTCCAAGCCGCCCTCCCGTATCCTCAACCTCCTCTCCACCTCCGCCGCGCTCATTCCACTATCCCGTAATCGCATCGCATCAACCACCGTCCGCATGTCTAAGAATCGCCGGCCCTCTACGACTCCCCGCTCTGCGTCCTCGGCTGCGGCCTCTGCCCACCGCCGCCGCGCCTCCAGCGCTGTGAGTGTCCGGTTCTGCCGCGCGGGCGGGAACATCGTGTCTGGTCCGGGAGGGTATGCGGCGGTCGAGGAGGGGGAGTATGTCGGTGACGGGTCGGCGACGCCCATTTGTTGGAGGCGGCGCGAGAAGACGTCGGTTGGGAAGTCGGGGTCCATGGCGTCGGCGCGGATAGCTATACAAGAATCGCCAGTCAGTTTCTGGTTTGTCGGAGGTCAGAGAGAGAGTTTTACCGTCGTCTTTGGCGCCAGAGCTCCGTGGCGTGGGCTTTGCTCGAGGCTTGGACGCTGCTGGTCTTGGTGGTGCGGATGGTGTTGAGCCGGGCGCTCGGGTTGGGTATTTGCGCGCCGCGCCGCGGGCGACTTTGGAAGAGGAGGAGCCCATTGCAATTACAAACGTATAATGAAGAGAAAAATCTAGTTGTACATGTCGTGGAGGTAGGGGTGGTGGAAGGCCATGCGACCGGAAGTATTGTACACTTTTGCTGGAGCTCGCAGAAATTGTTAAGAGCCCGAGCTGCATGCCGTCATGGCGCTGGAGGAATTACGGAAGCAGGCGCGACCCGTTATTCCGGCCAACATCGTCTTCAACCCCAACCTCAACCTCAACACTTTGCTTGAACATCACGAAGCATCATCACGAAGCATCATCACTCAGGCACGCAGGCGTTTGGGTTTTATCTCTGATTCATTAAACAACCTATTACTCATTGATTCCATGGAAGCAATCCTGGAACATGGAAGCGGACGGAGACGACGCCTAGTTCAAGCTCAGCAGCCGGGGATCGATCATCTGAGGCTGCTGGTTTGCGGCCTCATTGAGAACGACGCCTCCGTTGTTGCCGTTGACGGCCTCGCTAACGTTCGGACGAGAAACACTTTGCCAAAAGTCCGTTCCGTCGGCCTGTCGAATTGCCTCGCCTATCTGGACGAGCTCGCCAGTCGGGGAGAAACGGTAGAGCCCCTTGACGAAGATAAATGGATTGTGGATGCCTTGGAGATGCATGTACCAGGCGCGATCGAGCCGCGCTTTGTCCGCCGCATCAATACCATCCTGGTCGTTGAAGAAAGATGAAGGCGGGAGCTGGCCGTTTTGGAGCTGGGGGTTCGCAGCGGGGGCGACATTGCCATTCGCTTGCTGCTGGTTGTTTACCACTTCCTGCACAGCTCCCTGGAACTTCTCGGGAACAGGCGCCGATTGAGGATTGGTCTGGGCCTTCGTCTTTGACTTCGACTTGGTCACCTTCGCCGAAGGGTTAACGGTCTTGCCATTGGCATTGGTCGTCTGGGGCTTGGTTGACTTCTCCTAGTTGTAACCAGAGCCCGAAACTCCCTTGCCGGTGGTCTTTCCGCTCTTGCTCGACGTCTTTCCATGAGGCATTGCCTTTGGAGCCGATTGACCCGCGGCGTTGCCATTTCCATGGAGGACAGGGGCCTGGGGAAGTGACAGCCCCCAGACAGGTGCCTCAGGGAGCGCGAGCTGCGGTTCGGGCTCGGGCGTAGGTGACGCTGAGAACAGTGATGAAGGCGATCCCACCCGGTCGATAATAGGCGAAGCCTCTTGCTCATCAGACACAGCAGTCTGCTCAGTCTCAGGAGTGATAGCCTGTTCGACAGCAGGTGCGACGGCTTGTTCGATGACAGGCGGGACAAATTGCTCAACAACGGGCATTTGCTCAGCAATTGGCGACTCAATCAGGTCAATGGCAGACGCATCAGAGGCAGTCTGCATCGCGGGCGCCTGGTGACCACAGTCGAGAGCAGCATTGATCACAGCAGGGGTGATTCGCTCGTGCGCCGGCATGCACTCCTCATGCTGAGGCTCAGTAGCAGGCGTGGGCTCTGGGTTGGCGACAGGTGCCTGGGCGATAGCAGGGCGAGGAATTCTCGCTTGAGCATTGGCCAAGGCAGAAGCGGAAGTCTGCATGGTGCGGCGCTCGGATGACATTGTCGCAACCTCTTGGGTTTCATTTGGGTTGGGAATCTCTTCGACACTGCCCTCGCTGCTCGCGGAGCTGAAAGCTCGTGTCGCTTGCTTGGGAGCAACAAACTGTCCAGATTTGGATGGCTGGTGACGAGCCTTGGCCAGCGGCTGCTGCTGGTTGACCATCTGGCCCATGTTGACAGGGACATTGCTCATGGGAGCGACCGCAGTGTTCATCTGGCCCATGTTGGCAGCACCATTGTTCATATGAGCGGCAGAGACGTTCATCTGGCCCATTTGCATCTGCTGAGGCATCTGCATCTGAGACGCAGACATCTGGGCTCCGGCAGCAACGGACGAGGGAGCAGTGGTCTGCTGCTGTTTGTTTCCCTGCTGGGCCTGCTTCATGAGAAACTCAAGAACTTGTGGGTTGTTGAGATGTTGGATCTTCATCTGGAGTTGACGTATCATGTTAGGGTCTGTGGTCTGTGCCAGTTGCTGCAGAGCCTGCTGCTGCTGCTGAGCCACCATCTGCTGAACAGAGATCCGTTGCTGATGAGTGGGCTGCTGAACAGAGCTCTGTTGCTGATGAGTGAGTTCTTGAGCGAGGTCCTGCTCCAATTGGGCGACCTGCTGCAGCTGCTGTTCAAGCTGCTGTCGAGCTTGAGCCAACCGCTGCCGCCGTTGTGCGAAGTTCAGCTGCTGCTGCTGTGCGGGTTCCTGCTGCTGGGGAGCAACCTGCTGCTGCTGGGGAACGACCTGCTGCTGCTGGGAAACGACCTGCTGCTGCTGGGGAACGACCTGCTGCTGCTGGGGAGTAGGAGTCTCGGGTCTACGCTGCTGAAGAGCTGGAGATGGTTGACCACGATCCTGAGGACGGGGATATGGGTGGAAACGAGAGGAAGATGGTTTTCCACCTTTCTTCACAGGCTTTCCAACATTGTTCCCAGAAACCACTTGCTTCACAGGGTTTCCAACATTGTTTCCAGAAACCACCCGCCCCAGAGCCTCGCGTTGGGCTCCAGTGGAAGCAGGAGTAGGCATCGTTCGAGGAACCGACTGAGGCCCTGATTGGGTTTGATAGCCAGAGTTGGACTGTCGACCATTCGCCACGACATAGTTGGGCTGAGCCTGGTTGTTGTCAGCAGTCATCATGCCGTTGGACTGCATTTGGCCATTGTTGGCAACGCCATTGAACTGGGACTGCATCTGAGGGTGCATCATGCCGTTGTTCATCATGGATCGGCCGGCATTGTTCACGACGCCCTGGTTGAAGTTGCCAGCCATGTTCATGTTGGCCGGCATCTGGCCATTCATGTTGAAGTCCTGGACGAGACCCTGAAGACCCATCTGGCCGTTCATGTCGAAGCCCTGAGGATCTGTCATGTCATTGTTCATCATGCCGAGGTTGAAGTTGGCAGGCATGGGTTGGTTGAAGCCACGCGACATCTGACCGTTATTGGCAACGCCATTGGACTGGGCCTGCAT
Source organism: Xenoacremonium recifei (assembly GCA_012184525.1). Taxonomy (NCBI): domain Eukaryota; kingdom Fungi; phylum Ascomycota; class Sordariomycetes; order Hypocreales; family Nectriaceae; genus Xenoacremonium; species Xenoacremonium recifei. The sequence goes on along the minus strand of WOFQ01000002.1, from coordinate 1,289,760 downwards.
CTGAGGATTCATCATGCCGTTGTTCATGCCAGTGTGGTTGCCATTGGTGTTAGTGCCAAACTGCTGCTGGAAGCCAACCTGAGACTGGGGACGAGGTTGAGCCTGAGCGCGCATATGAGCACCGTTGACCATAGCCTGATGGTTACCATTGGTCATAGCTTGGTTACCGTTGGCAGGCATGGCAGCGTTATTGTTAGCCATCATAGCATGGTTACCATTGCCATTGACCATCATAGCGCGGTTGCCATTGACCATGTTGCCATTAGCCATGTTGCCATTAGCCATGTTGCCATTAGCCATGTTGCCATTAGCCATGTTGCCATTAGCCATGTTGCCATTAGCCATGTTGCCATTAGCCATGTTGCCATTAGCCATGTTGCCATTGACCATCATAGCATGGTTGCCATTGCTGTTCATAGCTGTCTGGCCATTGGTGGTGAAGCCAGCCTGAGACTGGGACCGACCATGAGCCTGAGCGAGAGCTGCATTGTTCATCATGGGCTGATGATTGCCGTTGGCCATAGCTCGGTTACCATTAGCAGGCATGGCAGCATGACCGTTAGTCATCATAGACCGGTTGACGTTGCCGTTCATGCCATTGTTGGTGACGCCAGAGGACCGGGTTCCCATGTTGGGCATCGCGAAGCCATTGGCGCTCATAGCCTGGTTGTTGTTGACCGTCATGCCAGACGACATCTGGGCGACAGCGAGCTGAGCCGGTGAGTTGTGGAATGTCATGCCGCTGGAGTTCATGGCGGGGTTACCATTGCCATTGAACTGGACTTGGCCATTGGTGGCGACGCCAGAGGGCCGGGCTCGCTTCTTGGCGACAGTGAGGCTTCCGAAGTTCATGCCCTGGTTGGCATTGGCAGTCGTGGCGGACGCCGACTGGATCTGAGCGTTGTTGGCAACGCCAGACTGGCCTTGAGCCTGGGCAGGCATCATGTTCATGTGGTTGGGCATCTGGGGCTGAGCCTGCAGATGCGCCATGTCCACGTTGGTGTTCTGGGCTTGAGCCTGAGAAGGCATCATACCCGTGAGGTCTGGCATCTGAGCCATGTCAAAGTCAAAGTCCATTCCGTTGGACAGTTGGGTAGGTGGGACGCCCGAAGCGTTGTCCTGCGCCATGTTGGCACCTGCGTTCTCTATAAAGGTTCGTCAGTTTCTTGCACTCTAGACAATGGGATCATGGCTGATACTTACCCTAGGAAGCGGTGGTCACTGGCGTGTTCTGCTCTTGAGCAAGGGCCGGGTCGATCAGATTGGAGTCAAGAGAAGTAGCGTTCTAAAGGTCATGGTCAGCAATCGCAGAATCATAAGGGTGGACTGCCATGGAGCTTACATCGACTGCAGACTCATGGGCATGAGTGGAATGAGGATTAAAGTCGGTAGCAGTGGTGGCGGGCTCGTTGCTCTAAAGATATATGGTCAGTCAAGTGCCACGAGCTTCACACCTTACGGGTTCTTACAAGATTCAGGTCGACGATTGGCTCGGAAGCAGTCTTGGGGAGTTCCATGGTCTGCAGAGTGGATGTCAGCGAAAAGTAACTTTCAGCAGGATTGTCACGATGTACCTGGTTGGCCTGGGCCATGACGGCCTCTGCGTCCACGCCATGGGCAATGTCCCATTCTTCGTTCTGCATGAGAGAACCATTGTCAGCAAGCTCTTCAAGTACGATGGGAAGAAGGAATACGAACCGCCTGGGTCAAGGTTGAGAAGAAGGCCTGGGCCTCCTCAGGGGTGAACTCCGTTGAGGCACTCATCGTGGAATGTCTGTTCGGGGTTGAAGACAGAAAATGGGATTGCACTACGTGCGAACGTTTGTGATATGATCACTGGGGAAATGAAGATTGGAGAAATGCTGCGAAGCGTTGGAGTGAAGAGAGTTGGTATCGAGAGAAGATGGTTGATGGAAGAGAGTTGAACCCGATTCGGATGGGATCGTGGATGCGGATTTCTACTACGGGCGAAAGTCATAAATCGGTGGCTGGGGATGGAGTCATTGTCAAACGAATGGCGAACGCTGATAGGCCAGTGGGGCATGGCTTCATCATTCTCTTCTCAGATTCATGTCAAAATGAGTAGAAAGTGAGAATATATTAATTCGGTGGCTGGGGATTTCTCACATTGCACTGTGGACCGAACTGGCACCAAGGGGCGCCATACGACGGGTGTCCAAGGGATGGAGATATCCAGGTATGCTATGGAGACGATAATTAATTTTTTGAAGATGAAAACTCTAGAGATCTTAGAAAAGTAACTTTTGGGCAAAGCACGTCAGGGGAACATGGCGAGGTGCGAAAGGTGAGGTGAGGAGAGGTGGCTTGGATGTGAGAAAGGGGTCAGGGAAAAGGGGGATCAAGGTGCGCAGCGCCTCACAACAGCACAACAAAGCGACGGTAAATATTCTGAATTTAGGTACTAATTAAATACATTAGAAGTAGATTATTGTGATGCCATATTACACAATTTTCTCGTTTTTCCTTGTGTGCGAAACTCATTCCATCGTGTCCCATCTCGTTCGTAAGGAGTGTATGCCCTCCACTATCCGCACTGTGCCGCAGTGAATCATGACTTACACCAAGCACCTCAGCAAGTGGTGATGTACAGGCCGATGGGCGACGGGTTGTAGTCCTGGAAGTAGTTGAGGCAGGTATCGCCCACAGCCGAGACCTCAAAGCCGATGGCCTCGCCGGCCGGGCAGTCAAACGTCGCGATGAGGTAGCTGTTCCCGGGCGCGACAGTCGTGGTTCCGTAGTCGTCCGCCACGCCAGGCTTGTTGTCGTATGTGGTGCTCTCGCTGGCTGGCCCGGTCAGCGACGCAAAGTCCAAGCCGCCGGAGCCGGAGAAGGTGTAGCTCGAGGTGGTCAGGTCGGCCTGCTCGGGGAACAGGAAGATCAGGCTGCACTTCTTGCCCGCGTCGCTGGCGGGGATGTCGAAGTTGAAGAGCGAGGAGATGGTGGAGGAGACTTCACCAAAGTAGGACGTGCCGGGGGCGTAGTCGGGCTTGGAGCTGTCGACCGGGATGATGAGGTGCGGGAACTCGTAGTTGCCGTTGAGGTTGGTTGGGCAGCCTGAGGGGGGAGGGGGAGGTGCGCACGAGGCGTGGCAGCCCGAGGCTGTGATGGTTACTTCGACGCAGTTGATGCCGTTGGCGCCCAGGTACAGGTTGTACTCGGAGCCGTCGGCCTGGCAGGCGTAGAAGGTGGTCTGGCCGTTGTAAGAGACGGAGCCATCACAAGCGATCTCAAAGCCACAGGAAGGCTCCTGGTTCAAGTCACATTGCAGCGTCTTGGTCGGAGCTACGAAGCGTCAGTGAGATGTACAGCTAAGGTAGTAAGAACGGAGAGCAAGCACTCACGCGTCCACCAGCATCCACGCCCCTCCGAGTCATAAAGACTCCCCTCGGAGATCTCAAAGCCCTCCGCTCCAAGCCCGCCCCCAACGCGCACCTGGCCGCTCGAGATCTGGCCAACAGACCCGGAGATGCCGCCGCTCACCGTGAACGTGAGGTCGCAGCCCCCGCGGATGGCCAGGGCGTTGGCCAGGGCGGCGGCGCCGAGGAGAGTCGCGGCAAGGGTGGACAGCATTGTGATGAGAGGATCGTCGAGAAGTGCGTGATAGACTTAGGCGACAAGCTTACTTCCCTCGTGGGATGCGGTGGCGAGGGGGCCGCAATTTATGTTGTCGCGGACGGAGGGCCTCTGGCGATGAGATCCACGAGCCTCCGGCCGGCGAAAGCTGAATACGAGGTCGGCAACGTCACTGCGCGCAGTCATGATGCTGGCTTCCGATGTTCCGTGGGTGAGGGGGCAGGACAGGGCAGAGACGCGGGACGATGGCACGGGCTGTTGGTAAGACGACTTTCAGACGGGGAGGATGACGGCATGAGGGACGGCACAGGACAGGGATGGCAGACACACGATGGGGGGAGCTATATTCTGCTCTAGCTAGAATGTGCAGAGGCAGCATCGTCTAGTTGCTGTGAGGGCGGCCTAGCTTGGGGAGGCTGGAGTCGCTAGACGACCCAGAACAATCGATCGATGGACGCTCTGCCAGCCGCCGCAGTTGACGACACGCTGAAGTCACCAGTCGGAGTCTTGCTTGGCCTTCATCTCTGAGGAGTCGTATGTAGCAGCAGCGCGAGGGCCCGGCGTGAGGTGATCGTCAGCAGGAGTCAAACCGGCCCCCCAGCTGCAGGCCATCGCCAGCCCAACAGTGCATCGAACAGAAAAATGGTGTCCGTCAGCTGAGGCTCTGCATAAGTCAATTGGGATTTTGCGGGGGAAGCTCCGCAGATCCCGCCTGGCCCTGGCCTCGCTGGGCTATCCGTATTCAGCCCTGGAGAGGTGATCGGCCAAGCATCTTCCGCGTTGGGCACCACGCCCTCCATCGACGCCGTCCGGATAGGTCAAGATCCGCTGGGCCAAGGCGGTTGATGCGGCAGTGGAGAATGCCCGGAAAGCTTCGAGGAGAAGAGGCAGAGGCGAGAGGCACCACGTTGTCTGCCTTTAGTCGACCGGCGGCGGCGCGGGGAAGAGGCAGTGTAGGAGTGTAGTGTTGGGCGCCCAGAAGCGGCATGGCCTTTTGCGTCGGGGCCGAAGACAAAGAAGGCCTGCTGTTGGCTGGGCTAATACCAGCCCGTCCGTCAGCATCATGCTATGCATGCTCTCCATGCAGCCCGTCGGCTCTGAGCTAGCGAAAAGCTCGTATCGAGGTGAAGATCCATCGACTTCACGACTGATCAATGATCACGTCCTGCGTCGCTTGCTCGCCCGCTTGCCCGTCGTCGCCTTCTTCTGCTCCGGCTCGGATACCGTAGGCTCTTCTTCTCCCCCCTCTTGGCTCTCGTCATCGCTGGGGCTGTTCACCGAGATGACATCGTCAGAGCCACTTTCGGCCTCACTGCCGGCCTCCAGGCTTCCGCCAAACGACGCCTTGCGGGATAATGCTTCCTCCGTGTCACTCCCGAAGCCCTCGAATTCCTCCTCATCATCATCTGACTCCTCGTCTGATCCCGCCTGTTCCTTTTCCATTGCCACACTAGCTTCCCGCTGCAGCTGATCCTCGGCTGACACGTCCGGCTCCTCGCCTGCATCGTCCTCCTCCTCCTCCTGCTTCCGCTTGCGAGGCATTTCTCCGAGTCTTCCCTCCCGGCCACCGACCTTTGTGTCAGCCTCGCCCTCAACCTTGGGTGCAGGCGTGAACCAGGGAATCTTGCCCCTCATAAAGTCATTGAGCACCATCTTGGCCACTCCATCCAGATCGGGCTCGCCTCCTCGGAGAAGACGACCAGCTTTCCGAGCCAGGAGCTCGAGGAACTCTGTAGAATCATTCCATCCAGTGAGCTCGTAGGTCTTCTCCATGTGATGCTTCTTTACTCTGTTAAGCAGGGCTGTAATGTATTGTTCAGGGTGTTCAACCTTCTCAACACGAACCACACCTCGAAGAACAAGGTCCGTAGGCGTGTCCGTGCTAGAAGGCGGGACAACACCGGGGCAGTCGATGAGATAGATGCGCTTCATCAACGTAACATACTGCCACACCTTGGTCTCTCCGGGAATAGGAGCGACAGTGCACACCTTCTTCTTCAACAGCGTGTTGATGATAGACGACTTTCCAGTATTGGGCCCACCAATCAGCCCAACAGAGATCTGCTTTCTGTCCGAATGCAACGAAGAAAATTGCCGAAGAAGCTGGATCAGGGATCCCTTGCCGAACGAATTGGTAATGCTAGCGTGGAAAGCCAGGGTAGGATATTCCTTGGACAGGTGGCGAACCCAACCAGCCTATCATGAGTTAGCTGGTGAAGTTCTCATGAATAAAATATTGAAAATTATGCGGGGTATGTTTGTGTCATCACTAAGAAGACTGCAATCAATGACCAGCAAGCTGGCATAGGCAGACTTCAACTCATCAGACATGAGTGCCTTTCTCACGATGGTAACCAAAACGGCACACATCAAGCCAACAGCAGAACGCTGCGACAGGTCGAGAATAGCGATCGATCTCCCAATGTTGTAACAGACAAATTCCACAGCAAATAAAAAGGAAGACGTCCTGACAGGAAACATTGGGGCGCAAGGCTTGTTGCGCCGCTGGGTAGGGTAAACATGAATAAGAAAGATTTACTTACGGCAACGCTTGTAGGCACCAAGTCGCACTTGTTCAACACAAAGATCAAGTGCTTGTGGGGAGCCTCCTCCTTGAGATACTTTTCCACGCTGCGACACCGAGTGCCCACGGGATCTCTCGCGTCGAGGACATGGATGACAACATCGGAAGAGTCGATGACTTTGTAGAGTTCGTTCCAGATTCGCTTGCTCTGGCCCTTGTCGAAGACAGGCTCAATCGCCATGGTGAGGGGCTTGTCAGCATCGTTACCGTCAGCATCTCCCGATGTTCCGCTCAACAGCTTGGCCTGCTCGAGACGGTCATGGTAAGTATCCATGCTCTTCTCGGTGTCATCAGCCAGATCCATGAGCGAGCTGACACCCAGCTTGACACGTTTCCGCTGCGCCTTAGGTCCGAACACTTCGGCGAATGGCGAGGTCTCGACGGTCATCTTGGCCTGGTGCTGCTTAATCCCGTTGGTCTTGTCCTGACCATCCCGGATAAGACTCATGGGCAGCTTGTTGGACTTGAGCAGGACCTGGTAAGGGTCACTGGCCTTCTCCGCCATGGCTTCCCGGAACGCCTTGAGGGTATCTTGCGAAACAACTCGGGTGTTGGTAAACCACTTCCGGTTCGGCTCGATCCGCGCGTTGGGAACTTCTCGTGACTGGTAGATAGCAGCCCGCGTGATCTTTCCATCGGCATCTCTCTGCTCGCGGCCCTCCTTGTACATGTTCAGGCGCTTGACCTTCTTCGCATCGCTGTGTCAAGTCAGCTTCCCACTCCGGACAGAGACGTTCTGCAGAGGACGTACCGATAGAAGTTCTCGCCTTTGACCCGGACATTGCCCAAGCCATCGCCGGTCTTGCCCTGGCGGACGCGCCGGGTGGCCTCTTTCTTCCCAGTGCCCATTGTGACAGAGTTGTTGGGCGACCGAGTTGTAGGAGCAAGGAAAAGAGACTGCAGGCTGCTGATAAGAAATTTATCTTTTCCAACTTTTTTTTTGTAGACCACACCTTGGACCCCACCAATTGGTGGCTGGGCTGGGGCCGACGCAGGGGTCCTCGGCAGAGGTTAATCCGGCCTGGCAATTAGTCCGGGCGACGATTTTCTCTGTCCGGCGCAACCTCGAAGCTGCCGACGATCAACGACCGTCAAGCCCAATTGTGAGCTTCAGCGCGCTGAATTGGCGCCAGCTCCGTTCACAATGTCGTTCGCTCTCACAGGGCCCTGCTCTAGGGCATCAACCCGTCAGCTGGCCGCCGTGTCTCGCAGTTTCTCAACCACACCTACCATCCTCAGAGATGTCGTTCCCCCCGAGTCACCCTCCTACATCCGCCTCCCAAAACCGCCCCAATCCGAAGAGAAAAAGCCAGAGCGTGTACGTGGCCACCTGCCCGTCCCTCGCGAAGTCTTCCCCCGCATCGAAGGCGACCGCAAAGTCCGCCCCGAGTACCTCGCAAAGACCGTCCCCCACCGCACCAGCGATGCCGCCCCCCAGAACGAGACGCAGCGATGGAAGCTCAAGATGGCCGCCACACGCCGCAAGAACCTCGAGGAGGGTCTGCACCAGCTGTGGAAGCGCCGCGAGCGCAGCGACAAGGCCCGCAGCGACCGCGTGAGCCGCAAGTTCTGGGCTCACCACGAGGCCGGCAAGGCCCCCGAGCGCGAGGACGACCGCCTCACCCGCAGCACAGTGCTCGACACCATGCTCGACACGCGCGTGTACGCCGACCCGCACCGCTTTGAGCGCGCCGAGAAGAGCGCCCAGCGGGTGGCGCGGCGCGAGGACGAGAAGCGCACTTCCCGCCAGGACGCCCTCATGGAGCTGTACATGAACGCCGGCAACTTCATCGTCAGCGAGCAGGAGCTCAAGACGGAGATCGAGACTATTTTTGCTGAGGACTACTGGAAGACGCAGGGCTCGGCGGTCGGTCGCTATGTCACTGCTGAGAACGCCTGGGATATCTGGGGCAAGCCCCCGGGCATCAACGCCATGCTGGAGACGACGACGGGCACGTCGACTAAGATTATGGATGTCTACGAGTCCGAGTATGACCGATCTGTCAAGCGTCAAAAGAGGATTGCGGAGGAGTTCACTGGTGGAAAGATGGAATAGGGCTGACATTTTGGCCCGACCTTGTAAAACAATGTTCTCGATCATATGTATCAATCTACCCCTGTATTATGGACACCCAAAATTTGAAGCATATTACCACAATTCGACCTCAATTACATAGCATTAGTTTGGGGTCTGGTGAGAAAATTCATGTATTGAGATTTATTCTTGGACAGGTCTACCTTGCAATGAATCGACATCTACCTAATTAGTCCAAGAAACCCAAGCAAATACATCCCATGCATCCATGCTAAACGCCCATTATGAAAGACCTATCGTATGTACAACATCTCACAACTGCCCTAAACTTCCTAGCACTATATGTGCGCAATGCAGCTCTTCTCTATATCCAAGTCTAACGTCTCTCAACGAGCAAGACGTGCATAGCAGCGTAAGACAAGACGATAAACACGGCAGCGTAGATGCCCAGGTTGCGAATATCAGGCCACATCGCATCGTTGTTGAAGCCAAATGAGCTCAGAATGGCTGCGCCAGGAACGGTGATATCCAGGCCGTACTTGCTGTCCACCAAAGTGAGCTGAAGCACTTCATTGACAATGAGCGACTCAAAGCCGTAATGGAAGATGGACAGCGTCTGCAGCCAAACAGCACCCTTGGGTGTCGCATCATGGTTGAGCAAGAAACCTGCAAACAACAGACTGAACAGCATCACCAAGCTTCCAATCAAGTTGGCCACGCCTCCATCCTTGCAAACGATACCGATGAAAAGACACACTGCGGCCGCAGCCATGTTGAACAAGACAAGAACGAGAATGAAGTTGAAGAAGTGCGGTACATCGGCCACCAGACCAGTCATGGGATAAATGATCGAACCCATGAGGATCGGAGGAATGATTCGCAGAGGAATGATGTCGAAAAGCACCTTGGCGGCAAAGTAAGTAGCCGGCGAGTAGTATCCGTTAGCACGCTCCCGAACGAAGAGCAGCCTCTCGGCCGCAAACACGTTCAGGCTGGTGAGAGTGCTGAATCCGAAAAGCGCAAGCAGGAAGAAGAAAAGACCGAGCCGGTTCTGGAAACCGGGGATATCGTCGGTGAGACCGTAGAAGAGATAGCCCGAGAACACAGCAAGCACAATTGCGATGGCAAAATGTGTGAGCATGAGCATAGGGTTCCTGTAAAGGTTCTTCCAGGTCCTCTGCGAGAGAATGATGAACTGACGAAGGTAGCCCACGCGCGCATAACCTCTACCAACGGCGCTGACGTTGATGTTGGGGCCCTCGGGAGTATAACCGTTTGGTCCATTCGCTGACTCTGCGGTGGCAATCGCTTGCTTGATTTCTTCTTTGGTCGCTATCGCGATGTCGGAATGGGCAAAGGCCCTGGTGATGTGGTCTAGATCGGTACCGGTGGATGCCGCAGGAGGAAGATCATCCGGATCCTCAAGTAGAGGCGTAGAAGCCGAGTCGGCCGGATTGTTATGAAGTCGGTAGGTGGTGGTATCCTCCACTCCAGCATCCGAAGATGCAGTAGTATCGATGGTGTTCTTCCGGCGGGTAAAAAGCTCGCGATCTTGACGGTTCTTGATCGAGTCCCGGCGCCAAGTTCGAGGGCGTGTCGATGCGGGGGGCTCAGCGGTGCTATCCTCACCAGTGCTGGTACCAGAAATGCTCGCCACAGACTTAATAGCCCTGGTGCTGCTAGGTCCGACACTCGCGGAATCAGGGTGAATGGTTCCGTCGTCCATTGACTGGCTGCTTCCCGCATGCATGGTGAGATCAACGAGGTAATCGGCAATGTTGAAACCAGGGGGGCATTCGTAGCCAAGTCGGTCAAAGTAATCCTGACACTGGTTGAAGGGTCCAGAAAAGACAGTTCGGCCTTGGGCTAAAAGAATAAGTCGGTCGAAGAGGGCCACGATGTTGGATCTCGGCTGGTGAATCGTGAAGATGACAGTTCGCTTATAGTTCTTCGCGAGCGTTACCAGGCATTCAATGACGTTGTAAGCGTTGTATGCATCCAAACCACTCGTAGGTTCATCAAGGAAGAGTATGGAGGGGCTGGTGACCAGTTCGCAGGCGATCCCGACTCGTCTCTTCTCACCACCAGAGATGCCGCGCCCCTTGCCCTCCTCAGAACCAATGAGAGAATCTCGAATATGATGGATTCCAAGCTCTTTCTCAACTTCATAAACTCGCTGTTCCTTGGCGGCTCGACCCATGTCACGCGGGAGTCGGAGTAGAGCACTGGTGAGAATAGTCTCGTGGACGGTCAGGGTAGGCAACATCGTATCCTCTTGATCGACAAAGCCGACCACCTGCTTGAAATCGCTATCGTCGACCTTTTCGCCGTTGACGTAGAAGTCACCGTGTACCTGTCCGCGCTTGTTCTTGCGCGCAAGGATGTCAAGGAATGTAGTCTTTCCAGCACCTGATGCTCCCATGATCGCAGTAACCTCTCCGAAATTACACACGCCCTGGATGTTGCTGAGAATCTGCTTGCCGTTGAGCGAGTACGAGACATTCTCAAAGTAGAGGGCAGCCGGCTTATGGTCCGCCATAAGTTTGGTGTTCTCGTCATCAGAATCCTCCAAAGAGATAGCCTGGTAGTCGAGCTTGCGGCGGGACAGGTACCAGGTCAGAATTATGACAGCTACAAGGAACAGCGAGCAGCCGGCAATAACGCCAGCAATTAGCGGCGTGTTGATCTTCTTCACAGGTCGTTTGTATCCTGGCACTTCGGTCTCGTAAAGACATTCGCCAGCCCTGCAATCGAGAAGAATACTGGCGTCACCAATCAGAGCCAAGATAAGGGCATCCATTTCAGGCTCCCTGAAGGCACAGTCATGAGCGCCGCCACCCTTCTGAGTGCATTCGAATCGGCCGGGGCCTTTGATCGACTGGTCGAGAAAATCGGTCAAGTCAACTGAACCGTCTTTGCCACAAAGCATTCGATCGGGAATACAGCTGCACTTGATGTGGTCGCACTTGTATGACGTCGAGTTCTTAGATACATCCCACGAGGCGCTCGATTGGCAGTCGGTCAAGTGGCAATAGAAGGACTCGGTCTGATCAACCCAGACTAAAGAGGACGTCAGTTTCATGATAGCGATGAGAGAATCCCGGATGATATGGGGTCATACATTGGAAATCGCAGGTGGCATCTTCCTCGGTACAAGTAAAGGTGACCTCAGGTCGCTGCTTGCCAAGCAGAGTGGTAATCTTCTCGTTGGTGACATCGCAGATCTGGTAGTTGTGGTTGACAACCTCGCCGTTCTGGTAGCAGACGCCACCTTCGCCGGTTTCCATGAGTGCATTGCAGGCCTTGTTTTCGGTACAGACGTTGCAGTTGATGCCGGTCCAGCCCTCGTCGCATTCACAGTTGCCACCAGAGCGCATCGGGCGGTCTTTGCCACGAGCAAGCGAGCCACACACTATAATCCCATCAGCGATAGTCCTCTCAGTATATATTCATGGTGTTGTTTTTCGATTGACGTACGGGGTTGGAGACAGTCATCGCCACCAAATCCCTCGGGGCAGTCGCATTTGCCGTTGAACTCGTTACAGCCAGCGTATTGGGCACACGTATGGGCGGGAAGTAAACAGTTGAAGCTGTAGAAGACAAAGTCAGCAATGCGCGGCGGGTTGGTTCCTTGAGTATCGCAACATACCAAGGAGGGCAGCCGTCGGGGCGGTCATCCAAGAGGGCCATCTCCGCCCGTATCATGTCCAGGTGGGAGTAGCTCGAGTTGAGGTATCCATGGGCCAGGACGGGCATCAAGGCCACGGTCCCGGCCAGTAGTCGCCTCAGACTCGGGGGAGGAGCCATAGCTGCAGCAGGACGGGGATGCGACAGCGAAGTCGATTCGGTGCGGCGATGCGGATGGAGGAAGAGGAGGCGCCTCGGTTGATGTCGTCGGAGTCGGAGTCCCCAAGTGACGATGGGAAGGCGACCGGGATGAGCTAAGGAAGGCCAGGCCAGGCTAAGGTAAGCTTCCTGTTCTGTTCTGGTTTGGGCGCCCCGCACGTCTTGCAGCAGGTGCGGGAACGGCTAAAGTCGATTCGCTTGCAGCCACTCAGCGGGAGGCGGACGGGCGGCGGTGCCTGTAAATCAGAGGCTGGGGAACGGACGGAGCCCCGCGATTCCTGCGATGGATGTTGAGAGTGATTGCACAGAGCGTCAAATCCTGGGACTGGGAAGACGTTTGATTGTATGATACAAAAGTCTTTTGTGTTTTAGGGTTCATTCTATAGCCCTATGATGATTCGACATGTAATCACGTTCTCATGGGTTACTTTACTATTGGAGTGGCGGCATTATGCGCAGTATCTCCATAGCAGCCTAAGAGTTAAGGCACCGCTATAAGACACATGGCACTGTCATGTGTACAACCTCTAATCCCACCTCACGCCATATGAATGGCTTTGACAGAGAAATCCAGTTTATCTTGGATTAAAGTCGAAAATTCCAATTCACGGATTCTAGGGACACCGAGTTCATAGTAGCGGGAAAACTGGGAGATGTAGCTACTTTTAGAGAACCTGACTGAGCTACCCTAGGGTGAAATATTGCCCAACCCAAAGTTGCCCGGAGCATTGACGAGCCAACCAACCATCTTAAATTGCGTGAGTACATACCAATATGTGTCGAATGCCGAATGCGGAGAATGAGAGTCACTATCCGACAACTTTGTATTGCAACTCAACCACCGATTATCTGGCTCATCGATGTGAAACTAAAACGTAGTTCACACGGTATGTTTTACATGAGCTTAGCGTGAGACTGACTCTCCGTTCACCAGCATCGATCTAACAAGTTTACCTTACTTACTCACCGAGTACCAACAAATGAACTTTGAGTTTATCGAACTGTCGTCTTTATAAACGTAATTTATACTTTACTTACCTCGTGTCCTGCTCTGCAAAGTCTGTCGAGTCCATGGCTATTGAGTCATGAAGTCGTTAGAATCAAGATAGGAAGGTTGGAATCTTCGTGCTCAATCTTTCAGCTTCTATCCGTATCTCATGATTAGGAACTTTCGTATCCGCGCATCTTTCATGCATCAATAGACAGCGCGCGCCCTGTCATGTCAAATCCAGTTCCCTTCTTGGGCCATGTTGTCGATTCTCATTGGCATCTCGCCGGAGCTCCCCCGCACTGGCGCTCAGGCGTCGATGTTAGTGGCCGTCAACTTGCAGGCGAAGACATGTCCAAAGCGGAGGGCGCACTCTAGCGTCTGGCGTCGCTGACGCTTGCCCTTCTCGAACCTCGTGCAGGGTCCAAGACCTTATAAGTCAGATTCGGCACCTTACAGATGGATGAACAAGCATAAACAAGACCACAGCATCAATTGGAGACAGAAGCTTGACAGAGAAGACAAGAAATCCTCGTTACTGCCTCGTCATCGTCAACATGGTGCATATCAAGCCCTTCGCCGTTGAGCAATGGATGGACGAATATGAGACCACTCCTGGCGTACTCAACGTCGCCGAGACCTGTGCGGCATCCGTGTCCATCGACGACCTTGTCAACTTGTCAACGGACCCGCAGGCTCCCGGACCCTTGAACACCAGTGTCAAACTCACATATGGATCTATCCTAGGCTCTCCGGCGCTGCGGGAGCGAGTTGCCGCCCATTGCAGCACCGAGACAGAGAAGCTATCCAAAGACAATGTCATCATCACTCAAGGAGCCATCGGAGCAAATTTTCTGGCCCTCTACACCCTTATTGGACCTGGCGATCATGTCATCTGTGTATATCCAACCTATCAGCAGCTCTACGATGTGCCACGGAGCGTGGGCGCTGAAGTTTCTCTGTGGAAGCTGAAGAAGGAAGATGGCTTTGTGCCAAACGTGGATGACCTCGAGCACCTCATCAAAGACAATACCAAGGTAAAAGATTTCTCACCAGCCCCTGTGGAGTCTGTAGGAAGACCTTGTTGGCTGACGAGTCCTACACAGATGATCATCATCAACAACCCCAATAATCCCACAGGAGTGCCTATCCCCACTGCCGTCTTACAGCGCATCGCAGCCGTGGCTGAGAAGAGGGACATCATACTGTTCTCAGACGAAGTGTACCGTCCCCTCTTCCACGGCGGGGCTTCAGGGCAGGTCGAAGTGCCGGTGCCTGCCACGGCATTGGGATACCGTAAAACGCTGGTGACGGGCTCCATGTCCAAGGGCTACGCGCTGGCAGGGCTCCGGATCGGATGGATTGCCAGCACCGACTCAGCCATGCTGAAAGCCATCGCGTCGGCCCGCGACTACACCACCATCAGCGTGTCGCAGGTGGACGACCAGATCGCCGGCTACGCGCTGTCCCCCGCGGTCCGGGAGCCGCTGATCGCCCGCAACGTGGCTCTGGCCCGCACCAACGCCCGGCTGCTGAAGGCGTTTGTCGACAGGCACGCCGCAGTGTGCTCGTGGGTGGAGCCGACGGCTGGGACGACTGCCTTTGTGCAGTTCCGAGACAAGCAGGGCCGGCCGGTCACGGACACGGCCTTCTGTCTGGACCTGCTGGCCAGGACCAAGGTGTTCGTGGTGCCGGGGGCGCACTGTTTTGGCGGCGGGGACGACTTTGCGGGCTATATCCGGATCGGCTACGTGTGCGAGACGGAGGTGCTGGTCGAGGGGCTCAAGCGGCTGGAGGAGTACGTCAACGAGCATCTGGAATAGAGAGACGGATGTGAAACACGGATTGCCGGATATGCGTGCTGCTTGCGGAACAGCGGCATGGACTCGGCCGAGGCGTCGTCAGCAGGAGGACAATCCAGGCGGTTGCTATTGGAGCGGCCCGGGGAGGTGGCACTGGACGTCGCGGGAATAGGATGCCTTCAGGGACTGGCCCCGTTTATAGCCAACAGGCGCCAACGATGGTGCTCGGAATATCAGACAGAATTGGGACGAGACGAGCCGAGCCTCCTTTTGTTTTGCCTCCCTTTGGTTTCTGGAAGTCGAAGACGGCTCTAGAAGTTGCCTGTCTGCGTGAATGCCTGAGGCTGGTGCTGTTGCTGTGCCTTGCTGCCTTGCTCCTCCTGCGCCGTGTAATCCAACGGAGTGCAGGAAGGTGCAGTGCAGGAACGGGCTTGGCCCTGCATCGACTAATCCGCCTTACAGAAGCAGCCAGCCCCTGCCCAGCCCTGCCCAGAGGCTGATCCTCTCCCCTCCTGCACCTGCACCTCACCTCACTCCAACATCGCATCATCCATCCGGGCACCATCATGAAGCGCTCCTGGCCTCCAATTCCCGGCGCTTACTGCCCCTGCGCTGGCCTGGCCTGGCCCCTTCGGGCCTGCTGATTACTTTCCCTCGCGCTCGGTGCTCCGCTGCCGATGACGACTCCCCCAGCGCTACGTAACCTGGCCCCCTCCTAGAGTCCTTCGAGTCCCTCCGAGTCCCTCCTACTGGCAATGGCGGGCAATGGCGGCGGTGGCTTCCCGTCCCAGGGGTCCACGCCCAGCAGAAAAAAACGGCACTTTGAGGCTAGGCTGGGGCGTCGTCGGGACTGGACTCTCAGACTCAGAGCTGCTTGCTTGCGCGGCCAGTTGCTCGATTCCCCATCGCCATCTCCATCCCATCTCCAGTGTCGCGCGTCGTCAGATTTCCTCTCTTCTTTTCATCTTTTTGCTAGGCTATCGCTCTTTGGCTCTGCATTCTTCGCCTTTCCGTGCTCTTGGACATAGTATTCGTCACCCTCTCCTCTTACACTCCCCATTCTCCACCCTCACGAACCTATCTGCCGCATCTTGGACTTACTGGGCTCATCCGTCCCCTGCCCACCGGCATCTTCATAAGCCGTACACTTCGCTTCCCCCCGTCATTCTCTGCTGTCTCACTCGCCTGGCTGCGAACTCCTCTTGCCCTATGGAGAAAAAGGCTTTCACGGTCTGTCAAACGACCTCATAACCCCTGCCCCCAATTTGGCCCTCACTGTCCCGTGCCATGAAGACGGCCTCGCTCCTGAGCGCCTCATTGATCTCGTCATGGGCCCTCGTTCGAGCCCAGGTGGTTCAATGGGAGATTGAAAAGCGCCAAATCAACCCAGGTCTGGACCGCCGTGCGGCAACGACCTTTGAAGAGGTCATTACCAACAACAGGGGCAAGGGAGGTTACTTCTCCTCTGTCTCTATAGGAACGCCTCCCCAAAACCTGACCATACAACTCGACACCGGAAGCAGTGATGTCTGGGTGCCATATAACAATGCTGAAGTATGCACCGACAAGGGCATTGCTGGAGGCTGTACTTTGGGGAGTTGTATGAGAACCTTCCCACGCGTGTAAGCATAAAATCCGCTGACACTTCTCTAGTTAACCCCAATGCCTCTTCAACATTCGACGATGTTGGCCAGGGTCTCTTCCAGATCTCGTACGTAGATAACAGCTACGCAAAGGGTGATTATTTCACCGACAATTTCGAAATTGGGGGAGCTGAGGTCAAGAATCTTACCATGGGACTGGGAATCAAGGCCACTATTCCTTACGGCCTCTTGGGTGTTGGATACGCCTCTAACGAAGCATCAACCGAGACCGCCGACGTTGTGTACCCCAATCTGCCCGTGGCCCTGTATCAGAACGGCGACATCAACACCATTGCCTACAGCCTCTGGCTCAACGACCTCGACGCAAGCACCGGCAGCATCCTCTTTGGTGGCATCGACACGGAAAAGTTTGTCGGCAACCTGACCCGCATCGACATAGTCGGCGATGGAAATGGCGGTGGTAAGACACACTTTGCCGTCGAGTTGACCTCGATCATCGCCTCGAGCTCTACCGGGAGCGATACCTTGACATCTGACAGCTATCCGATCACGGCCGTGCTTGATTCTGGAACCACTCTCAGCTACGTACCTCAAGACGTTGCGGAGAAGATGTGGAAGGAGGTTGGAGCCTACTATGAACCCGAAGCTGGGCTGGCCATCCTTCCATGTTCATTCGCGGACCACAACGGCCATTTCTCCTTCCAGCTTGCAGGTCCCGATGGTCCCCGGATCAACATCACCATGGACGAATTGGTTGTCGACCTGACTGACGGGAATGAGCCGACTTTCAACTCAGGCGCGTTCAAGGGCCAGACAGCCTGCGAATTTGGCTTCCAGAACTACACTGACACGCCCTATCTGCTGGGCGATACTTTTCTGCGGTCGGCATATGTGGTCTATGACCTGGTGAACAACGAGATTGGCATTGCGCAAACCGATTTCAACTCGACCAAGTCGAATGTTGTCGCTTTCAAGAGTCACGGCGCACGGGTTCCGGACTCGACGGCGGCTGCTACTGACGACACGGCAACGACCACGACGGCCGGCTCCCAAGCCACACAAACCAGTTATGCCGCAGCTTCTGGCTTCCAAGCCTCGACCGACAATAGCAGCAATGAGAGCATGGCCTCTCTGTCTGTTGCACCAGGCTCGAGCTTTGCCATGGTCGGCATCACGATGATGATGCTGCTGCTCATGGGAAGCGGCGCCTGCTAAAGCTATCCATTACCAGTTTCAAAGATCGACAGAAGGAAGGAAGGGAACCTAAAACACTGTGCAGACGTGTGCTTTTTGATTTTATACCATTCGCATCATGCATTTTTGCATCATTAGAAGGGCGGCTCAGGCTGTTGAATTGGCGTTGGGTGGGATTCATTGAATATCATGGGCTGATGTCTGGCACATTCAGAGAGGGAGGCATCAGTCGGGAGGCGGTTTGAGTATTAAACGTAGCATTGGCATGGCATTGGTTCGGCGAATAGCTTCCTAGAAGATACCCCTAACGAACAAAAGAATAGAAGAACAGAATTTGGCAAGAGGTTTAGCTCATGAGATGTTGCAACGCCTCGATAAGACTGCCCAGATGTTGAAGAGACTAACATGAACGAACGTTGACAGGTGGCTCTAGAAGTCATTTAGCGCTTCTTGGCGGATCGGCGGCGCGGATGCACGTGAGGGCGCGCGACGGCTCAGTTACGCTAGGCTAACGGCCAGTCCCTGTCAATCCCGGCCGGCCTTGCAGGTGGCCTGAGAGAAAAAAAGTTTCCCAATGGGCGGCCCAGAATTAGCAACCGTCCTCATCATCCCTCTTCGGAGCCCAATTCCAGCACAATGAGGGCATCGGGGGCTGCCAGATGGCTCAATTGCCGTCTGATGCTCGGCGCGCAGCAGCAGAACTGCAGCAGCCGCCACTTCAACGTCTCCTTTCGCCTGTCCGCGGCCGAATGTCGACGATCCTTCAGCCAGGCCTCGATGCGCCAGTCGAGCGCCGCGCAAGCAGCGTACGGACCCCAATGCTGTCTCTGCATGCCTATCAACCCGCTAACACATATACAACAGTCTCAAGAAGGCGCAGGAGGATGCTGCGAGCTTGACGCCCGAGTTTGTTGCTGCCAACATGGATCCCGAGGAGGCCAAGCGCCTGTCGAGAGTCCGTAACATCGGTATTGCGGTAAGATGGTTCGATGTTGAGACAGCTGCCACCCTTGGCTAATTCGATTTACAGGCACACATCGACAGCGGCAAGACGACCGTTACCGAGCGAGTCCTGTTCTACACCGGTCGAATCAAGGCTATCCACGAGGTTCGAGGCAAGGACGCCGTCGGCGCCAAGATGGACTCCATGGAACTCGAGAGGGAAAAGGGCATCACCATCCAATCTGCGGCTACTTTCTGTGACTGGAACAAGACGGTCGATGGCAAGGAGGAATCCTACCACTTCAACTTGATCGACACTCCCGGACATATCGACTTCACCATCGAGGTCGAGCGAGCTCTGCGCGTCCTCGATGGCGCCGTCATGATTCTCTGTGCCGTCAGCGGTGTCCAGTCCCAGACCATCACCGTCGACCGTCAAATGAAGCGATACAACGTCCCCCGAATCTCCTTCGTCAACAAGATGGACCGCATGGGTGCCAACCCCTGGAAGGCCGTCGAGCAGATCAACACCAAGCTCAAGATCCCCGCGGCCGCCATCCAGATCCCCATTGGTGCCGAGGACGAGTTCGAAGGTGTCGTCGACTTGATCACCATGAAGGCCATGTACTTCGAGGGCCCTCGAGGTGTTAAGGTCCGCATTGCGGACCAGATCCCCGGTCCCCTTCAGGCACTCGCTGCTGAGAAGCGCCAGGCCCTGATTGAGAAGCTTGCCGACGTCGACGATGAGATGGCCGAGCTGTACCTCGAGGAGATCGAGCCTACCAACGACCAGATCAAGGCTGCCATCCGCCGCGCGACTATTGCCCGAAAGTTCACTGCCGTCATGATGGGTTCTGCTCTCGCTGATAAGGGCGTCCAGCCCATGCTCGACGCCGTCTGTGATTACCTCCCGGAACCCTCCCAAATCGAAAACACCGCTCTCGACAAGGCCCATGCTGAGAAGACCGTCAAGCTCGTCCCCTACAACTCGTTGCCTTTCGTCGGCTTGGCCTTCAAGCTCGAGGAGAACAACTACGGCCAGCTCACCTACATCCGAGTCTACCAGGGCAAGCTCACCAAGGGATCTTACCTCTTCAACTCGCGAACCGACAAGAAGGTCCGAATTCCCCGTATTGTGCGCATGCACTCCAACGAGATGGAGGACGTCACTGAGGTTGGAGCCGGCGAGATCTGCGCTGTGTTCGGTGTTGACTGCGCTTCCGGTGATACTTTCACTGACGGTGGCCTCCCCTACACCATGTCCTCCATGTTTGTGCCCGACGCCGTCATGTCTCTGTCTATCAAGCCTAAGCGAACTGGCGATGCCGACAACTTCAGTAAGGCCATGAACCGGTTCCAGCGTGAGGACCCCACGTTCCGCGTCCACGTCGACGCCGAGAGTGAGGAGACCATCATTTCCGGTATGGGTGAACTGCATCTTGAGGTTTACGTCGAGCGCCTCCGACGAGAGTACAAGGTCGACTGCGTCACTGGCCAGCCCCGTGTCGCGTACCGAGAGACCATCTCGCGCCGTGCCGACTACGATTTCCTCCTCAAGCGCCAGAGCGGTGGTCCCGGTGACTTCGCTCGTGTTGCTGGATGGATTGAGCCTAACGACAACCCCGAGGAGAACTACTACGAGAGCCAGGTCGTCGGTGGCACCATTCCCGACAAGTTCCTCAGCGCTTGTTCCAAGGGTTTCGAGCTTGTCTGTGAGAAGGGTCCTCTTCTGGGCCACCGAGTCATTGGTGCCAAGATGATTGTCAACGATGGTGCTACCCACGTCACTGATTCTTCCGACTACGCATTCAGCCTGGCCACCCAGATGGCCTTCCGCAAGGCCTTCAACGATGCCGGCGGCCAGGTGCTCGAGCCCCTGATGAAGACCACTATCACTGCTCCCAATGAGTTCCAGGGCAACATCCTTATGCTCATGAACAAGCGCAATGCCACCATCCACGACACCGATATTGGATCCGAGGACTTCACTCTCACTTGTGACTGTAGTTTGAACGCCATGTTTGGCTTCAGCTCGCAGCTGCGTGCTGCTACCCAGGGCAAGGGCGAGTTCAGCATGGAGTTTAGCCACTACGCCCCTGCTCCTCCTCACTTGCAGTAAGTATTTCTCGATCTCATATCGTTCTAATATGATTGCTGACAACTTTAACAGAAAGGAGTTGATTGCCAAGTACCAGGCCGAGCTCGAAGCCAAGCGAACCAAATAAAGGGTATGTACGAGATTATAGAACCGAGATAAGGAAAGAGGAGGAAAAAGATCACTGGCGTGGTGGGAATTGCCGCGCCGTGTTGTAAAATAAGGGATGGATCTACGACCTTGTACCATATTGCCACAGTACCCTTGTGGGTGGGCGTCAGGATGACTACGAAAGACATTATTAGAGCAGCATGGGTCGGCGCATGTACGACTGCTGGAGAGCACAGAGAGAAGAACAAAAGTATGGACGAGAATCCGAACTTGTATAAAGATACAATCCCCTCTAGAATCAAATCCTCCTTTTTGGGCGGGTATCCAAGACACCGAAAATACTACATGTCTCTACCTCCAATAAATGACAATCAGGCGCTTTTTAATTTGACCCTTTACAATCGTCGCAGGATATCCTCGACAACCTGGTCCGTGGTCGCCGAACCACCCAGGTCGGGGCTCAGCAGCTTGCCCTCCTCGAGGTTAGCATCGACAGCCGCGTAGATCTTGGCCGCGGCCTCCTCCTCGTTCAGGAACTCGAGCATCAGCGCAGTGCTGCGCAGCGTGGCGATGGGGTTGGCAATGCCCTTGCCCTGGATGTCCGGCGCGCTGCCGTGGCATGGCTCACCGATGGCGAAGCCCTCGCCTACGTTGGCGCTGGGCACGAGGCCCAGGCTGCCGACGAGGGCGGCCGCGCCGTCGGACAGGATGTCGCCGTACAGGTTGGGCGCGACGATGACGTCGTAGTCTTCAGGCTGGCGGAATAGCTTGTACACCATGGAGTCGACGATCTGCTCCTCGACGGCGACGGCGGCGTACTTGGGGTCGGCGAGGGCCTGCTTGGCGGTTGCGCGGAAGAGGCCGTCGGTCTGCGATAGCACGTTGGACTTGTGGGTGATGGTGACGAGGGGACCGGAGTGGATGGACGGGCTGCCCGCAGCGCGGATCTTCTGGCGCCGCAGGGCGATGTCACCAGCCATGGCGGCGATGCGGAAGCTGGCCTTCTCCGAGATGCGCTTGATAGCCTCGGCGACCTTTCCCTCAGGCGTATCCCGCGTGGTCTCCTGCTTCACATACAAATCCTCTGTGTTCTCACGCACAATGACCATATCAATGGGCTTCGGCGCCGTGAGGACCGTCTTGACGGGGCGCACGTTGGCGTACAGCTCGAGCTTCTTGCGCAGGGCCACGATGGGCGACGAGTAGCCCTTGACGGCGTGGGTGGGCGACGACACGGCGCCGAACAGCGCGCCATCGCACTCGTTCTTCAGGACCTCGACGGTCTTGTCGGGCAGGGCGGCGCCGGTCTGCTCGAAGGTCTCGAAGCCGGCTTTGAGGTCCACGAAGTCGAACTTCAGGCCCAGGGACGCGGGGAGGGCTTCGAGCACGCGGCGGCCCGCGGGGATGACTTCGCGGCCGATGCCGTCGCCGGGGATGAGGCCTGAAGAAGGGATTAGCTACTGGATGGGATTAAATTGAGATTGGGGAGGGGAGGCGCACCAATTCGGAGGGTGCGGGCTGCCATGATGGGCGCAATTGATATTGGTGTTGAGGGTTGAGGTTGAGTCGCTGTCCGAGAACCGGAGCTCTGGTGCCAAGCTGTAGAAAAAAAAAGTTCGGAGGTGCTGTTAGTCGGCTGGCCGCATTTACCCGGGCCGGGGGAGGAACGGGGGTCGCAGTTACCTTACAGAGTACTTTGAGAGCTGCAGGTACCAAAACTCCACTGAAAGCTGCTTTCTGCCTTTTCTGTGCCAAATGAATTTATACTCTTCTTCTCCTCATCATCAACTCCGTCAGTATCACTCATATAGTCACTACATTATTCTCAATCGTGGCCTTGTCACTTTCATCTCA
The DNA here is from genome assembly GCA_012184525.1 of Xenoacremonium recifei. Classification (NCBI taxonomy): domain Eukaryota; kingdom Fungi; phylum Ascomycota; class Sordariomycetes; order Hypocreales; family Nectriaceae; genus Xenoacremonium; species Xenoacremonium recifei. The sequence goes on along the minus strand of WOFQ01000002.1, from coordinate 1,267,111 downwards.
TTTGCACACATATCGCCGCGGATGGGTCTCACAGCTTCTTCTAAATGTACCTACCTAAACGGAGCATGGGGTCAGGACAGCATCCAGCTGGCAGAACATTGTCCCTCTCAGGCCATTTGTCGTGTCTCGTCGACTATCTCGTCACCAGATGCTTCCTCCAAGCCCGTCTTCCTCTCACGTCAGGCCATTGGATTTGATTAGCCGGCAATAGCGCTTGGCCTGGACCCTTGTTGAGAGACCGAAGCAGCTCCCCGAGATGGACTCGGGACGGGGCACAGAGTGTGGAGAGAAGAGAGAGAGAGAGAGTCTCAAATGTCCCCACTGCAGGCAAGCCTTGGAGAGCCTGGAAAAGGGGCTCGTTCCCGTTGGGAGGGGACTGATCTATTGGTTCCGAGTTGGCGTCTCGCTGCACAGTTGATGCAACCAGAGACTCTGCAATGGCACCCTCCCTCAATGCTGTTCTCGTTGACTAACGCTGCCAGCGACTCGACGTGCAGATCCTCGTTGCTTCTGCTGGCCGCCATGTCTCGTTGGTTCTCCTGCTTCTGAGTCTATCCTCGTGTCTCGTCTCAACAGGGGCACAACAGATGCCGACCACACTGCTTATTAGGCCGACGCAAATCTGTTGGTTACCCGGCGACCGGCGCCATTGACACGGGCGTCTTTGTGACGAGTAATTCGAGAAGAACAGAGCAGAGGCTCAAGCTGCGTTGATTACAAGACAAGCCGCCGCCGCCTTCACCGCAACAGAGCCCACAAATCGAGGGACGTCCCCTGGTCTCTGGGCGCTGGGCCGTCTAATTTCGTGCTGGCGTCTGTGATTCGGGCACGCACCCGACCACCTCGTGCTCGTGCTCAGGGCTGGAGCTGGAGGGAGGGCGAGATGGATCATGGCGGTATCTCAGGTTGATGAGCGTTAGACTGCTCCCGTATCGCAGGGCAGGGCACCTACCTACATAATTCGAGCCGTTCCCGTGGCCACGCCCCCATCACGAAGCGCCGACACCATCTCATTTCCAGTTTCTCGTCCTCTTGAACTCACTCTTCCCACTGCTTGCATCTTGACTCTTTTCCTGCTGCTGAGCTTTCTCTTCTGTCGCAGAATCCTCAGCTCCTCTCGCTTGGCTGGCGGCCCTTCCATCAAATCCCACCCCAGTCCGGCCCCCCCTCATCTGGCCCGTCCACTGCACCCGAACCCCTGATTCTACCTATTGCTGGCATCTCCAGCTCTCTGCAGCACTGCAGCTCCCTAGCACGTCTCGGGCAAAGTCCCTGGAGGTACCTGCACGAACCCCCCCAGGTACCTTCCGACGCCTTTACGTGAGGCGCACTTACAAGGAGCAAGGGATCGACTACTTCCGACTCTGACTGGACCACTTCAAACGGCATGTCTCCTCCAGCTCCAGCTTCCCCCTTCATCGCCTTATAACCAGACACGTCGCCAACACATCGCAACATCGCCAGCCGCTGCCTGTCCTCCCCCTCGCCGGGAGCCGCGACCTCGAGGTCCTCGGATTGAATTGGAACCTTCTACTGTCACCATCTCCAGCCTCTTCTCCCACAGTCGCCGCCCCGGACGGGATCTCGAGCCACCATGAGTCAGGTCAAGAACCTGCGTGCCATGTTCGAGAACAAGGGCGACACCAGCCCGCCAGATCGAGGGCGGGCTTCGGGCGCATCGACCCCGAATCCAGGTACGAGAGAAAGCACATATCACGACGGAGCATGGAAGCTAGAGCGAGAGGGAGGGAGAGCTCGAGCTAGCGACAGCAGAATGACGCTCCCTCCCGTCCCCTCCCTCAGCCCTCCCTCTCTCTTTTTCTCCTCCAAGAGCTCCCGCTCCCGCTCCCTTCCCCCCTCACGCGTTGCCTTCGCGACCGACAAGACACACACGTCACGTCAGGGCCAGCTTGCCCCGTTCCTGCTCCCGTGCTGATCTTAAATTCTTCTCCACAGGTGGAACCGACTCTCCTCGACCATTATCCAAGGTGCGAACGAATTTTGTTGCTGTCGAGAAGGACGGACGAATTGGCCTGCGACGAGATCCGAGCCACGAGAGCAGCGTGTCCAGAAGACGGCTAAGCATGGAGACCGACGCCGAGTCCGTTTCAACCGTCCCCGACAAGTCTGTTGCGGGAGCGGACGATGTGGCGACGCGTTCGAGGTCGTTCCTCAACGAGCCCATCCCCGAGTCGCCCAGACAGCCTCCCGAGACCGAGAAGGCGGCCGAGACGAAGCCTGAGAAGAAGCCTGAGCCCCTGGGCGCCGTCACCGACAAGCCCAGCCACAATCCCGACAAACACATGGACGAGGAGGACAGCCCTGCCCCTCTATCTCCCGCCGATCCTACATTCAAACCGCCCGCGCCCGCAACCACAGCTGCTTCGACCCCCGTAGCTGTCAATGGCAAGTCCAAAGCCGAGAAGCCCAAGAATGCCGCGTCTGCTGCTCCCGCAAAGACCACTGCCGTCAAGAAGACGACCGCAGCGCCTCGCCCGAGCACGATAGCCACCAAAGCCACCCCCAGCGCCACCACCAAGCCTCCCGCAAAATCCCCGTCTGTTGCGAAGACACCCACGAGCGCGACTCATAAGCCCGACCACAAGCCCGGGGCGGCGAGACTCCACGAGAAACCGGCAGCGAAGAAAGAGCCGGCCGCCACGACACGAGCTGGCTCATCTGTCACGAAGCCCACGGCTTCCAGTGCAAGCAAGAAGCCTCAGCCCCTCAAGGCGTCTGCGAGCGAGACGGGGTTCGTCAAGCCAAAGCCCAAGTCTCCCACAAAGCCTGTGCAGCTTCCGGCGTCACTCATGGCCCCGACTGCGTCGTCAGTTTCCAAGGGCAATGTTCCCCGGCAGTCTCTCTCAAGACAGTCTGGTAGTCTGCATAACCTCAACATTCCCGGACGCTCTCCTAGTAGAGCCAGCGCTGTCGGTGCGACGGCTGGTAAAACCGTCAAACGCCAAAGCTCAACAATCAACCGTCAACGACCAAGCCTGGGGCCACCTCCCAAGAAAACTGCCCAAGATCACCCTGTGGCAAAGAAGGAGGCTCATGTGGACGAGGGTTTCTTGGCGCGTATGATGCGACCTACGCAGTCATCTTCCTCCAAGACCACCGAAAAGGCCCCGGTAACACCGCCGCGAAGGACAGCAAAGCGACCCTCAACGGGTGCTGACAATTATGCTCGACGTGAGAGCAGCGTGAAGTCTCACGGTAGTGCCAGGAAACCTCTCCGGAGACACGTCGAGTCTAGAGCTTCTGAGGTGGCCGTTTCCGCGGAGCCCAGCGTTGTCTCTGCTGAAGAGGTCCATGAGCGGGCTAAGGAGGAGGTAGACCTTGCAAGTCATGCGAGTGCTGCGGCCGAGAAGCCTACCCGAGCCGAAACCCCTGTGCAGGAGACTAAAGAGCCCGAGGCCGTACCGGAACCCACTGTCGAGGAAGTAGCGGTTGAGACGGCTAATGTTGAGACTGCGGAAGAAGCTGTTGAACTCGCAAAGGAAGCCGATCTTGTCGAAATCGAACCCACGAACGAGACAGCTCCTGTTGAAGCTAAGGAATCGGAGCCTGCTTCTCTTGCAGAACTCAAGGAAGAGGCCGCCAAGTCCAAGACTGAGGACCCTTTCGTCGAGGAGCCGGAAACTGCTGCAGAGAAAGTGGAAGACAAGGAGCCAGCGCCCGAAGCCACTATCGCAGAGACCGAAGAGCCCACCAAGCCGGAGGAAGCTGCTGAGCAAGCAGCGGATGATGAGGAGAAGGATAACCAGGTCGATGAGCTTGCAGATGCTGTGAAGGAGCTGTCCTTTCATGAGAAGGACGAGCCCGTCTCCAACGCTAAGGAGCCCGTCGAGGAGGTGAAGCCCGAGGCCACCAACGCAGAGGAGGAGTCTAAGGTTGATGTGTCGAAAGAGGAGGACAAGCCTGAGGAGGAAAATCCAACGGACGAGCCAGAGACCGCATCCAAGGAGGAAGTGGCCGCACAATAGGTGTTGGAGCTTGTTGGGCGTACGGTAGCCGGTTGAGTTTTGTATGTCGGCACCAGCTGTAGTTATTACATCATATCAAGATACCTGTTTAAGCGAAGGCGTATGGTCATTTTTAAGCTGTCACTTGTGTCTGATAAAAGTATGTGATGTGTGATATAGTCAGTTTACAATTCCTATAACTAACCCGTTGAGATTTTACAAAGTACAGAGGCACCGTTTTACGGCCCAGGTCTAGTTGTACACAGCTCCGATGCTCTATCGTATCATGATGAAGCCTACATGCTTCAACCACTACCACCACCATTCCCAGCACATCAACTCCCTTCACGGCGGTCTCCCCCTATGACACACGGCACATCAAGACACCGCCAGTTTTCCTCGCCAGCGCCTCTCTCGACTCCAGCACACCCCTCGACGTCGCCACATACATACACTCGCCCAGATTCAGCCCGGGAATCACCCCCCCCTTAACCTTGGTCGGGAACCCACGCGTCAGCCTCGCCAGCTCCTGGATATTCACGGTGAGCAACCGCTTCGGCGTGCTAATCGCCCGCGCCTTGGCCAGCACAGGCTTGCCGTCCCAGTACTTGAGGCCGAGCCACAGCCGGGTGGACGCGACATTGCTGTGCGTGACGGGCGCGGGCGCCTGCGCGGCCATCTGCTCGAGGCTGGGCGGCGTGGGGCCCGCGCGGTACACGGCGGAGAAGAAACCGCTGCGGTGGAGGGCGAGGGCCAGGTGGAGGTTGTATTTGCAGTTTTTGACGGAGGTGATGGCCAGGCGGGCTTTGGAGGCGTTTTGGAGGTGCGAGCACATGTTCGCGATGTTGAGGATGGAGGGCATGGTGGGCGATGGGGCGTCCGAGGACGGGCCGAGGTGATATTCGTATAGGTTGTTTTGGAGGAGAGCTCGAGGTTGAAGGCTGAGTTGTAGATAATTGGTGTTCGAGCTGGACTGAAGCATCGGATGTTAGCTATCGGTTGGACATGTGAGCATGGAATTGGAGGAGAGAGCTTACCCCTTGGAGTCCTTATTGGGCCAACTTGTAGGGAACGAGCTCAATTGCGTCCCAAAAGTCTTACCCAAGCCAATGTAAGAGGGGTGGCGTGCCTCGGCTGGTCGTGTGGTGTTCGCAGTGATACGTCAAGTTGTTCAATGAAGCCGTCGCCAAAATTTCAGAGCTTGGATTTCCTGACTAAGCAGAGGTCAAGGGTCCGCACCGATATATGTAATATGTATGGATTGATGCATAGGCAACTTAAATGGCCTGACCTGTTTCCAGATCAGAGGAAAATCATTTTAAGAAAAAACTTTGAATCATGTCAAAAGAACAACTTATTAGACAATTCTTTGCAGTGACAATTCCTAGGAAATATCATGTCTGGTAAGGTTAGATTTAGAGGGGCCTGAAGTCACAAGGGTGGTGATCATGGTCTCAACCTTCAGACTCTACTTAGAGCGAGGAATCCCCATGCCGATATACGGACTCCTGATTTTTAAGCAGAAACGGAGCTAATTCCAAGTCTCTAACTGAAAGCTCAAGTGACTAGTCACAACTCGTATGTTGCGAGTACACAGTCTCTATGAGGCGGTTCTTTTTTGCTTCCGTGACTTCCGCTTGGCCGAAGTGGCTGACAAAATACACTCGTTCCTATTTTGGCTCCTTGCGGAGGATCCTTCAACGGCTTTTCATGCTATCGTACACGTACACGCTCTCTTAGGCAAACATCTGGATACAAAAATGAAATGAGATTGGGGTATTCGCACAAGTCGAAGCCAGGTTAACATGCCATCGACTCTTAGGAAGAAGGGGGCAGGGACTGGAGAGCCTTCAGCCCACGAGCGATGTTGTAGATCGACCGACGGTATCTGTAGGCCGTCAGGGCGGCAGCAACAATGAAGGGGCTGGAGACAAGGGCGTAGAAGCCTCGCAACAGCACCTTGCCTTGGGCGTCGCTCTTCTGGATCACGCTGAGGTAGCCTTCGTTACCGAAGCTAACGCGGGAGTATTTCGTCTGCCACCCCAGACCAGGGAAGTGCACGCTCATAAACTCCTCAAGAAACTTGCGCAGGCGGTACCGCTTAGACAGCACCGAGGAGCGCATCTCGATGTAGTTCTGCAGCGCGAGGTCGTTAATGGCATGCGCATCACTAGGCCGCAGCGCCGAATACTCAGCCAGCGCAAGCGATCGCTCAAACTCAGGCGTCGCGGCCTTGGTGTCAGCCGGATCATTGGTCTCGTCGCGCTGCGCATGCTTGTCGAGGATGGAGAAGAGGATGCGCACGTCCTCCATACCAGCGTTCATGCCCTGGCCGTAGAAGGGCACCATGGCGTGTGCGGCGTCGCCGATGATGACGCAGGATGAGCCATAGTGGTAGGGCTTGCATTTGAGGCTGATGAGCGGGAGGTGAGGGCTGGCTTCGAAGGAGGCGATGAGGTCCTTGCGGGGGATGAGGTCGGTCACGCCGGGGAAGTGCTGGTCGAAGAAGTCGGGAAGTGTAGAAGGGTTTGCGCCGAGTTCGGCCATCTGGCCACTGGGCATGAATAGCGTGCAGGTAAAAGAGCCATCCTTGTGTTTGTTAGCTATGGTGCTCTCGTGTTTTGTGGATGATGGACTCACATCACTGGGAATTGCGATGAACATGAAATCCTTGCCCGGCCAGATGTGTAAATGATTAGGCGATATCCTGAACTTGGCGTTGGGATCTGTAGAAGTCGTCTCGACTGGCTCGATTTTGAACTCGGTCCAGAGCGTGTCGATGTATTCTTGCTGGTAGTTCATCTGGGTGAATTTCATCAAGTGGTACCTCACGGCTGAGTGCGCGCCGTCAGCGCCCATCATGAGGTCGAAGCTGATGCTGATCTCGCGAGGTCGCGCATCTTTGGATGAGCCATCTTGAACCTCGAACCAGGCGTTGCGTTTCCGGAAATCAGCGCCAGTGAGTTTGTGATTGAAGAAGAGCTTGACGTTGGACATTCCCTCAAGGATGTCGAGAAGCCTCTTGTTAAGACCTGCACGGTCTACGGCGTGGATTGCCTAAATTGCAATTGTTAATTATTGCAAAGAAAATGGCCAGTTTGAAAGTCACATTACCCTTCCCCCAACATCGTAATTTTGAGATTGCTCAAATAGCGCTCCTGTTGGTCCTCGGCCGTGGATCATGCGGCCGTACATGGGAATTGTCGTCGCCATCACATGCTCAAGGAGACCCGGTTGACCGGCATGGCGCATGGCATTGATGCCTCGTTCTGAAATGGCCAAGTTGATTGATCGCGTGAAATTGAGAGGAATCGTACCGGGATCTCGAAGATCTATAGTCGAATTGTCAGGATGAGTTCCAAACAGCCTTTTGTACTTCGAAGTTCCCATAAGCGCGCCAACCGCTACAGACTTTTACTTGCAGACAAGCGCAGAGAATTAAAACACCGCAACACCCAAATCAACCCCAGTTGAGCCACATAAAATCTTCTCTGAGCTCTGAGGCATAGTCCCTTTGGAACCAACATCGTGTAATAAAAATTTTGGGAAACTCACCTGGTCGCAACTCATATACTTCAACCTCATAGCCTCTCTGAGCAGCATACAGGGCAGCCAGCGACCCGACAGGCCCAGCGCCAACAACCACAACCTTCTGAGGCGTTCCCATCGTGTCCTGAGGTCGAAAAGGACGAACGGAGGTGCTGGAATATGTAGAGTCACACTTGCGCCGGCCCGAAGGTAGAGCGCCGAGACTCGTCATAAACCGGCCCCGTTGACTATGACCTATATGACTCTATGCAATTACATAACACAGGGAAGACCGTTTGAGCCCCGTTTATTGCGTATAGTGTAAAAAGCAATATGGCGGATTCCAGAGGCGCCGGCACTGTGGGTGAGAATTGGATGGTTTGGACGCCCCACGAGGCGGACGTCTTTTACCCTCCACTCTAAAAGTTGATCGGCGTACATGCTTTGAGGCGGCGCTCTCCATTTTGCAACAGTCGCGTACCTACTTTATATACTACAAGGCTAGACGCCATATTTTGCAGCTTGCGATCTCGGTCGCCTGTAGAACGATTGAAAAAGTCTCCTTCGTCTCCTTTACTCGTCGCTTCCTCGATCCGCCACCATGCCCGAACCACCTGCAAAGAAGAAGTGTCTGGGCGTGGACTGTGAGAACGATGCCGGCACGCTCCAGTGTCCGACCTGTCTCAAGCTGGGCATCAAGGATAGCTTCTTCTGCTCCCAGGATTGCTTCAAGAAGAACTGGGTTCGTCTCACACTCCTACCTCTCCTTATATCAACTATAGCTTTCTAACAGCCCCTCTAGGGCGGGCACAAGTCCATGCACAAGTCGCAAAGTAATATCCTCCACTACCTGAAAGCTCCGAAAGCCCTCTCACCAGATCCAGACACCGGCCTCTACAACCCGTTCCCCAACTTTCCCTACTCCGGCCCCCTGCGACCCGTCTACCCGCTCTCGGAGCATCGCACCCTTCCCAAGTCGATTCCTCACCCCGTGTGGTGGCAGGATGGCAACCCCAAGTACAGCCGCTCCCTCACGAACCGGAACAAGTTTGAGATCCACGACAAGGCCGGCCAGGATGCTATGCGAAAGGTCTGCAAGCTTGCGCGTGAGGTCCTGGACATTGCGGCGGCGGCAGCGGTACCGGGCGTGACGACCGATTATATCGACGAGATTGTGCATAAGGCTTGCATTGAACGAGAAGTACGTAACACGTGCCGCTGAGTTTTCCACCAAGATTTCGTCGAGTTGGTTTGCTGACGTATTGTAGTCTTACCCCTCACCCCTGAACTACAACCACTTCCCCAAGTCATGCTGCACCTCTGTCAACGAAGTCATCTGCCACGGTATTCCAGACCAGCGAAAACTCGTCGATGGCGACATCCTCAACATTGACATCTCCATCTATCACGGAGGCTACCATGCGGACCTGAACGAAACGTACTACATCGGCGACAAGGCCAAGGCTGACCCCGATGCGGTTCGCGTCGTTGAGGCCGCGCGAGAGTGCTTAGACGAAGCGATCAAGGCGATAAAGCCCGGTGTGCTGATCCGTGAGTTTGGAAACATCATCGAGAAGCATGCCAAGAAGAAGAACTGCAGCGTTATCCGGACATATTGTGGTCATGGTGTCGGAACGCTCTTCCACTGCCCTCCTAATGTTCCCCATTACGCCAAGAACAAGACCGTGGGCGAGTGCAAGCCTGGCATGACGTTCACCATCGAGCCCATGATTGCGCTGGGCAAGTACCGTGATATCACATGGCCGGATAACTGGACGAGCACAACGATCGACGGGAAGTTGACAGCACAATTCGGTCAGTCTGGTTGAGGAATTTGGTGGTGACAACTAGTTGCTAATGATTGATAGAACACACGCTACTGATTACGGAGGACGGCTGCGAGATCCTCACAGCGCGCAAGGAAGACTCTCCTGGTGGTCCTATTCCCATGCCCGTTGCTGCGGAGACAAACGGCGCGACAAATGGAGCTTAGATGCAGCGTGTCGAAGGATTATCATGATATAAAAGTTGTTCTGGGGCGGCGAGGAGTTTGGAGAGGCGAGCGTTGTCAGTCATGGGGTAAATGGGGAGCTCTAGCATGGGCAACAAGCATAGTTACGGAGTTGGTGGAGGACGGATGATGTCCTGAGACGATGTGAATGAATGAATGCAAGTGGCCATCTTGTTGCGGCTGTCCAGATATCTACTGCGCTTTCTCGCTCAAAAATATGAATGAGTGTGTTGTTTCCTTACTGATTGCTGTTCGGGAGGCCATTCATGAGTGGCGAGAGGTTCCCACTAGCATACAGTATGCCAGTGGAGGTCCGCATGCAGGCCCAGCCAGACAAGCACTGACGCAAATGGCTTTCGGTGGGCAGAGCAGCAGCTAACAGTTGGACAGCTCAGTGAGTGACAGCGCACAGCGAGACCGGGATAAGGTGTCAGTGTCAGTCATTGTGTGCCACAACTTATTTTGATTTCCCAGCATCAAACAATAGACAAGACTCGGGAATGCCTATGAATACTCGGTACAGACTTCTGCACAGAACCTGGCCGCGAACTTTCCGGACTGGCCTCGATCCAGCCGAGCCTCTTTGACCTAAAAAGCGCCCGCCGGGTTTAGCGGGCTTCCGGCCACTGGACTGGCCACTCCGCTATCAGCACTGGGGAATCCATCCATTTTCTCCCGCCACCACATTTCTCGCCGCTCCCCACCTGCAACACTCTCTCTACCTACTACCTAACCAACTGCTGCCCGCTTGCGTGCGTTCAGTTCATCCTGCTTCCGCCTCAGGACTCAACTCGACTCAACCTCTCCTCCCTCCACCTTCCCTCCCGCCTGACCTCTCCCCCTCCGCGATAAGACCACGGTATCTCTTCCCGCACCTCCTCGTCGACTACCATCGCCGCGCGTTGCTCATACTCTACTAGCCAGCTTGTCTTTGCCGACCAACGAACATCTTGCGACGCCTCCGCTTTGCCTCGTTGTGCGCCTCCCCCGAAACTAGTCCGCCTTGGGAGCTTGTGACAGAGCTTCGTCGAACAGCTGGCCCCTCGGCTGATATCTCTCCCACACACCTCGTCCTCGCTGCGTCTATCGCCTGTTCATCGTCGTCGCCATGATGTCTGGAGAAGCTTGGCTATACCTCCTGGCGGTGTTGATCAACGCCGTCAACCTGTTCCTGCAGGTTTTCTTCACCATCATGTACAGCGATCTGGAATGGTACGTCTTGGAACCCCCGGCAACAGGACGCCCGAAAACTCTGAACCTGGCCCCGACCGCTTGGATTTGCGCGCGCGCGCGCGTGTCTACCGTTGCATTATCTGGAGTTTAAGCTTGACTAACGCTGTTGCTCGCCAGTGACTACATCAACCCCATCGACCTCTGCAACCGACTCAACACCTACATCATCCCCGAGGCTGCGGTGCACGGTTTCTTGACCTTCCTGTTCCTGATCAACGGCTACTGGGTTGCTTTGATTCTCAACCTGCCTCTGCTTGCCTGGAACGCTAAGAAGTATGTGTCGCCAAACGCTCTGCGCTGATTTCGTAACATCCGAACTGACCGATGTCCAGGATCGTTGACAACACCCACCTGTTGGATGCCACTGAGATTTTCAGGAAATTGAACGTGCATAAGAAGGTATGCGACCCTCCTTCCAGCTCTTGTTTGTCCTTGTTGCGCTGACCCCCGCCATAGGAATCCTTCTTTAAGCTCGGCTTCCACCTCATCATGTTCTTCTTCTACCTGTACAGCATGATTGTCGCCCTCATTAGGGACGAGGCTTCCTAAGCGATGCGCACTCCTACACACGAGTTGGCACCTGAAAACACCCAGAGACGAGATTCTCCGGGCGGTATTTCGGGATGGAGCTGCTGGGGCACCACGCTAGCTCCGGCGCCGGACAACTCAGGGAGTCTACGAGTCAAGTCGCACATGAGGAGACGCGGAATCACGATCCAAGTACATAACGAGGGAGAGACGGGACGGACAGATTGACGAATTTCTGAAGAGGAGGTCACGGCGTATATACCACGGCAATCTGCCTGGTGGCTCGCTGGCGTTGGGGTTGATATCCAGGCGGTTAGGTCAGGCTAGTTTTGGTCGCAAGGGGGGAGGGGGAGGGCCGTCGAGTTGTAGAGCTGGAGAGCCTCTGTTGTATTTGAATTTTCACTGTTGGCGGGCTCTGTGGCATAGCAATTGAGTAATGATCACCAGTCTACGAACATACAATGCATCCGAACATCGCTGTTCAAGCCTTATCGTTTCCCCGATACTGGTTGGTGAGCTGCCGAGTAACGTCATCGGCGTTTTTTTGCGCGTGGGAAAGCTAATCACGTGACGGAAGAATTTCCGGAGCCGGCGCGTGCTGTCGCGGTACCTCCAGCGCAGCGCAGCGCCTGGAGCTGGAGAATTCAACTTCAGCAGCAAATAATTCTCCTATCCTCAACCACCCTCGCCTCTCGTCACCATGGCGGACTTTGGCGAGTACCCGCCGAACATGGCGCCCTCGGATGCGCTGATTGTTCGTGAGCAAGCCGAGCCCGATCATGCGGTGGTGCCTTACTCGGCGGAAGACCTGTCGCGACCGACCATGGGCCCTCTTAATCCCTTCAAAGACGAGGCGAATAGCCTGAAGCGCAAGAACCTCCTCACCGGTAACGCCGAAGAGACGTACATCAGCGAGCACACATTCCGGAGCAAACACCGGGCGTTAGAGCGGGATGGTGGCCCGTCGCGAGAGTACCAGAGCGGTGCGGTCGTCAAGGCAGAGGCGGCCAAGATCCGGGCTGGCAGAGAGAAGAAGGGCGATGCGACAATCGCAGAAGGACCTGGGGCGTATGTTGGGCCTTGGGCGAAATACAAGCGAGAGGAATATGAGATTGTGGGGGAAGATGAGGAGCTCGCGAGCGACGAGGAGTACGAAATCATCGAGGAGGACGAGGACGATGTCATCGAGAGCGGAACTGTGATCAAGGCCCCGGTTGGAGCGCTGGAAAAACGCAAGGAGGCAGAAGAGATGGGCGACGAGACGACAACGTTCCATGGCTCTGAGGAGTACGATTACCAGGGCCGGACGTACATGCATGTGCCCCAGGATTTGGATATCGACTTGCGCAAGGACGTGGGCAGCATCACAAACTACATCCCCAAGAAGCAGGTCCATTCCTGGAAGCACCATACAAAGGCTGTTACTGCTCTGCGCTTCTTCCCCAATTCCGGGCATCTGCTCTTGTCAGCTAGTGCCGACACCACCGTCAAGATCTTCGATGTCTATCACGAGCGGGAGCTGCTGCGGACGTACTCTGGACACTCAAAGGCTCTGTCGGATATCTGCTTCAACAATTCAGGGACGCAATTCTTATCTGCCTCTTATGATCGCATGATGAAGCTCTGGGACACGGAGAAGGGTGTCTGCATCAGCAAGTTCACAACTGGAAAGACGCCTCATGTCATCAAGTTCAACCCTGATCCTGAGCACTCGAATGAGTTCTTGGCGGGTATGTCGGACAAGAAGATTGTGCAGTTCGATATCCGGACGCCGAGCGAGATTGTCCAGGAGTATGACCACCATTTGGCGGCTATCAACACGATTACGTTCGTGGACCAGAACCGTCGCTTCATGACCACCTCAGACGACAAATCCCTCCGTGCTTGGGACTACAATATTCCTGTGCCCATCAAGTATATCGCTGAGCCGGATATGTACCCCATGACGCGGGCCGCCCTGCACCCAAGCGGCAAATACGTCGCCTACCAGAGTTCGGATAACCAGATCCTCGTCTACGGCGCCAACGACAAGTTCCGTCAGAACCGCAAGAAGAGCTACCGCGGCCACAACAACGCCGGTCTGGCTGTGGACCTCGACTGCAGTCCGGATGGCCAGTTCCTCGCGTCTGGAGACTCGGGCGGTTTCGTCTGCTTCTGGGACTGGAAGACGTGCAAGATGTACCACAAGCTCAAGGCCGGCGATCAGGCTCTTACTTGTGTGAAGTGGCATCCGCAGGAGACGAGCAAGGTGGCGACAGCGGGTATGGATGGCGAGATCAGGTATTGGGATTAAGGGTCAATATGAAGAGGGGGGCAAAACTTGGGATACTTTGCATGGCATGGCGTTTTGGCATGATAGATGGCGTTAGAAAACAAGAGCTCATGGGTATATCCACATCATTTCTCTCATCTACCTCAACCGCGAAGGAGATGCTGGTACTGATCTAGAAACAGTCCCTTCTTCTTCTGCACCACATTACCGTCTTCATCAAACTCATCATACGTCTCATCGACAGCCATCTGATGTCCGTCATCCTCGCGCACAAAGCCATGCTTCTCGGCCTGCCAGTCACCATACTCCTCCTCATCGTCTGACGCCTCCCCGATCTCCTCGATGACGAACCGCGTCCCTGTGGCTGGTCCGAAGCCGTACGGGAACCACTTCATCGCCGCCGCCTTGCGCGCCTCCTGCGCTCGCTTCAGATCTCCCGGCGACGACGACTCAGCCGCACAGATGGCCGCCTTGCTATCGCGCGTTGTCGCCCGTGTCCGCTCATAGAACTCGAACGGGTTCCGCTGCGCTTCCTCCACGGCACGTTTGGCTTCCTCGGACCCGAGATCGAGGTGTATCACATAGCAGGGCAGCATTGCCGCCTCGTCATGCACGATATACTCGAATCCCCCGTTGAAGTGCGAATCATATCCGTCCACCTGCGGTCCGTGGACGAGCCCCTGTCCGTCCTGTCCGCGGTATGTGCGTCCCATGATGGTCGCGCACACGAATAGCCGCATGCTGGGCAGCATTCCTAGCGGCGTGGTCTGGCTTTGGCCTGCGGCGTACGAGAGGGCATAACTCGCAGCGTGTGAGGAATAGATCCCGCGATCAAATGCGATACCGGAGCGCGGCGAGGCGACCACTTTGCCATCAACCACCCGTCCAGGTCGCTGGAAGCCGTGCCGTACGATCGAGCCCACGTTCTTGAGCACCGTGCCGTGGAATGTCACCCGCGGCCGCAACATGTCCGCCACGATGTCCTCGCGCGCAATCTTTGCAAGCACGCGACCCTCCAGCGGTGAATGCGGCGGAAGTTTGGAGCTCAATGCGCCGCTGTGCTGAAGCTCGTCGCCCAGCGCCGCGCGGTATCGCCAGAAACGACTAACAAGCGGTGGGCGCAGCACGGATTCGATGTGTACGACGCGCCATTGCGGTGAGATGCCGGCGACGAGTTGTTCAGGGGTCTGCTGCAGGATCTCGAATGCTGTGTCGCGGATGGAGGATACGTCTAAACCTCGCGGGTTGTTGAGTAATGCGGACCAATCGAAACCGTCAGCGGTCCAGGTGCCCTCGGTGGGAGACTTAGGCTTGGGGGCTTCGAGTGTGATTTCAAGGGCCCAGATTGCTTCGAGGGCTTGAAGTACGGCGATGCAGATGGTGTCTGGCTTGGTGGGCGAGATGGTGAAGGCGGAGTGTAGAATGTCCCGGATGTGGGCGCGGAGGGGGTCGAGTTGGCGGCGTGGGATGAGGAGGTGTGTATCGAGGAGCTGGCAGAGCGTGAGGGCTTGGAGGTCGGGTGTGATGCCGATTTGGAGGACGAGGTGGGCGGATGTGAAGCTGAGGAGGGTGGTCTTGGTGGTTGGGTCGTTGGTGAGGGACCAGGTTGTTACGGAGGGGGGGAGATGGTCTTCGAGGAGGCGAAGACGCTCCTCCATGGTGGGAGATGTGGCGCTTATGGCTCGTTGGTATATCGTGATATCAGGATCTTGATGTTATGAAGTTGGTTCAGATGAAGGTTGTATGTCGCCACAATGGACGCAAGCACACCCCTACGAGAAGAGAAGGGCTTTTCTTAATGATAGAGAAAGTTAATACATCAATCTATTGTTTCAATGCTATAATATAAGTTCCTTTCTTCTTCTGTATGACTCAATATCACCACTGCATAGTTTTGGCGTGGGCAGATTCACCCAGGCAGAATTGGACGGGACGCTTTGCTGCGGCGGAGTGAGTCAATCGGCGTCAGGCAGATTTGCGTCCACGGCTCAATTAACGCTATCAGCAGAACCACGGCCATTCTCTGGATTCAATTATTTCTATAAGGCCCAACCCCCCCTTTCGGATCGAAAAGTAACGTCACGAAAGTTTCCGTCAATTTTGGCTTGTAGGGGTGACGGTCTGGAGCAGTGCCTGTTGCAGTGCATGCCTCTTTTCCGGGCGCCCGACGAAGTAATCCTCGAATTCATGAATATGAAAATTGAACACATGGACAAGAAAAAAAAATACCAGAAGAAGGAGTGAGGGGTGAATTATTGGGGGACCAAAATCAGAAACCTCTATTTGGAGGTGTGCTTTCATTGTTCGCTCCAGCGTAGAGACAAAGTGAGGTTCCCCAAGCTTCGTTCTCACTTACCTGCGCTGAGATCTCCATCCGAGTGAAAGGCATTCTTCTTCCAGGGCTCTTACCATTATGGATATTCAGAACTCGCCCGTATTCTTCACTTCCATGTGAACCAAACGCACCAAGCGAAATCGGTGGACTGGGTTCTCGAATTCGGGGTGAATTGATTGCAGTAAGACAAGCAGGTTATGTTCAAGCTCCGCTTGAAGTCCAGAAAGTGCTTATCAACATGCAGGCCAGACCCCAATTCAAAGAGCAATTTGATTCTCTCGCAACATGAAAATTATTCGGTCGTTATGAAAATCGGATTACTCGACGGATGTCAGGATAGACGATCTCGGAGTCGGGGGGATCGGATAACGGTTGCAATGGTGCCGCGCCGCTTGCGCTCTAGTCGGTCTTGCTTGACGGTTCGGCTTTGCTGACTCGGAAGAGCGACGTAAGCCTATGCAAAACAACCTTGACGGGCTCGAGGCGGAATCTTGCGCGGAGTCGGACTTAGCGCGGGCCGGTCGTCGCTCGAGAAGTGCCATGTCTGTTTATGCAACCCATTTTCATAACGTTGAGGAATTCGTTCGAGATTGGCGATCGGTGGGTTTCTCACTGTCATGAGATCAGTTGTCAGCCATCCAGCTGTGCCTGCCGTCTTGAATAGTCCGTCCGACACAGAGCCCTCTCAGACCGCGGTATCAATTTGTCATCGATAGGTGACAAAGAAGAGTACAGATCTTCGTCGGGAGTAGCTCGTAGTACATTCAGGACAATCGAAGGAAGATTGTCAGCCGGGTTTCGCAAAGAAAGGAGTCGCTTTTCGAAAAGGAGGGTGGCGGCGAAGAAGTCTCGGACGCTTCATGCAGTGTCGTGAACGGTCGAATCTGAAGGTGGTCATCAGGACAATTAAGGGATCGAGCCCATCGTGTCCGGACTTGTTTGCCGTGGCACAAGACAGAGGCAATGGCATCCAATCGAGGCCCTCAAACAACGATAATGCGAGTTCTAGTCCGTCCGACTTAATCCTTCGGTCCAGAATCCGGGGAGGGCGGCATGATCAATTGCTCGTCTCCCCCATGAGACCCAAGGACTCATGAGAGCCCTCGCGCTAATGAGTCAGTTCTACAGCTCCAACCCCCGCGTGAACGAGGCGATAGTGGGCGTGTTTACCGGTAAAGGATACCCGTTGGCGCAGCCCGAGGCCAATCCCCCCGGACTCTCCCCACAAATTACGAGTCAGGAGGCGGAGTGGCACTGACACTTTCTGACTCTTTGTCCTGCTCGCAGCGGAACTTCCCACAGAAACGGCTCGCCCTGATGAGCGGCGAGGCACAAGATCGATGTGAAATGGACGAGATTGAAGCTTGTTGAGGAACAGCCAGGAGCTGGTCCGTGGTCCTCCTGGCAGGAAGGCGGCTGACTCCTCGCGCCTTCCATCCCCAACCCCACACCCCACGAGACTCCACACCCCGCATTCTCTTCGTTGCTTGAGCTTTGGAAGTCGCGACGGAGACGAGACTTGGGGCGGACTTCCCATGGAATCGTCGCTGTTTTCTTCTCTTACTAAGAACAGCTAGAGGTCCAGGGCAGGAAGGACCCCTGGCTCTTACTCCAAATTTCACAAGGGCCTCCCATCCTCCCCTCTCCTCCCATATCTTTTTTTCTTCTCCTCCTCATTGCTCTCCCCTCCCTCAATCGATTCCCCAGGCTTCTTCCGTTCTTTCACTTGTCCAATTCTATTCCCGAGCAACAATGGCAGCAGCCGTGGCTACTTTACCCTCGGTACCGGACAACCAGGTTGCCGACCTGAAACCCAAGGCCCAGGGAAAGATTCGCAAGCGAGCTCCTAAAGCGTGTCTCTCATGCAGAGCTCGCAAAGTCCGTTGTGATGTCTCTCAGCGAGGACGTCCCTGTATGAACTGCTATCTCGATAGCGAGGCATGCGTTGTCACAGGACGGGCATCGCGGTTGTGAGTAATCCCCATTGACCGAAACGCGCTCATCCCCAACTCACACCAGCGTAGTCGACGATCACAGTCGCAGCGAGAAGTAGGAGAAAATGTCCAGGCTTCCCACCCTCCATATGCCCCGGCCGAACAACATGCTTGCAGCTCTCATACTGCCGAAGCCGTCGTCAAGTCGAGGCTAGAAGGGCTGCCCGCCCCGTCAAATATCACCCAGGATGAAGCTGCTGTTGGGGCTTCGCACAATGTAGCAGCGTCAGTTGGTCATGAGTCTCATGATGGGGACCGAAGAGACAGCGTCCTGAGTGAGCCCATGACCAACGCTCATACTCATCGTGCCTCAACGTCAATGCATGATATGCGCTCGACGATACCAGGTAAGCAGTGCAGAATTGCGACGTGAGGAATTGGAGCTCACGAAATCGTTCACATAGCATCTTATCCCGCGCCTCAACCAAGCGCCCCTATGAATCTCTCCCACAACACTGGCTTTTCAAGCAGCGTTTGGACCGGCGATGCGCAAGTTGGAATGGCTTCCGATGTTGTCTATTCTTACTATCCGTTCCTCCACATGGGTAACCTGCCCAATATCCCTCCTCAAGATGTCAATTTCTTGGAAACCCAGGGCTGCCTCAGAGTTCCCACGAGGACACTTCTGGATGAGTTCCTCCAACAATACTTTCTTCATGTCCATCCGTTACTTCCTCTTCTGAACGAAGGTGACTTTTGGGATCTGTATTGCCACAACCCCGCGTCTGGCATGCCGAATGAGCGCATGTCGCTTCTGGTCTTCCAGTCCGTTTTGTTTGCCTCATGTAACTTTGTCTCGCGGCAAACGATCAAGGCTCTGGGCTATCCAAACACTCGCGCTGCTCGGACGGCTCTTTACCGGCGCGCTAAGCTACTTTACGATCTTGAGTCCGAATCTTCGCCCGCTTCGATTGCACAAGCAGCGCTACTCCTCTCATTTTGGGCTCCTAGGTCAACACGCAATCCGAACACGTCTTGGCTGAGTCTGGCGATTCAACATGCAAAGGCCGCAGAGGCTCACCACTATGCCGCCATGCCCGTCTTCTCGGCTTCGACTCATCCCATGCAGCATCGAAAGCAGAACATTCTTAAGAAGATTTGGTGGTGTTGCGTTATACGCGACCGAACTCTGGGTTTGCTCATGCGACGACCGATCCAAATTACAAAGGCGCATTTCGACTTCGATTCCAATCCAATCCTCGGCTTTGCCGATCTCGAGCACGAATTCGAGCGATCCCGAGTATACAATCCTGGAACCAAGCGAAGTCTTGCCGAGATTCTCGCGCAGGTTGTCGAGCTCTACGTGGCTTTGACAGATATTCTTATGCTTGTTTTTCCGCTGGATGATACACCAGGATGGGGGCGTGAGATGAGGCCCGAAGATGCCGATCGAATCCAAGATTGCAAGACATCATTAAGGCGATGGTACAAGGCAGCAACTTCACGGTTTCCATTGTTTGGTGGTAGTCCAATCTCTCGGTCCGTGAACGATAACCGAAGAGAATTCCAACATGATTCTGTCATCTTGTACACGAATCTCATGTACATGTACTACCACTCTACTCGAGTAGTTCTCGCTCATCATGAGATCTTACACCTCGCCATCGTTCAGGTAGTGCCAAACGGGTCCAATTTGAGCCCTGAAGCAGCTACTAGAGGCGTTGCTACCATTTATGAGAACCGCCATGAGCTCCAGGATGCTGCGTCGGGCGTGACGGAGTGTCTTAAAGAGCTTGTGCATCTCAAGCTGGCTCGCTGGTTGCCAATCTCGGCAGTTGCGTGCACTGCACTCCCGCTCGTCCTCAACATTCTCGACGTCAAGCTCTCGGCACCAGCCAAGAATCCTGTTCTGGACTCAAATGCCGCAACGGCTTTGAAACAGCACCGGCTCAATATTCTCATCGAGGCTATGAAGACCTATCAGCCTCAATATGACGGTGTCGACTGGGTTAGCGAGATTGTGCGTCATGTAGTCAACCTTGCACAACTGGATGAGACCAACCAGCAAGGCAGCCAGAACCCCAACGTCACAGACTGGACAGATATCTTGGCGCTACAGCCGAGCTCGTATTTGAGGCTTGCCTTAGCTCTGGATCTTAGTCTTAGCAAGGGTCGTCTTCCAGAGGATGGAGATTTCCCGGTCAGTCTACGTGGTCTCTTTGTCGGTGGCTTCAGTCCCCTGAAGGCCCTCATCGAGGCGAATAGGACGAACCAGAACTTTGGCAACATGGGCCCTGGATCTAGTCCCGCTGGTGGAATTGACCCAAGCGAAATCCGAGGTATCCCGTCTGACGGCGAGTCTCATCACTCACCCCACTCCCAGACGGATTCCCACATGTCCAACGCCGACGATGCCGCCAACGAGGCTCTCCGCGACCAGATTCGCCATCACCTGGCAATGGATGCGCCTGCAAACACTAATGCTCTGCCCTCCGAGGGCATCATGGGACTCGGTGCTGACCCTCACGGTGTCTTCGCTCTGGAGGAAGAATCCCCAGGCGCGAGCGCTTCAAGCGATTTCCAGGGCATGTATATTGACGGGCCCATGCCGGATATCTCGGCCGAGTGGATTGAGAGCGTGTGGGACGAGATGGGCAATACAGAAGACAAGTCAGATAGGGACATTGCGAGGGTCCTCTTGGGGGCTCTGAAGGATGCGGATGTCGGAGAGATTGGTATCTAGAGAACGGTACTTATGACTTGAGATGGACTGGAAATAAAATTCGAGGTTAAGTTGGAAATCACAGCACAATATAATAATTAAAGGTTGAATTTTTTGAAGACTTTTCGTATCTACTGGCTTGTCAGCATTCTCAAAACTCAAGCCAGGGCATCTAGCAATCCCTTTCCCTACGAAAGTCGCAACTCTCAAGCCAAGTTGTCTCCCGAATACCCCCATCATTCCCAAGTACAGCAATTTCGTGAGACTAGCCAGTACTTACAGTCCAAGCAACTTTTCCAGACTACGTAGTTTATAAACCATAGTCCTGCTTTGTCTTTTTACCATCCTAAACTCCAGAGAAAGAAGAGCAGAGAGTTGTCCTCGAAGACGCCCCTATTCCCAAATCAAACCTAAACGCCCGAGTTGAGAGTATCATGTGCCCTCCTAACTCCTCCATCATCCCTGCCATGCTCATATCTATCTACCACGGAGAATTCAGTTTATGAAACTCCCAGTCGCTCAGTCCGGGACAGGCTCCGCACCGGCAGCGGAATCCATACCGCAGGTACAAATCCCGCGGCGTGCGGCCGATACCGTACGTTATAGTGAGCTCTTCACCAGCGGACACAGCACGCCGAGCACGTAGCAACAACACGCCCAGCTCAGGCACGAACTCATAGTGCACGTTGTTCTTCGGTGCGCACGCGTGGTTGAAGCGCGCCGCAATGGGGAACAGCCCAGCCTTGCCGGAGCTCGAGACTGCGAAACTAGATACCCGTTAGCGAGACCGCCACTCAACTATCCTCTACCGGGGTGCTGTCAGAGATGTCAGGGGCATGGAGCCGAAAGGGGCGTTTAGAATCGGCGCAGATCCGCCGCTGTTCTACGCCCGCCCGTCTCCGCATCCTTCAGGATCGCGGCCGGCGGCCCCGGAGCCGAGGGATAGGATTGACACCGCGTGTTCATGCACTCACTCACCAGTTAGTGTTCCAGACGGCCTCGATGATGGGCGTGCCGGCCTTGATACGCTCGTTGATGTGCAGACTGGTAGCCACTTCCCGGCGTGGGCGGTCCAGTTTGGCGAATTCTCTGAAAAGCGTGCGGGAGTCGGCGGTCAGGAGGGGCTTCTCGGCGAGGAGGATCGTGCCGGGGCGGAGGGGGACGGTTGCGAAGGCACCCATGCCGGCGGTGAGGGATGTGGCGACGGTGAAGAATTCGTTGTGGAAGATTTCGCCGGGGGAGAGAGAGGCGATGACGAGGGGGGCGGGATTCGGGACCGAGGCTTCGTTGTGAGGAGGGGAGTCTTCGTGCTTTGAGTCTTGCTTGTCGGCCGCCTCGAGGGGCTTGAATGAGAGGCGGCGAGGGAGCGGCGGGCGAAGCGTGTCGGTTGTGTCGAGATGGCGGGTGCCGTGGCTCGTCAGGCAGAGGACGGATCTATACAATGGTCAGTAGTGGTTATTTGAGCTTGGCAGTATGTTATACTCGTCGCTGTCGTCTTCATCATCGCTGAATACTTCTGGGTCGGACGTATAAATCGAGTCTGAGTCCGAGCCGTAGGTGCACTCGGCGACATTGCCGTCGAGAGAAGGGCAAATGTGCCCCTTTGACAGGATGTCTTTGCAGAGAAGGATCTTGTCCTTTGGCGACTTAGGGAGAGAAGAGTCGTTGTCCTCTGTTGAGTCTGGCTTAGGGGCTGTTTGAATGCTCTGGTAAGGTCAGACATAAAGGACAGGAGAATTTGTCTCGGAAGAACAATTCGCTGCTGCAAAACTCCCGACTTACCAATTCAAGTCCATCCGAAGGATTGATATCGACATCCATCGTGACCTGGGGACCATTGTCTCCCTGGGCCTTGTCGAGTGTCGGGCAACTGGCCAGGTTATCTTCGTTTTCCAACATGGTCAGGACGCGACAGAGTTCCCCAACAACAGTCTCGCCACACTCTTCTACTTTCAGTGCCATTCTGATAATAATTCGAGATTACGATTGGGGTCACCCAGGGAGGAGGAATGTGGCCGTTCCTGTGAGGTAGACGTAGCCGTGCGTGCGGCACGTTGTCGTGCTTTGTAAAGATTTAGGAGGTTGACGGTGATGTTAAGGCGGTTGGAAAAGCGTAAGAAATGCCTTAACTCGAAGCTGCCTCGCGGTTGCAGCGGTGGTGTAAATGAGGAAAGAACAATTTCTCACGAATGCCTCGTGTGCGAAAGGAAGCCGTTGAGCACAGACAAATCCCTATCTTTCTGGATGCTGAATCACATACACAGAATTAAAAATGTGATTTGCATTCAGGGCTTTGTGTTGTAAATCTTTCCCCTTGACGCGGTAGGTATCTGGAATTGAGTGAGGTCAGTGTTAGGGAGTCCGTGATTGACGTCAAGTCTCACATGAAATACCCTTCAACTCAACCACCAACAAGCGACAATAGAACCAACAGAAAAATGGAAACGGCAAAGACAATAAACATGAACATCAAACAAAAAAAAAATCCCCCATCAAAAAAGGCGTGTGCTTCATACCTCCCCAACCAACAAACCACAGCAGCAAATCATACCCCAACCACGGAATCACGCTGGTTTGTCTACAGTTCCATGCACAAATAACTACACGCTTTCCGCAACGTTGTTTAACGCCCACACCACGTAGCACGATTTGCGCTGGCGGAACGCGTGAAGATCAGGTGATGCCCTAGCTCCGCAGCTTCTGGAAGTCGCAGTCGGACTTTGCAAATGGGATCATGCAGAATGGTCATTTGACCGGGCGAATCTACGGTGTGGACGATGCTACCCCGAGACTTGTTATGGCAGCCGATGCCGGACGAGTTTCGGGGTGGTAGTTTGACACTCCCCTGTCTTGCTCTGCATGTGTCCGTAGCCGGCGCCTGTTGAGAAGCTTGGGCGCAGCTTGAGGAATTACGCAATCACGGTGTTCAACGAGTCGTAGAGATAATTAGTATTAATGTCGTTATTCATTATGTAGCGTACCAGGTCCATGCTGCACAGGCCAGGCCCCAACAAAGTCCGATACTCAATATTAGCCTGCCCATGATGGCACGATTCCTCTGAGCTGTAAGGTCGATAGTTGATGTTGCGATACAGAAAGCAGACAGGTCGCCCTGCCGAGGTATAATAAATAAACCGTCCAATATGCTTTAACACAATCCGCAACCCGTCATCCAAATACAAAACGCCACTCCATGCAATCCAAATAACCAACTATTTCCGGGCCGGCCACCTGTCTATATCTTCTCCAGTCGCTTTCCTTCGCTGTGTTTCCATTGTATGTCTCGTCGTGAGTGATCACTTCGGGGGGGTCGTCTGTTGTTCCAAGGAGACACTACTCAATGGTAGTCTAGTATAGTTCGCTGCAGCTCATCCGTCCCTGTGCCAAGCCAGTGCTTAACACAGCCTTTGTCGAGGCCGGAAGGGACAGTCGGTCCTGCAGTCGGGGCATCGCAAGCAGCTGGGTTTCGACCAAATTTGCGAACATCGGCAGATCCAGAGATCTTGACCTGACCTAGTCATCAAGGAGTCAAGAGGTGCGTACAGCCCTTCCCTTACGCCGCACTCGACGCAGAATCGTCGAAGAGAAAGGAGTCTATCGTTCGGGCCAGGCTCACGATCTACTACCGGTCGCCCTTGAAGATCAAAGTACATGGACTCTCGCGGACGGATGTCGAAATGGTCGGGGCCGCGAACACGAAAGCAGATATAGCATTCAAGATTCCCTGGCTTGTGCTCTGATCCCTTTTCGCTGGGTCGATGTTGCTGAAAGTCCTTGGCGGCGTTCATGATAAAAGAGAACTTGTCCATGTCGTCAGCCATTTCGACTGGCTTGACGACGCTGTGGAAGTACCGGTTCGTGCATGACAGCATTATTAGAGACTGGTAGTCCAGGTAGCTCAAGATTTCCCGCTGAACTAGCTGTGGTAG
Source organism: Xenoacremonium recifei (assembly GCA_012184525.1). Classification (NCBI taxonomy): domain Eukaryota; kingdom Fungi; phylum Ascomycota; class Sordariomycetes; order Hypocreales; family Nectriaceae; genus Xenoacremonium; species Xenoacremonium recifei. The sequence goes on along the minus strand of WOFQ01000002.1, from coordinate 1,242,654 downwards.
CCGCTCGAGCTCAAGTTGCCGTGGTGGTTGTACTCTTCTCCGCTGTGCTTGGCATTCTTGCTTGATAGGACACATGATCATGGGTTTCTCGATGGGAGAGAGAGGGAACCGGATGTCGGCCACAGCGTGTTGCCGGAGAACAATCATGATGGCGGGAGGAGGAGAGGCAAATGACGAGGGAAAAGAGGGATCGAGCCTCTGGTCGTATAAATAGAAGTGTAGATGTGTCAAGTTTGCCTTGAGGTTTGCACATGCATAGGTACGGTTGGTTAGGTGTCGTTGGGCTCGCTCTGTGGCTAGGCTGTGCCATGCAAGTGTGAGAGTGAGTGTAAGTAGTAATAGGCAGAAGCTCCCTTGAGGGGGGCGGGAGGAAGGGAGTAGTATATCAAGCTCCAAGCTAGAGCTGCAGGGCTGCAGATTCGAGACCTCAATAACAACACAGAAGTGCAGGAGACTGGAGCTTTTGAGGTTGGCAATGTGACAAGGGACGAGACCCGACTTTTGGTGTGAGGCGGCGCGAGGGTATGTATGTATGTGGATGTCGTTGGTTGTGTTTCAACTGGGCTGAGACAAGCCTTGCCTCGCTTGAGGTGGACCGAACAGGCTGTCAGCAGAATACTAATGCATCTCCTAGGACTGGGCTTCATCCCTTATTGGCCTCGAGCCGCGTCCTGGTCTGCCAGTCGTGTAGAATCGTTTCTTCTGCGGCGAATAAGCCTGGGGTTGGGAGCCAGGGCAGACGCCGGCCCAGCGGGTACCCGTGATTAGAAAGTCCCACGACTGTCATCCACCAACACATGAGAAAAGAGGACTGGTCACATTGTCTGGAGAAGGCATCCCTGGACGTCACAGCCAAAGACGTCTGCCGAGGACGTCGAGGCAACCCAATGCAGCGCCCTGGGCCCTGGCCGGGGGGGAACCTGGATCCCGGGGCATTCTGTTTCGACGCCATTCTGCGGCGATAGCTGTGATTGTCCTCCTCTAGGCCCAAGGGGGGCGCTTCGGACAGCTTCCCCGAACCAACACCTCGAGGTCATGTGAATGGACAACGCCTGCGGCCTTCCTCCGAATCACGGTGATGAACCGTCCTGTCGGGTTCTGGCACGCTGTTGGTGGAGCGAGAGGCCAATCTGGATCAGACCTGTTGGCGGTTGGGCATCACTGGCAGCAGCCAACAATCACTGCAGCAAACGATCTGCGTTGTCTCCTCTCGCCCTCCTCTCTCTCGCCCAGCCGGAACCGAACCCCTTGGTGGCCTTCCTCCCCCCCTCCATCGTCAGTTTTTCCATCAGTCCGTCTCACTGCGCTCTCATAATTTGAACGAGCACCCACCTCCATGTTGTTTCCGGCGATGATCTGCAGCGGCACATTCAACGGTACGCCATGGGCTCTGCCGGGACCAGGGCCGCCCGGCATGGTTTGAAAGATCCACCGCCATTGGGAACACCGGCACTTGTGATGGATCAACTTCGACTCGCTCAACAACACCAGGAGGACATCCGACTGTTTGACTACCCCTGCTGATCGTAGTTCTCTTGCAGAATTTGAGGTGGCAATCCACTTCACTCTGCCGTTTTGAGATCTGACCCCCAGCACGCTGACCTTTCGGCGTCAGACAGCCGATAAGGGGAAGCAAGGCGGTGGAAGCACGTTCGTGAAATGAGTCGTGGTGGCTGGCTGGCTCAGCATCATCGTCCCAACTCTGTCTCGGTCTTCTTCAGTGCTCCTTGCTGCAAGAAATCCATAATGTCTCTGATGCCATGCATGAAAGACGGCACGGCGCATTGCACCTGAATCAAAGTTGTACAGAACCAGCTGGGCTCGCTGATCGATCGAAGCGTCCACTCATCCCGTTAACGGGCCGAGAGGATCCTATCCATCTTCATCTAGTCCAATCGTCTGGGAAAAAAGCAATCCAGGAGTTCGGACACAAGTCGGGGTCTGAGATCCAGACCTGCCCGTGTCGTCAAGTTTGCCCTTCCGCGGCGGTGAAGATTGGGATCATCCTGGGGGGCTAGTTCACGCGACCTTGGCGTGTCCGGAAGGGCTACCGGCTTCAATACTTTACGCACGCCGTGCATTGCTCCCTGCTTTGCAGCATGCATACCAGACGTGCAGAAGCCCAGGCCACATCCCTTTGGTTTGGTCACGATGTGCTCTTTGGTGCGTTAATGCCAAATAGCAATGCACTAAATTGGGTGGTGGGCGGAAGCTAATTAAAAAGGGTTCCTCAAAGAAGTGCTAGAGACAGATTCAAAGACGCAAGTCAGTCACGCAAGGGACCCAATGTCGCAACTTTTGCAAGGGTGAAAGCGTAGCAACGACGCGCCGGCTCAAAGACTCCAGGAACCCCCTTGGTAGTCGACGAGCTTTAGTGCGTCGGTAATAAGCGAATGAGGGAACACAACCAGGCCGTTGCCGTATCTGGCCTGATTTGGGTCTGAGAGATGAGAAGCCGCCCAAGAGAAATGCCTAGCGACATTGCATTGGAAAGATCGGCCATGTGGCGATCGGCGGGGTGTGTTTTCGAGAAGTTCACAACGTCGTATTCCAGCCGGGGCCGTCGTGATACTGAAACAAGCAGAACAAGCCGGTGTGACGCTGCGAGCGAGGGGTGAGTCGCTAGGCGGGCGGCTCTTGCAGCGGGACAAAGGAGGTGCTTGATTCACCGCCGATTGTCAAAGACTGTTGAAAGATTTCGAGGAAGCAATCCTGAAGGAATCTCACTGCCGAACCAAGGCTTTGTTTGCTGAAAGGACGGTGTCGTTGAAAGAAAGAAAGGCGGCGGCACAGCCCCAGTGCCAACGCACGCTGTCAGCCAGTCAGTCGTCCAGTCGCCGCACATCTTCCGACGAAAGATCCTTTCGTGTTTCAGGGGTGCGCGCTTAGCATAACGTCATAATAGATTGTCGCCGTGTCCAAGTTTCTGATCAATTTGAATGGTGATGCCTTCACTCGTTTCTCTCTCGACTTCTTTCTTTTGCAGATTTGCTCGCATACCATGGCGCTCGAGTCGGCCAACTGTTCGGGAAATGCCACCGCACCCACCCCCAGCGATGCAGGCGTCGCTGGCACTGGTGTAAGTCGTCCTGTGAGATCTCGCGACTCAGCTCTTGCTAACCCAACTGGCAGATCCTCTTGTCGTTCATGATCACTGCATGCCTCGCCCTACTTATCTCGACCAGTGTAATATATGGAGAATTTCGGGGCAAGACATCGGTCATCCGGCGAAAGGTGCTCAACGGCTACAGCGATTCCCAGATCATGCAAGGAATCGGCATCCAATGTGAGTTCAACGCAGGGAGCTGATGTACCCCATGACTGACTCCGATAGGTGTTGGTCTCGCCAAAATGAATTCCTTGGTCCCGTACCACTTTTTTCTCATCTGGATGCTCTCGCTGCTGTCCATGGCGACACACAACGCAACGCTGTTGGCGCTTGTCCATGACTACCGTCGCGACTGGGTGATCCGATGGATGAGACAGTTCCTCATGTTTGTCAATTTGGCGCTTTCTTGTGTCTCGGGGATATTCGTGTTGGAGGGTGTCTCAAAGGGACTGAACGACACAACACTCCCCGTCGCTTGCGTTTGGGAGGTTGACGGCAAGGGCGCACCATCGACAGCCGGTCTGTCATATGTCGGCACGATTGCCGTGATTGCTGGAAACTGCATCATTTTTGGTCTTGCCACCTGGTACCTGCACAGCCGCAAGCAAAGGTTTTACAAAGCCATCCAAATAGGTGGCATGGTCCTGATGACCGCCATTGCCGTCGGCGCCGCTATTCGGATCATCCTGCTCTCGCAAGCTTTCGGTCATCCATCGATCCAACTCAGTGACGAGGGAGAGAAGGACTGGAGCTTTGGACAGCTGCTGTCGATGTTGCTTTTGGTTCTCCCCCTTGTGTCGGCCATTGAGATTTACCGTGGCGAGATCAAGGTGCCAGCGCCCGTCGACGACGACCGATCGAAGGTGTATGATGGAGAGCTACAGTCGAACCCGAAAGGTCGCCAGTCCTTCCAACCGAACCCCTTCTTCGGATCCAAGACGAACCTCGTCCAGAAATAATTAGCAAAGTGATGGGGGAAACGCAAGCGAGTCGGTTCTGAGGCTTTGTCGTCATGGAAGGCATCGTAAATAATGACATTTTGGCGCAAGGCGGGAGTTTGAAAGCACGTTGACGTGCGAGGTTAATGAGACGGAGATACCCCTCTTTAGGATCATTTTTGTTTTTGTTTTTGAAAGGCAGTGCATAGAGACTTGGCGATGAGTAATTTCAAAATAGAGGCGTTAGGGCTTGCAGCATTCCCAATCTCGTGATATGTACCTGCCCCCTCTAGGGTTGACAACGAGAGGGTCGCAGTTGCCTCCTGGGACTCTGACCTCAGACACCAGATACCTTGGATTCTATGAAAATAGAGGTGTATTTAGAGGTACTCGTGATCCCAAGAGTTTTTAAGCCTCCATAGCACCTTCCCCAGATCATTGTCTTCCTACAAACTTCCGGTTGATATCTCGATGTCCATCTGGTTTTCTTCAAACTCCATACGATCCCCTCCAATTCGACTTTCGACCCCGGATCAAGGCCGATTCAAAGCCATGAATCAAACAAGGACGCTCTGTTGCGTCTTAACGGCCGCAATTCTCGTGCTCCTGTTGGCCATGGTAAACCACTGGAGCTCCGTCGCCGGGGAAGCATTACGTGGGACGCTCAAAACTGCTCTGTGAGTCCAAGTCAAGGGCTTGTCGAGCTTCATAGTCTGACAAGGATTCTAGCGGACCATCTCATGTCGATAACGACACAAGCTTCGCTGGTTTTGAGGAAATTGCTCTGAAGCATGGCACGGACAAGGTCACCACGCATAAATACCAGTTTATGTACGACAAGTATCTTCGAGCATTTCAAGGCAAACCCATCAAGCTGCTTGAAATTGGTCTGGGATGCAACATGGTCAGTCTGCCCGCTTCTCTACACGCTCTTCATAACTAACATGGCCAAGGAATACGGCCCTGGCGCTTCATATTACACATGGCTCGAGTTCCTTCCCGGTGTCGAGCTGTATTTCATTGAATACGATGCCCAATGCGCCGAAAAGTACAAACACAAGACCTCAAATGCTCATGTGTTCACTGGAGACCAGGCAGATACGGATTTCCTCCAGCGCTTTGCGGCAGAAACAACAGCAGATGAACAACTCTTTGACGTGATCATTGACGATGGAGGCCACACTATGAACCAGCAGATTACATCGCTCGAGCACCTGTGGAATATCGTGAAGCCTGGAGGCTACTACTTCATTGAGGATCTCCAGACGAGCTTCTGGGAGTTGTATGGTGGTGACCCGTCGGCGACAGATCCGGAGAAACACACGACGGTCAAGTACCTATTCAACGTCATCAACGATATGATGGAAAATCGGCAGACGGAAATGGTTGGCCATGAACTCCGATCGATCGACTGCATGGCCGAGATATGTGCGCTGACCAAGAAGGAGTCGGATGAAATTGTTTGAGAACTACGGTCTGATGTAAGCGGTTACGTTCAATGGCGCTAAGGCAAAGTAAAGATTCTAGTGTGTCCTTAAATGGTAATATATTGCTTCTATATGTTTTGTGGTATATTCTCTCTCATTGCACAACGCATTTCGCAGGCAGTCCGCAAGGCCCCTCCTTAACCTCCTTCTGCGGCTTCGGCTCCTCCTTCTTAGGAGCCTGCGTCGCCGGCGCCTTCACGCCCTCCGCCTTCTTCTCCTGGCCATGTAGTCAACCCGAGTACTTGGCAACAGTCTGGGCAAAGGCCTCGCCCTGGATAGTCGCGACCTCGAGCTCCTTGGCGGAGGGCTGGCGCGAACCGTCGCCGGCAGCGAAGGTGCCCGCGCCCCAGGGGCTGCCGCCGTGCACCTCGGACAGGTCGCTCATCTGGCCGAAGGCCTTGGCGTAGCCGAAGGGCACGTAGATGATGCCGTGGTGGGCGAGCGTCGACATGGCGGCGATGGCGGTGCTCTCCTGGCCGCCGCCCAGCGTGCCGGTCGAGATGAACAGGCCGGCCATCTTGCCCCAGAAGCCGCCGGCCGCCCACTGCTTGCCGGTCTTGTCCCAGAAGGTCTGCCATTGTCAGTTACTGTCGGATCGCGCTGGGAATTGGGGAATCTGACCTTCCACTGGGCGGGGAAGTTGCCGTATCGGGTCGGGATGCCCAGCAGGAAGCCATCGTAGGCCTCAAGCGTGGTCGGGTCCTCCAGCACGGGGATGTCGCTGGGCTTGGGGGGCGCGTGCATCTTGGAGAGGACCTCGTCGTCGAGCGTCTCGGGGAGCTGGTACAGATCGGCGGTGCCGCCGGCCTTCTCGACGCCCTTCTTCTCGGCCTCGGCCATCTGGCGGATGTGGCCGTACATGGAGTACTGCGGGGGAGAGGCGCGTTAGTGATGCCATTGAAGAAGCTTTGGGGGCGGGATTGGGTTTGGAGGGGAGCGTGAGAGAGTGTAACGGTGGGGGATGGGGATGGGCAGCCATTGGGCGTTGAGGCCATGATGTGACGATGAGAGGGAGCTCAAGCAGGAGAGAAGGGTAGGGGATGTTAACGTACGTAGACGATAGCGATCTTAGCCATGGTGGATAGCGATTGACTGGTTTCTCTTGGTGGATGTGGTATCAAAAGCAGACAAGTCGAGGCCGTTGCAGGAGAGAACTGATCCGGACCACCAAAGAGGGGGAGGCGCTCTTATACTTCCCTCCAGCCCCATGACAACCAGAGCTTCTTCACTCCAGCACTCCACCAGCGCATATCCCATGGATGACCTCATTGGCAGTTCTATCCCGTCCTCCCTCGCATGAGGGGCGCCCGCTCGCCGAAGGGCCTCAATCCAGCTCGCTCAGGAACGGAGGCACGCCAGCCCCGGCAACGCACGTTCCGGCCGGGGATGGATCGCACTGCTTGGTCAAGCTTAGAGATTCGCGACTAATCGAGCTGCCCAAAGCGACTCGTTCCCGCGAGCGCTGTGTCGTCGATTACTCGAGCCTGACTAACCGGCGGCGGCGACAACCCCGCGCGCGGTTCAGTAGGAGGGTCTGTCTGTCAGGGCTTAGCTAACGCTTTGATAAGCCAGTCAAATCGAGCAGACCACCACTGTCAGCATTCAGTTGCTGCTCATTGAGGCTCTGGACGAGGCCTGTTCATATCAGAGACTTGAGTCTCTTATCAACATCTGAGCCTCATTCCCAAAATCTGTCCGTCTTGCCATCGTTTGCGTTTGAGAGGTTTACCATCCCATCTGACGGATCTCGTTACTTCAAACCCTCCCGATCACAAAACCACGCTAGAGCATCAAGCTCCAAATCCCGTGGGCCTTCTAAAAGCTCGTGTGGGGTCTTGCATGTTGCCTACAATGGAATAAGGTTGCCTCCTAAGAAAGTCCCCCAGACCATGATCCAATCCATCCCGTCCCGTCCAGCTCGCTCCACGGCGAAAGCTGCTTAGGAATCATCGCAGAATAAGCACCCGCGCGCCTATGAGAAATGAAATGCCCAGCGCTCTCCCTCGTTCTCGTCAGATTTTCGTTGGCCTAACATGGCTTGGGTCTAGCATCAGTTGTGAGACACTTCGGCAACCAAGACCGAAAGGCGTTGGCGTCTCTCGTCCCGCGCGGCTCGACGTAGTTCGCATCATGTCCGACGCCGCATGATATGAGGCAACCGTAAGACTCCCCTTTGCTATATGCAACTCTTTTAGTACAAGGAAACACTCTAAGAAATTACCCATAAAGACTAAACTCAGCGTTAATGTATAGTGATGTTATGATGCTGTATTGTCATGGTTGCCAGTTGCAGCCATCCCCACTACCTTTCCTCTCTCATTATGGCTTCCGTTTTCCCGACCCCTAGTTATTTGTCATGTTATATATAGATGCATGTGTATGTGCCAACGTCTCACTCCAAATACCATTCGTCGAAGCCTGTATGCCGTTCATCCGCCATAAATCAAATCTCCAAACATACAAGTCGTTACCCAAAAACCCAGACTCCAGGCTTCCATGAAAACGACAGAAAAGGAAAGCAGAAAAAATGCATTAAGCCTCGTGGGACTCTGACGCCGGATGTGCGCTGGATGGCTCAATCACGATCTGGGGGAGATGTGATATTCTCAAGCTTGGTAATCGAGGTATACCGCCGCTTGATATCCCGGTTCCCTCCATGGGCGGCACCTCGTCGCGCTCTTCGGATTCGTCATCATGGCTAGTGCTGGCCAAGTCTCGCTCAGTCCTCTGAGTCCTTTGAGAAGCTGAACGATATGGCCCAGGGTAGTCAGGGGGAGGCTCCGCAATCGGCGTCGTTGACCGCGCATCGTCAAGAGAGACATCAACGTACTCCGGCGGCGGCATCGTCTCATCTCCCAGGTCCGCCTCGATCAGTTCAGGGCTGGATCCTGCTTGGCCACCATCCACTGGTCTTGGAATTGTTGTTTGCGAGTCGCCCCTCGAGCGTGTTAAGAAGGGCGAGGGGAAGTCGCTGTCGATGCTCGCCGCAGAACTTGCGCTTCGTCCTCGCTGATGGCCGGTCAGCGTGGTCTCACCGGACCTCCGAGACGACTGCGCAATGCTCGCTGCGTCAGACAGCAGGCCAACCCGCTCGCTTTCAGAACTGTTGGCGCGAATCCTCGTTCCGTCATGGCGGGCAATTCCAACGTCAGCATATGACACGCTTGACACCGACCGCTGCCGTGTTTCCTTGATGCGGTCGACCTGGGCTCGTAAGTCTGTAACGGTAGTATCACTGTTTGCTGCAACGGTGCGAGCCCGGATATCTGCAAGCGCTCTCGTATCGTGCTGGCGTCGTGCCTCCCGTCGTTGTTCCCTCCTCTCTTCGCGCTCGGCAATCTGCTGTCGCCTGGTGAGCCGGATCTGGTACAATGCCGCCATCTCCTCATCGCGCAAGGTCTCATCCTCTTCAGCCGTCGGGAGATCCAATATCACATCGACGCCGTCGCGTTCACCCTCTCGGCCCAAGACTTGTTCGTTCGTGTTCGCCATTTGGCGGTAAGCCGGCAGCGTCATAACCGATCGTACCGACGTGTTACGATCCACAGCCGCTGCGGCAGCACTGCTCTGGTTCCGGGTGGTTGTAGTTGTTCGTGTATTGCCTCGTTCGGCATTGCGAGGAGTCTCTCGACTGCGAGTCGGGTTCAAAGGATGTGATTGTTGCGTCGTAGTCTCTGTTCTGTCCTCGGCCGAGGCTGGCTCGTATTGGGTTCGGGGTCGTATGTTGTTGAAGAATCCGCTCCAAAAACTCGTCTTCTGCAGCTCGCCGTCGAGTGCTTGACGTTTGGTTCGTGACTTCCGGGTCCGAACTATGCAGATGGCCACCACAGCGATCAATAGAATAAGGCCAAAGACGATCTAGACGACCAACAAAGCATTAGCACTACGGGATTCTTGATATTTTTCATCCCGGCCGCGACACCCAATGTAAGCGGTAAGACATACCCCGATGGCAATCCATTTTCCGGTAGAAGAGCTCCGGCGGACAAGGTGCGATGATCGAGTCTCGATTCGAGACCGGCCATCCCAGCCTCGTAATGGGGCGGAGAGGTACATCTTAAAGGCGTTGCGACATGTAGAGCAGACGCCCCTCAGAGCTGTGTGAGGTATCGGGGAGTGGGCAGGATGTCCTGAATTGGCGACGAGTTCGAGAGGTTTGCAAGGAGGCAACTCGAGATCGCAAAGCGGATGTTTTGTGACGTGCCAAAAGAAAGCGAGTGGTTGCGGGTGGAGAGCACGAGCGTCCGCAGCTCGTCGGTCGAGGGCCCTGTCCAGGCCAGGTCCAGGCACAGCCGCCGTCTTGGTCTCCCCAGGTTCCGGGCTGGGTTGGTTGGTCGGTCGATGACTGACTTGGCCCTTTTACAGACCCTGGTCAGCGTTGGTGGTTGGCTGAGTAGCGGCTGGGTGTTAAGAAGACAACATCCAGATGCGCTTGAAGAGTTCAAGATTCGGGCAGTCGATGAAGGTTCCGCGTCAGCTCAAGGTAACGTGCGCTCGATTGGATTGGCATCTGAACGTTCCAGATTCCAAAGAGAACCGTGACTGGGCATCCCCCAATGGTGGCTGTCAGAAGACCCGGCGCTACCGACGCTCCGCTGAAGGTCCCTAATCTTTGTGGTAGGCGATCGTCCACGGCGGTGACATCAGGGCGTCTTGGGCCGGTAAGCTGGCGCACTCTCTCCCGCTAGTTCGCCTTCTGCTTAGGCCGTGTCGTTTAAGGTCTTAATGCTGAGATAAGACGGCGACGAGACAGAAGGAGGCCTGCAATGCTCGCAGTGTGGCTGGTGGCCGTCAGATCAGCGCATGTCGTGCGGTCTTGCGAACGAGGGCTCTAAGCGATAGGGGGCACAATCGCCCAGAATCACTTCCATGGCCAGGCCAGATCAGACACCGGGCAACGCTGGCTGGGAGGCTGGAGCCGTCTTCCCTGCTTCCCAGCCAGCTGGTTGTCTCACGAATCCTGCCAGGATGGCCCACGAAGGCGAATGGATGACCAGGGTCTGAGGCGTTGTTGGCAGTGGTGGAGAAGCAACCTTGACGCCGCTCTAAGGCTGCAAGGCCAGAATCCTACATCGCGAGGAAGTGGCGTCCAAGACCATCATGAGAGGCAAGTGTCAGAATTCACGTGAAAGTCACACGGTATCTCAATGGCTTCAATTTTGTCTCAATGTCATACTCCATGCACTTGGTTATCTGTGCACGAACGAATACGTTTGGTTCGGGGCAAGCCCCCAGACGCCACTGAACCCCATTCGAAGTAGCTTTCCAAAGTCCCGAAGACAACGTTGCCCTCATTTTAATGGTTACCAGACCAGAAAACTCAAAATCCATTAAGATGGGCATGGCCTTCGGCATCAACTTAAGAAAGTCTAGGGGTTTCGTGCCGGAGATAAGGCTGGTTAGATAGGTTTCCCATTGTTGGGTATTATTTGACATCTTCAGCTAGCAAAGCTCTACTACCATAACTCGACCGCCAACCTCAGGCATAGTTCCTGCAACCGAAATCAGTTGGAAATCAAATCCTAGCATATTACAAATCACGGCCAAATACCCCATGAACAAAAAAGATTCAACAAAGGCAGAAAGAAAACGTGTCAAACTCAATTCCATCCAGCAGCTTACCCTGCACTGCAACATCGGTTCGCTCCCAAAAGCAGCAACACCCCCATTCCCCTCCCAGCCGCCATCTCAGCCACAGCCGCACGCTCGCTGCAGGGGCAAGCCCCAAGCTTACATCGCATGCTGCACTGCGGCGGTGCTATTTTCAGCACAGCCTTCGCGGCACAAGAGGCCAAGACGCTTCCGCCATGAGCAGTGGAGCGCAATGCATCATGGGACCGGGCGGGCTCGGAGAGGAGGAGTCTTGTCGAAGCCATGACGGTGGGCGGATGAGACAGAATCTAAGACATGATCCGAGACCTGCAGCGTGGGATTATGCCTTGTGGCTGACAGTGCTGATTGGTAGCAGTCGCACCAGGCACTAATTGATGACACTCGACTCTCGCGAACCAATTTCCGCTGTTGTGTTGTGTCCAACAAGAAGATTGATTATCACTAGGATATTGTGACTATAGGTGAGATACAAGCGGTGGAAGAAAACACCCAACTCCAATTATGTCCTGTGCGCCACGCCGCGCTCAACCAAACTTCTTCTCAAACTTCTTCAACATGCCCGTGACACCCCGCTCTATGCGTCCCGCGTTCTCCTCCAGCCTCCCCCTCGGCGGCGCACCGGCATGTGAAGCCGTCTCCCCTGCCGCCGGCCGATAGATCTGCTGGTGAATCGAAGCGTCCATGCCGCCCGGCCGATACTGGCTATGCTGCGTGTGCGCGGCGTATTGGTACTGCGCGTATCCGCCCGGAGGAGGCGGTGGTTGTGTATGCGACCCCGGCGGCGGCGCAAAGCCCGGGGAGCCGGGGAACTGGGCTGTGTATGGACTCTGGGCCGGCATCGTCACCGCCCGCTGGATGCCCGGGTGCTGTGGCGGGGGAGCGGGAGGGGGACCGCCGTAGTGCGGCGGAGGCATTCCCGGACTCGCCATTCCTTGCGGATGCATGCCTGGGCTTGCCATGCCTTGCGGAGGGAGGCCGGGACTCGTGAGACCGCCGGGCGGGAACTGCGCCTGGGGAGGGTAGCCGGGCGTAAAAGGCTGTCGCTGATAGTCGTAGGCGACGGCCACGGCCAGAGGGTTCAGCGGATCCTCATCCGGTGGCGGAGGAGTCTTCTCTCGATGCTGGATTGTTTCGGGGGCCGCTGGCGCCGCCGGGTTGTAGGCCATGGGCGCAAAGGTAGTGGCCGGCTGACCAGGAGCCTCAACGGGAGCGGTTGGCGGCGGCGCGAATGACTGCGAATGTTGCGAATTGGGCTGTGAGGCCGGCTTCGGCGAGCCATATTGAGGATCAGAGATGGCTACGTTCTCCAGCTTCTGCACCACGGCGCTGAGAGGTGCTGGTTGAGGGGGTGGTGGAGGTTCGTCCAGGACCTCAACTTGTGACGGAGGGAGGACCATCCTCACGCCATTCACGAACTGCAGCGCATCTTGCTGGGTCCAGAAGTAGATGTCCAGTGAGTGAAGCTTGTAGTGGTATTTGTTCTCATTCCGCGGGTCGTAGGTCGGTAGGTGCCATTCGCTTTGGTCGACCGCATCGGCGACGGTGAGCGAGACCATACAATGGTGTTTGTATGAGTACTTGACGCGAGTCTGGTCGAGATCTGCCCAATCGCGAGCGTCAGTACAGATACGCCTTTACGTGGCCATGGCTGTCGCCGTCGATATCTCTTACATCCGTCAAAGGCATCCTGATCCTCAGAGCCTGGATGGTTGGCAACCTCGATGCGACATCGTCTCTCGCTCGCGTTCTCGAACAGATAGACGTACGAGCCCTGGTCGAAGCGATGATGTCGAGGCTTCACATCAGCCGGCCCGTAGAAGTAGTGGATGTCGCCGAAGCTGCTCGCTTGGTGAGCCAACACGCATGCGACACCAGCTCTGCCCTCACTGCTCGACTTACAGCGTAGCGACGTTCTCCTCGCCCGGCCGCGCCGCCATCGTGGGTCTCTGTTGGTAGACCAAGGCGGCCAGAGATGCGGCCGACTAGAAGAGGAATGCGAGACAGCTCTGTCTCTCGGCGGCCAACTCAAGAGGCCGTACGCCTTTCCGCAAACAATCGTCGCGGTGGAACGAACAAGAAAATAGAGGGGAGACTGTTGGGAGGAACCAACTCGCTGCAGCGACTTGCGACAGCTTTGGTTTTGTACGCAAAGCCGCCCTCCGCTCCTCCTACGGGCGCCACTTGGCGAGCTCGGCGGCTACAGGACCAGACCTGCATATCAGCGTCCCCAACGGCCGCCATATGCGTGGAATTGGTGGTTTCGTCGGCGCTTAAACGCCCATCATGAGAGGCGGGGAGCATCGCGGCCGGCCAATGGCAGGGGAGAGCTCCTTGGTGTCTCTCCGATGTGACATGGTGATGCCCCACTGCCGAAGGAGCCATGAAGTCTGGCAGCGCACGTGACTTCGTGTTCCGCCTAGAACGCGAACAGCTTAGAGGGGCTGAGAATTCACGTCAAGCTTCACTCCTTCAACCTCGACGCGACGACTGCGAGATCGATGGTCTTGCTGGCCCTCATGATGCTCTTGCCGCTTGCTAGAGCGTTGCCGAGTACAGAACTGCTGCAAGTGGTCGTTGCGACAAGATGACCGCTTCAGAGCCGCCGATTGACGATGATAATGGCAAAGCCAGTGATACTCCATCAGCGGAGAATGCAGACGATCGGAAGACGCTGAAGTATTCTCTGCTTGGACCGTCCTTGACAAAGGCCGGCCAGGACAGAGTCGATCAAAGCAAAGTATGTAAACCTCAACTTGATGGTTCATCTCTCGTTCGCTGACTTATGTCGACTAGGTTTCTGAAATCATATACAATGCTTCTAAAGGCTCCAAGTTCTTCAACCGGGAAGAAGTGCGGGACAAGACCCTCACCCAGAAGATCGAGCAAATCCAGGCCCGGAAACGAGAACTCGAGAAGCAGGATCTCACCAGAGAACTCCGCAACGCCGATCGACTTATAGCCGAGCTCGAGCTCTCCCGCGACCTCTCGCAGTACATCGTCCACGTAGACTGCGACGCTTTCTACGCAGCAGTAGAGCTGCTAGACCGCCCGGAACTCAAGGACCTCCCCTTCGCAGTCGGCAGCGGCGTCCTCACCACATGCAACTACCTCGCCCGCCAGTTCGGCTGCCGCTCCGGCATGGCCGGCTTCGTCGCCAAGAAGCTCTGCCCCAACCTCATCCTCATTAAGCCCAACTTCGAAAAATACAACTCCAAGGCCCACGAGGTCCGCGAAGTCCTCGTCGAGTATGATCCCCGCTTTGAGAGCGCCAGCATCGATGAGGCTTACCTCAATATCACTGAGTACTGCCAGGAGAAGCACATGGACCCGGCCGAGGCGGTCGATCAGATGCGGCGCGAGATTCACCAGAAGACCAACATCACCGTCTCGGCTGGCATCGCCGCCAACGCCAAGCTCGCCAAGATCTGCTCCAACATCAATAAGCCTAACGGCCAGCATGTGCTGCCGCGCGATCGAGGGACTATCATGGCTTTCATGCGCGACCTGCCCACCCGCAAGGTCAACGGCATCGGGCGCGTTCTAGAGCGCGAATTGCTCGAACTGGGCATCAAGACGTGCGGCGACTTGTACGCGCAGCGCCAACTGCTCCGCCCGCTATTTGGCGACAAGACGGCTGAGTTCCTGCTCAACTGCTACCTCGGACTAGGTCGCACGCGCATCCAGCCTGCCGAGGAGTACGAGCGCAAGAGCGTCGGCACCGAGAGCACCTTTGGCGAGATGTCCGACCCCGTGAAGTTACGTGAGAAATTGCGCTGGACGGCCGAGGAGCTGGAGAAGGACCTGCGGCGCAATGAATGCAAAGGCCGCACGCTGTGCCTCAAGGTCAAGCTACACACCTTTGAGGTGTACACGCGGCAGGTCGTCACACCCAAGGCTATCTGGGATGCAGACGACCTATACAACTATGCCCTGCCTATCCTCACGAAGCTAGAGCAGGACATGCCGGGGATGAAGCTACGGCTCATGGGTCTGCGATGCACCCATCTCGTCAGCACCAAGAAGCCCGACACCATGGCCTTTTTCGGCTTCCGGTCGCGCAAGGGTGAAGACCAGAACGATCTCAAGCGCAAAACTATAGACGAGGACGGCTGGGAGCAGTGGCCAGAGGAAGAGCTTGAAGAAGCAGCGCCCTCTCCCGGAGAGAACCCAGACTCTCCCTATCGCCGCCACGGCAAAGAAATCGCCCCCAATCCTGTTGCAAAAGCCTCATCACCTCCTTCTGAAGAATGGTGGGACTGCCCTATCTGCGGCCGCCCACAAACCGCCAATGAAAGACTGTTCAACGAGCACATCGACCTATGTCTCTCGCGGCAGACTATTCGAGACGCTGTACAAGCTGATGGACCGAGGTCTACTACACCGGAGCCTAAGAAACCGAGGATCGCGGAGAAGAAGAGGGGAAGGCCGAAAGGAGCTACGGATCCTAAACAACGGCCATTGTTCTTTGGATAGGCTAGTTAGCATAGAGTTGTTACTGGAGTCACGAGAGGCATGATTTATGAATATCACGTATATCAGATGTATATTGAGAAGCTGGCACACCAGCTTTGAAAGGAATCTATAAAGTATGTTTTCCAACAAATTTGGGTATTCTGTCTTAGTTCCGGAATGACCAAGAACTTCTAATTTTTAAAACAACCGAAACGCCGTGCTGATGTATATGCGCTGGCATGTATATAGGTGCTGAGCACATCTAGTAAAAAGAGCGAAATTATACGAAATCCGGACCAACAAGCGTCTTAGCCCGTCGGATCTGGAAGTCTTCCTCCTCCTCTTTGTTGTCTCGAACACCGGGAAGTCGTACAGCTTTGTCAAGAGCAACAGGTAGTCCACGATGGCGTCCACGCAGCATGACCAGGCAGAGGATGAACTTGCTTCCGGGATGCCAGCCTCCTGAAAAGCTGTAGTTATTGGTGGGTATGCCAACGGACAGGCCGACGCAGCCATAAGCAGACACAACCTCGAACATGACGTTGAAGATTGAGTAGGTGACTGGCTGATCTAGGAAATGGTCTGTCTCGATCAACATGATCGCGAGCAGGGGGAGGACGAGCCACCACATGTCGTGTGCGAGCTGTCCGCGGATCTGCTGGCTGATGAAAGAGACACGGCTGTTCTCTTCACCATTCTTTGAGCCTTGGACTCCAACGCCATGGAAGGTCATGACTCGCTTGACACCTTTGTTGAGACCTTTCCCGACATTGGCCGCTCCGGTGGCGGCCCTCCGGAGGCGGTTCTTGCTAGTCGGGCCATCGGCGGATAGAAAGTCGTTCCCTGTTGACCGGCCGTTCGTATCGTCATCGTCGGCGTCGTTGCCGCCTGGGACCGGGTCGTCCTCGTATATTCCTAGCGATCGCTCTTCGTAAACGTTGCTATGCCTCATCGTCACTGTGACGGGATACACGCTAATGTACATCATGACGATGTACAAAACCTGTACCGTCGGATACAGCGCTTCGATTGATACACAAGCGAAACCTG
Organism: Xenoacremonium recifei; assembly: GCA_012184525.1. NCBI lineage: Eukaryota > Fungi > Ascomycota > Sordariomycetes > Hypocreales > Nectriaceae > Xenoacremonium > Xenoacremonium recifei. The sequence continues at coordinate 1,226,005 of WOFQ01000002.1, read as the reverse complement.
CGGCTCTTACAGAAATGGCTTGAAACAATCCCACTATGACACGGTCGCCGACAGAAAGGTCGGTGACAGCCGAATTGGTGAGATTGAGGACTTCAAACGCCACCCAGTCGATAATATTGATGAGGATCAGGATGCCAAATAGCCACCAGGTTGGGTTAGATGCGAAGAGAGTCGTGTAGACGCGTCTGGGGTACTTGAGGATGAACTCAACGGTATCCTTCCAGGCGCAAAGTGTGTTTGGTCCGGTTGTTAACTGCATGATCTTCAAGGCCAGCCAAAAAATGAACCGCAGAAAGATCGGATATGCTGTGTTGCCCGCAAGAACCAAGAGCCCGACAACAATCAAGACGAAGTATTTGCTCACAAACGGAGACATGCCAGCATCGATGATAGACATGCCGCCGTTGTTGAAGGCCGATATGGAAAGGAAGATTCCGCTCCAAATGGGGTTTTGGTCGTAGGCCGCGGCCTCTCCAGGGGCGTTGTACTTGATCCAGGCAGCGAGCGCAATGGAGCAAATAAACATCCATCCGAATTCGTACAAAGGCACAGCGACAGCAAGGATTTTCAGGGCTCGATATTCGCAGCCGCCAAGGATGTCTCGCTCTTCAGTGGTGAGATCGTAAAACTCTCCTCGTTTTCCAGTGTTGTGTTTCGTCAAGATATGTTTCCAATGGGTGATGAAATCCGACTCGTTGGAAGCTACGGACCCTGCTGATGACGGGGGCCGAATATTGACTTGAGGGGAAGCTTGAATGCCATGATGCTGATACGCTGAGCCTGACTTGACAGAGATATCTGCACTCGGCCTAGGTAGGTTCTCAGCAAAAGAGATGTGATCGCGTTCGCCATTTGGAGTGACGGGTGTCGCTGGGGGTCTAGAGTTCGATGGAGGTCGAGCAGAGGCCGTCGCAGACGTAGGATCTGCCGTTTGGATATGCTCTGCCGTCAGAGTCGAAGCTCTGCTCCCGGAACTCGTTGAAGCGCTTTCTTCGGCCACAGATGTCATCCTGCGAATAGGGACGCCCATGACGTTGACTGTCTTCGCTCCAGCTGTCTTCTCCTGCTCGGCTGGCAAACGGGTGCCCAGACCAGGCAGAGCAGACGAAGATCCCCCAGACTTGAATCTGTCCAGGCTGAGAAACCGCCTGAATGGCAAGATTGATTTCGGACCCGTCTGCCTAAGACGGCTTCGTCGTCGCCGTTCCTTCTCTGCTTCGACGATGTGGTCGAAGCGGGCTTCAAAGGCCCTGAGTCTTGCTACCACCGTCCACCAAGAGACCCAAATGGGGCTCCCAATGATGAGAAGGAACCAGATCATAACCTGCTGCCAGGTTGTCATTGTGCTGAGATTCACCGTGTTCAAACCGGTGTTCGTGAGCGATGAAGTAGCCATGAACAGGCTGTCAATATAGCTGATAGATCCATGGGGGTTACTCGAACCCCAGAATATTCCTGACGCGACCAAAGAACCGACGATGAAGTAGATATAATGAATGGTAATAAAATTGATCGGCGGGATATATTCGCTGAGAAAGTTTACCATCCTTTCAATGTCGGAATGGTTCTCCAGGAACGTCTCCCAGCGCTCCTTTAGGGGAGCCATCATGGAAGTAAGGTGCTTTCGGTGGTTAATGTGTGGAGAGAGATTCGGTGAGGCACAGTTTGGGGGCGAAAAAACCAAGATTGGAGAGGCGATTAAGTGGCAAACAAATGCATGTTCTCGCTCAAACGCAGATACAAACGCCAGAGAAGACAAACGAGAGGTTCAAATAGGTCTTGGCAGCTGCCAGCCCGTGGCAGTGAACACGAAACAACAAAACAGAGAGAAGGGAACGATGTGAAATAAAGAAAAACACCGGGTCGTTCGACAGCTGGCAGGGCAGGGCGACTAAAGTCCCTATATTCCTTTCAGCAGCAGTGGTCCGCAACAAGGGAGGGCGACGGGGACCGTTAGACGAGGACAGGGGTAGCCAGCGACTGGATGGGCGCTGTGGCCTCGCTGTAGCCAAGCTCTGACGGGACCACCAGAGGAGCCAGTTGGCAGTGTCATCGCTCTGAGCATATGCATTGGTCGTCTACGAAACGCATATCATCGTGATCGAGTCATCGGGGACCAGGGACTGCCGTCCAGTCTTTTCCAAGCAGACTGGAATGTCGGTAAGAAAGGACAATGTGCTCCGATGCTTTGATTGAGGGTTGGAATAGAGTCTCTCGGCCTCTGTCGCTCGCGGAACCCCTTTTAGCGTTACGCGTGCCGCCCCGAGCTTGAAACAACCTGGTCTGGCGCTCGGTTATGAGTGGGGAGACGTCAAAGAGCATTGATAAGTCGAGATACGGAGGGCTCCAAGGACTCGAGGTGCGTGCTTGTTATTCCCTTGTTCGCACGATGTGTTCCCTGAACACGGAAACAAAGACGACCCACGCGTGCCAAGATGTCTTTGATCCGAGTGGCATCGAAAATTTGTTGTCGGCATCGAGGTTGTCGTAAGCGATGCTGCCGGCAGACGAAAGCCACTTTGCTCCGCCTGCAAGCACCGGGATCCAACTGCAGTCGTCCCAGACAGCCAGGGGTTTTGAGAACTGGCTCCAGCTCTTCATCTTACTCTGTGCTCACATTGGCGATGACCTGCTTTGTTGAAACCGCCAGAGGCAAGATGACTGGGAGTATTGTCCAACTCGCCCTGCTTCTTTTCTTCTGTTCGTCCAAGGTTAAGTTTTTTGACGTGTAAGAATGTCGTTGTCGTACCAGGGTTGACTATGCTTAGTTGAAGGATGTGTCGATGCGCTCTCACGTCAGCCGGATGCTGATAACCTCCCGCGAAACATGGCCACGTCAAAAATTATAGCCGAAACTGACATAATTTTCAAGTCGTGATAGGTGGCTAGTCACAACCCCAACAAAACCGGAGGGATTGACATGACTACGGTTTATCGAATGTCTTATCACTGCTGACGTTCTGCAGTGCATCTTGAATCGTATGAAAGCAGCGGCTCGTCCGGGCATTTCCTAATTCAAGCTCGGTTCGACAAGCTCTTAGCAGGATCCTGACTTTCAGAGCTTGGCGACCGACTCAGCAGTGACGCTGAACTCCGCGTTTCAGCTGCTGCATGCGAATTATGCAGACCTGCAGTACTTCCCGAGACTCTGTATGATCCGGGTCAATGCGGTCAGATGATAAGACGTAGGCTCTCACCATATTCTGCGTATCAAGAGACTCGCTGCACGTGCCGCCGTTGTTAGGCCCTCGCTGGTCTTCCTCGATGCTGGGCCACTATTCGGGCACCTAGCTCATGCCTCAAACCTCTCTTCATCATGTCGATCCCAAGACGCACCTCGTCCGGTGGCGATTCTCACGACTGAGGTGTTGGTGTTGTTCGGGTATGAACAGAGCTGTCGATAGCATCATCAAGCGTCGTCCACCTTATCCGGCCCGGCCGAGAGGACATCTTCTGGGGGGTTGTATCAAGAGGTCCGGGGCGTGGGGGTGGTCCTTCCCATTGACCGCTCTTCCCCAGCTGATCCGGATTGTCAAAGTTCTTTCGACGCATGTTGGCGTCGAGCTATTGCGAATGCCGTCATTGTGCTGAAATACGTACATGTTTGAGGGCATTATTCGTAGCTGAAGAAGTCACAGAGTGATGGACACGACGGCCAGGGCCTAACAGGTGCCACGACCGAGATACTGGACATGCACAGATGGAGGTGGTCTGATGATCGCGACATGCGACATCCTTGGGAGGCACATGTTGGTAGGAGACGAGGATACGTTACGGACAAGCTACGGCCGAGATAAGGTGCCTGACTGAGGGGAGAGCCTGAGGCACTTGCACTTTTTCAAACTCAATTGCATCTGGGGAAGGGGGGACCCTCTCGACTCATGACGTCAGTGATGAACCTCACGATCCGGTGCCATGTCCAAGCCACGTCCTTGACCGCAGACGTGTTTCTTTCACACAGATCTGCCTGACGGCATGCGTCGGTTGAAGCGAAGGCATCCTTGCAAGAAACTGACTCCAATTGACCCCCAAGCGTCTATGGTATGTATGTGAACGGCGTTTTCATCGGGTATCGACTCTACAGCTCCTCGTGGCCTTGGACGTCGTCAGTATCGGCAATGAACGTCTTGGCGGCATCCGCGGCGTCAGCAACAACACTGGCGATCTTCTCCGCGACACCCTCGGACGTCTCTTCGGGAACAACAGGCTCAGCCGCCTCGGCCTCCTTTGTCACGTAGTCGATCGGGTCGGGCTTGGGGACGCCATCAATACCGAGGAGCTCCGTCTCGAAGACTAGACGACCAACGTTAGGCATTGCAATGCGACGGAGTGCTGATTGGGCTGAGGAGCAACATACTGAGGGTAGAGCCGGCTGGGATAGGGCCAATGGCGCGCTGGCCGTAGCCGTACTCGGGGGGAATGGTCAGTGTCCTGAGAGAAGGGGGGTCAGTTGCGGACTTGCTCGGCATTCGTCTGGCGGTGGACCAACCTCTTCTCGCCTATGCACATGTCTAGAAGGCCCTGATCCCATCTATCGTCCATGTTAGATCCGGCGCGCGCATCACGAGACGGTGACATACCCCTTGATGACCTGCCCAGCGCCGAGCTTGAAGCTGAAGGGCTGGTTCCGATCATAGCCTGTTCGGTGTTGTCAGTTGAGTCTCTATGGATCCCCCAATTCGCCTCGCGGGCACTCACTGGCATCGAATTGCTTGCCCGAGCCGGCCAGCGTGCCCCGGTAGTGCATCTGCACCTTGTCGCCCTTTTGCGTCTTGCGCTCGCAGTTGACGGGGACGGTCACATCGACCTTGAGCTCCTCGGCGGCGGTAACCACGCCAACGGCGGCAGAGGCCAGCACGGAGAGGAACAGGGCAGCCTTCATGGTGGTGGTGGTGGGTTCGGGCGGAAGGGCAACGTCGGGTTGGGCGAAGTGAGGTCTTGCTGTGTGCTGTCGCGGGGGGGCTGTGCGAGTCGCGGGTGCTGGTGGTTGATGATGATGCTGGCTGCTTGATGCTTCTGCGACGTGGCCCGTCCTATGGAGGCGGCGGTACCTTAGCGGGTTGGCGGGCTAGCAGCAGCAACAGCAACCCCTCGGGTCACTCTCACACCAAGACGGGCATCTCCAGGGACGGTCCGCCCGCTAAAACATCCATCCACCATCACCATCGACCAGGCCGGGCCAAGCGCCCGGGACAGGGCAGGGGACGGGCGCAATTGGCCAATGGCTGCCACCGACACAGGCGATCCGGCGCTGGGGATAGGCATCTGGCCTGGCCCTGGAAGCTGGAGGCATCGCGGGCGGGCGGCCCCAGCCTCGATCCCCTTGATCAGATGGCCGCCTCTGTGACAGCACATCCGCGCCCATCCCTGGGATTCGCGAGGTCACGCTGGCTGGCTGGCTCCCTCAGCAGCGGCGCCCCGAGGCGAACGGCCATCGCATTGCAGGGCGTGCGAAGTTTCGGGCTGCTCCCGGCGGCTTTGCTTTTTTTTCCATGTGACCACCCCCCCTGCGATGACGATGCTTGTTTGCTGGTCCATCGCGACGTCGACGACGACTCATGATAATAATGCCTGGCGGCAGGTGATGATTCCTCGGGCGCGATTTCAGGTGGTTCAGGGGTGGTTCGGGGCGAGGTGCTAATGGCGATCCGCCGTCGCTCAATGGCCGCATCGACGACCGACGATGCTATTCATGGAGCCTGGATGCCAACGCCAGCCGGACACGTTCAATGACATCCGTCACACAGCATGACCGCCAGCCTCTCTCTCGGTGGACAAGCTGGGCGGCTCGGGCGCTGCTGGTCGAAACTGAGGTGCACATTCGCGGCATCGTGCGTCAGGCCAACCAGGGCGGATCTGATGCCGCACATCATTCGCGTTAGAGCACGCAGTAGGGCCCGCGATGGATCGTTGCGTCTGACGGCAGCGTGCGTTTCGTTTCTCCCATCCGGGTGGCCGCCCATGAAGAGTTCCTGCAGCCAGCCAGGCCAAGTGCAGGCCACCACCACCACCACCACCCTCCACCCCATCAAGCATACTACACCCTGGCTGCATATGCCGCCGTTAGTTTCCAGGACGTTCTCTTCATCTCGACGAAGGCAGGATTGACATTGCTTGAGCACACACAACCAACAGCCCGCGTCCGGTTTGGGCTCGTGTTGCTCTCTTGGGCAGCGACGAGCAATGAGTACCAACCAGGGCTATGCTGGTCGAACCGCCTCACCGGCCGCGTAGACTTTCTTCGCAAAAGCAAAGTTAAACAGAATAATCAGCAACACAAACCAAAAAAAAAAAAGAGCCGAGAGACACTGCCAAGCAAGGGTCCCGGGCCTCTCACAGCCTGACGTGCCCTCCACACCACCTGGTTGGGTGCTCCCAACGCTGTGGTTCCGAAACGAGCGCCCCCCCGGCCTGCCTGTTACTAGCCCGGCCTACCATTCTGGGAAGACGCTGGACGAATGCTAACGATGCGGTGCCTGGCATGAAACGCTTGAGGCACTGGTTTTTGCACGTTTCTCGCCGCGCGCCGTGAATAGTAGAGCGAATGGGTCGCCAGTAAGACGGAACCCCTGTTTTTCAAGGCAGCCGTCCTCTCCTGGGGCCCATGGTCATGAGAATTTTCTATTTTGATATACTTTGTTTCTTTTTCCGGCGGCTCTCCCGTCGACTTTTGCTGGTCACGGCCACGAATGACTCTGGCTGGCTGAGGTGTGGTTGGTTGGCTGGCTGGGTGTGGTGCCTGAGCTGGTGTTGGTGCCGGGCTGCCCCCTCCCCCCAAATCCGCCTCACATCGAAGTTCTCCTTTGGCTTCGCCCTGTCTGTCTGTCCGCGCCCCTTTTGGCACACCGTTGGGACCGACGAAGCTTTCGCCACCGACGCTCTGGGACAAGGTCCCTTACCGTTGCGCGAAGGCGCGTCTTGCTGCCCAATGGCTTGCCAGCCTTATTCCACTTGTCCACCTCAAACTGAGCCTTCACCCCGTCCCCCCCTGACAGCATGGCCCGCTGGCGCTGGACTGGGACTGGGACTGGGAATCGCTGAATCACGACGACGCTTGGTCCTCGGCAGCGCCCTTGCGTCCTGAGTCACTCAGCTCGACCGTGATTCCAAAACCAGATCTAGCCAAGGGTTGGCCTGGCTGCCTTGTCTAAGTCGTCCCCTGCCAGGCACACGCCCGCCCGGCACCAGCCATGAGGGGCGTATGGTACGTAGTTACTGTGCTGGGGAAACTCCCGGGTTGCTGGCAGTGCAAGAGGCCGTTCGAATACAAATAGATCGGCTCTTCTCTCCATGAGGTTCCTTTCCTCTTGCACATCTCAGACTCAGACGCACTCAAAAGCACAAAGATCTTGCAAGATCAAAAGCCTCCTGCAGCCACTTTGACACAAAGCCCTACGACTAAGACATCGTCAACTCCAACTCCCCCACCAACCCCCATCTCCAACTCGCCCATCATGAGCTCTCCCTACAGCGTCCAGGTGCACCAGAAGGAGCCCTCAATCAACAGCTCCTACAGCTACTCATCCGGCGCCTCCAGCGGCTACGCATCCTCGTCTTCAGGTACATCCACCCCCAGTACCTATGCTCCTGGGCAATACCGCGAGTTCGGAGCTAGTGAGTCTTCGAAGCTGCTCCCTGCCTGTCTCACTCCCCCACTAACACACTCCTCCTCCGCAGCCAAGCACCTCACCAGCATCTCGAGCTCGGGCAAGAACCTCGTCATCAACCACCACAAGCGAGACTATGAGCTGGCCGCGCCGCACCCGAGTTACAGTGGCGGATACAACCGAACCGATTGAGATTCCCGTTGCCTCAACATGTACACGAATGGGAACCTGCACGAACCGGCGTTTTGGGAATTACATGGACGGCATTGGCATCGGCATCGGCATCGGGACGGCGTGATGTATGATACGGGATGTGACCTGTAGCAGGCCTCTTTTTGTATTTTTGGCTGGCGATATTTTGGGAATTCGGGTCATTCGGGATTTTGGACATGATCGTCTTGTATCTTTTGGCATTGTACATTTTCCTACACTGTTGCAGATGGGAGACCCCGCGGTCGCATTGACATCTCAACCCTTGCACGCATCTCTTAATTAGTTACGGTATCGTCAATCTACACACCGGGGCCCGTCGCATCTCTCGATGAGATGCGCTGGGGGACCTCGCGAAACACTTGGACTCAATTTCTTGCATGCCCTGACCTCGCTGCTCGTCTCCGAGACCCCGAAGACCCTTAATCTTGTCAACTTCCCTGTTTCTTCTCCAAATTACATCGTCGGTGGCGGGGATTGGGTGCCGTCTGTCTGTGGGTTCCCTCTCGTACCTTGCAGACAGCCCAGCCCAACAGCGCAGGGGTCTGGCTGTGACGGACATTTCACATGCCAGATGCCAGGCAGGACAGGCAGCCCGCCCGCTTGAGGAGCATTTTCCATTTTGCTTGTTGGGGAAGGGTGGTACGGGGAGAAATTGGCCAATGATGACACTCTAGACACTTAAGTCGCCACTGGACCGTGGCCTCTTTGTTTCGGTTTGTATTTTTAGCTTTAGCCTTGAGAATTGACTTGGAAATTCCATCCGTGCAGAGAGAGTCGTCGTCAGCCCGCCCTTGTTGTTGCCCGGGTCTCCCGTCTTCTCCCTTGTCAGCCCTGCTGATACTGATCGTATTCATCCCTCCCCCCATTTCATGCAAGCACTCAAAACAAACGCCCAGTAAACAAGTCCCTAGTAACAGCGTCGCATTACATCATCACCATCGTACAGTAGAGTGCCCTCTCAGGCGCCACCCTCACGCTTGGCATACTCGTCCTCAATCGCCTCAGCGTATTTTTCCTCCGGGGATCGCGGGTCGTCGTGCAGGACGCCCTCCTTGATGAGCGCCTCAGGCTCTGGGCGGTTCGAGATCTTGTCGTTGAGCTTGTCTTCGAGCATATGCTTCTGGAGCTATGGCGGGGCGCCCGTTAGTAAGTGCATCGTGATGACCACAGTGCGGAGAGACCATAACAGCATGTAACATGGTGGCTTGGAAGTGGCTGTGGCTCAAGAACTGGAGGAGAACGGGAACTCACTTCCTTCTGATGCGCCAGGAGGCCTGGAGCGGCGGTGGAGTCGGGCAGGATGTTCTCTGTTTGGGGGCCGCGGTGGTCAGCAGACGGAATCCTTGGAGCAAGGCGGCAAACTCACTCTGCACCAGCTCGGCGCGCTCCGGGCGGTGCTGGAGGTGCTGCTCCAGCGAGTTCTTGCGCGCGTGGTTGGGCCGGATGGGCGAGATGGGCGACTCGTCGACGAGCTGCTGCGGCGGGATCTCAACCTTGTTGTCGGCCATGATGATCGTCTGTGTTCAATGTGTGGTGGTGGTGTATGACTGTATGAGGATGAGGGGAAGAGGAGCAGAAACGGCCCTTTGTGAGAACCCGGCGGCTAGGCCTATAAGTACTAAACTCTGCTGTGGCCGCATCTGCCATGGCCCGTTGATGCGGCAGCCAGGTGACTGTTATGCTGTGTTATTGGATCCCCATCACCTGAGCTGGCATTAGCTATTAGCTGCCCTGGTGATGGCGAGACATGACTGCATGCAAAGGCATGTCGCTACCCCGCAACCACTGCGTCACATCGGCAGGGGTGCTGGAATGACGGGTTGCTGCACCTTCATATTGTTCATGTTCCGTCTGAGGCATTGATTGTCAAGGGTGCAATTTAATGCGAGTGACACCCATGCATTGCTTTACAAAGTGTTCCCCAGTTGAGACTTTCTGCAACTCATCTTACCCAAGGCGCTTTGCTCCGGCATTGCTAGCCTCCAGTGGCATGGTTCCTGGGCCTAGGCCATCTGGTGATGGAGCGATGACGAGGGGGTCTCATGACAGCTTCTAGCAGCAAACCTTGGGCTCATGGAACCTCAAATATCTATCCGCAGACATGCCTCTACATTTTTCTCCCTTCTAGTAGCTTTCTAGCCTTAAACGAAAACCTCAGAATGAAAAGAAGTACCTGAGTTAGGATGCTAAAACCCAGTCACGTGACACACGATTCGCCGGTGTCTTCCCACCACCTGTAAGATGTGCTTCATTTTACTCTGGAAACCGGTGCAGAGGTATCTCAGAACAAATTTTCCGACATCTTATGAGCACTTTAAAAGCACCAAGTTTCACTGGCTCCGGCGACAATCAGTTTGCAAAGACTTTTGTGCCTGAAACCTCTTTGTCCCCAAACCACGCCCAGATATCATTAAGCAAGAGCCCTGGCACCTCATAGGCCGCAAAATGGCCACCATGATCGTGCACATTTCTCTTGATGACATTTCCCCCACGTTGGGCCCATTCTAGAGGCATGCGATAAGCGATATCATATGGGAACTGGCTCATGGCCACCGGCACGTCTACCCATGGGAGGGTACCAAAATCGGGCCCTTGCAGAGCCCCATCATTATCAACCTCTTTGTAGAAGCGCATCCCGCTGTAGGGGCCCTGTATGTAATACATCATTGACCAAGTGATGATCTCCTCAGGTGTCCAGACTGTGATCGCAGGGTCGATGACCTCGTTCATCAAAGAATAGATCCACATCGCAAAACCCAACGGCGAGTCCGTCATGGCGAATGCAGCCGTCAAAGGCTCTGTTTCTTGCATGATGCGATACCCAGACGCTTGGTTGATATATTTTTCCAGAATATTGATGTAGGTTACTTCGTCAGAGGTTGCCAGTCCTTCTGCGAGTAGGCGGAGATCTTCCTCTCCTGGCTGGATAACCCAGAAATTGCTGAGTACAGAGACGGCATTGTTCGGAAATAAGTGAGCTTGGTAGCGAAGTATGACGCCTCCAAAATCACCCCCCTGGAGGACATATTTTTGATAGCCAAGTTGCTTCATCAATGCGTTAAAGGCATGGGCGGCCTTGATGGGCCCAAAACCTGGATGCTGCGGTGCCGGAGAGAATCCAAATCCAGGAATTGACGGAGCAACCACATGAAATGCAGGCACAGATGCATTTGGTGGATTTGTCAAGCCGTCAATTATGTGGCTGACTTCAAGGAACGAGCCTGGCCAACCATGAATGAAGAGAAGCGGGAGTGCATCGGCACGAGATGATCGGTGGTGAACGAAGTGAAGTGCCACAGGATAAGTTGCATTATCAATCACAGGCTCAACAACTGTTGTAAACTGGGTGAGTCTTTCGAACATTATTAGTATAGTCCGATGCTTTGTTAGAAGTTTGCGCCAACTCACTGCTCGTTGATGGAGGCTTGGGTATCGTTCCAATCATATTCATTGGCCCAGTAATCTCGGACACTCGTGAAATTTTCCTGGCTTGGACCTTCGCCCGTCGCTCCTATGAAAACGGGTCGCCTAGCATTTACGGCTCGTTGTCTTGTTTCCTCGATGAAATCTGGATCAACATTGATCTTGAATGGCGCAGGGGACTTGCCAAAGGTTGCATTAACATTCGGCAAGGAAAATGTGGTTTCTGCTGCGCAGAGAACATTGAGAATCGCGATGGAGAACAGTAGATTCATCTTGTTGTTTCCAAGTTGATGAGGTGTCGAGGCGAAAAGGGGTCTCTTGAAGACTCATCCCCAAATTTGTTCTGGCGATGTCGGTCATTTTATCTCTTAGAATCCTTGTTAATCTCATTATAATACACATATTATTCGGAGGAAAGGATACAGCAGTGCGATGCTGCATGTACGGCCCAAAGGTTCCGAACATATTCGAATTGATTATGAATAATGGCCTCAGTTTTTCTTGCATTTTCCTACATCTCGGAAAGTAGCTTCAGGATCGCCGTTAAGTGGGCTTCCGGTCTTTCCCATACAGGTAACTCACTAGGCCGGAGGAAGGCAGAAGAACTCACGCGCTCCCGCTTCCAATAACATCGTTCCACCTTGGATCCGAAAGACGTCGGATATTGAGAGCTTGTTTTGAGTCAGCGCAGAGTCTAACAGCAACACAATAGCTGGCTTATAAATCAGCCTCCGTCATTGCACGGGTGTAATAATTTGCGTTGAATTTTTCCATGGGTTACTTTTGTTCTCTTTGACTTAGTCGACATAAAATATTGCGAAAGGCGACGAGACGGCTCGGAGGTTATAACATCCAGTTGTGATACTTCATTGAAATCTGAACCATCCAACCCAACCATTCGTCATTGCTCATCAACATTTTGGAGTTTTATTGAAGATTTGAGGTGAAATGACCACGTACCAGGTCGGCACGCTCGCCTACGCCTACCAGGTGGTTGACAGCGCCGGCCCGACGGATCTCCTCTTCTCCGCCAAAAAATCTGTTTTCGCAACTCTTTCTCAGTATGGGCCGATTGACGAGGAGATGATCTCTCGAGCACCTGAGTTTGAGTTCCATCATATTGGAGTTACCCGAGATCCCGTACGCCTCGGAACAAGCAACCTCACAATCGTCCCTACAACTACCGTGGATGATTGCCCAGAGATTGACATTCTCATTATTCCTGGGCCATACCTAGGCAACTTTGAATTGCACCCAAAGCATGCTGAATTCATTCGAAAGTATGCGGCCACAGGAAAGATGATTTGGACTACCTGCACAGGTGCCAGCGTCCTCGCGTCTACAGGTGTTCTTGATGGGAAGAGGGCAACGGTCAACAACGTCGAGTACGCTTGGGTGCGTAAGCGTTGGCCCCAGGTCAATTGGACTAGGGAAAAGAAATGGATTGTTGATGGGAATATCTGGACCGGGTCGGGAGCAGTTGCCGCTACGGACATGGTTGCGCATTGGCTCAAGGAGAACTACGGACTGGACGTACTCATACAAGCTGCCAACGCTCTTGATTACGAAGCCCGCGATGCGGATGGTTTATACACAGTCTTCCCTCAACGATACGATTCACAAGGGAATAAGCTGCCTACTAATGTATTCAGATATCATGAGGAGGAGTAAATGAGGATTCTTTTGTCCTATGGTTTTGCTTAACACGTTGTCGAATATCGAATCTTGTCATTAGCTTCTATTGCAACCATCACAGGTTCTGTTGTAATGAGTCTTTATGTTAAAATAAACAATCTATCGAGCCCCCAAGCTAGCCATTCTGGCACGGTCAGCCTCAGTGACCTTCCCTTCACCAGTAACCCCCTCTTAATTCGATAGCAACTCTTTCCTGATCTTTTGAGCTTGTTCTGTGTATTCCGAGGCTTCCTCAGACCGATTTAACTTCAGGTGAACCTGACCTATCTTCAGCTAGACCAAGCAATTTCATAAGTTGGAAATACTAATTGAAGGTTCTGATTTACTTGATTCATATATATATATATATATTCCACGAGGAGCAAGGACACGAAGGCATACAGATTAAAGAGAGTCAAATCTCAATATAACTCAATATAAGAACTAAATTATATATCCTTTAGGTTCAATGTCTTTTATAGAAAATGTTTAAGCGCGAACTTACTTATTAAGCGGACTATTAGATAATAAATACTACACCTAGCCGTGGGCACTTTAAACTCTTTGGAGTCTCTACTCTAAGCTTATAAGCCTTATTAAGCTTATATTTGAGTCGCTCTTATAAATCGTAAGCATACGGCTAGAGGATATAGAAGGATCTATACAGCTCTACAACTTTTACAGTAGATTATATCAAAGAAACCAGACAGACCTTTCCTCCGCTGGTCTTAAGTACTGGGTCGTTACCAGCCTAATCACTGGTACCTGTAAATAGTCATGGCTGATGCGTCTGATCCTAGACTGGCCTGAGTGACAAGGGATCTTTGCCGTCATTATAGGTAACTAGTTGGGTGAAGTGACCGGGATGAATCCCTGGACGGAAGGCCAGTTGTCTCCGTCCAGAACCACGCTGATGCCACACATCAAGAGCGTGACGCCCGCTCAAATTCTCGACTATGCTGATCACACGCAGACCGCGTACGGTCTGCGTCGCACTAGCCTACCACATCCCGAAGCTAAGCTGAGCTCGTGGCACTTTGAAGCACAAGGATATGGCCTGTTCTTTTCCAGCTAATGACGGAAGAGGCGTCACGCTAGCCGTCAGGTTGGACTTAGGGAGTAGCCCGAAAATCTTGCCTTCTTTCATGTAGACTTCTGTACGCTTTGTGAAACAAGGACGAGAGGCAGGAGTAGGGAAAACTGTGCGGTTGAGCAAGTCGCCTAGGCTGGAGCTGTTTTGCGCTGTAGCTGGTGCTTAGGGGGCTGCTGGGTAAGATGCCCTGACTGAAAAGGGGTCAATATAGCCCCAATCAAGATTGCAGAAGCAGGTCACCTCTTTGGAATCTTCGCTCTCAGCAACCCCCCTGACAAAGATTTTGCTCTTTATCTGCACCCTCTTGGGGCCATCCAGGACTGTTACCAAGGCTTTGCAGGCAAGGCTTTGAAGAGTTTGGCTTACCTTTGGTCTTAATATTTGGCTACACGATGAAATTGAGCAAAGCCTGGTGGGTTTATCATTGTCGCTTCGCCCCAATACGCTTTCCCTGAAGTTCATCCGAGCGCGCATGTACAAAGAATAGGCTTTGAATTATTGGTATTATTTCTACTTCGTATGTTTAAAGATATCTCCTGCCAACTCAGTACAGTAGCCAAGGTGCGCCGCGTCTCTCCCATTCTTAGACTTTAGGTTCTATGACTCTGACCCTTCTCGTTCCCTTTCGCAGTAAATCATTCACAGCAAACACAAGTTCTCGGACAAAAAGAGCGATAACAAGGACCACAAAAAAGGCCGCGAGAGCAGAACTGAAATAGAAGATGAACAAGGAGAATTGACGATACGCGGTCTGCGTGTGATCAGCGTAGTCGAGACTTTGAACCGCCAGTACCACCTGCATGGCACCCAACAAGACCGAGAATACGGCAAAGACAAAAAGGGCTGGGGCATAGTATCGCGCAACATAGGCAGCATATTGCCACTCGACCTTGGCGTAGTTGAAGCGTCGGAGGATGATCTTGGTCCAGAAATTCAGTCGTGTAAGTCGCAGTTCTCCAAAGTAGAAGCGTGGCGAGATCTGTTCATCGGGGACCTTGCAGAGCTGGATGAACCTAGCGAATTGCGAGAACGAGATCCCCTTGGGAATGAGGCGCGCTTTCTCATCTTGGGCAATGACAAAATCCGACTTGTGCTGGATGAGGTACGCATATGATCTGAGTAAACCGAGTGCAGCTTGTCGCAGTTCTTCTTGAACAGGTTGGCTGATTGGCGAGGATTCCGAGAGGAGATAGTAGTCCCAGAATGCTCGAGAAAGAAGATACTTTGGGAGGGGCTTGATGAAGATGCGGTCGTAGAACCAGACGAGATGTAGTCGCGGCTTCTCCGTGATGACAATGGAGCGGCCTCGCACAATCTGATCTGTGAGGGACGAGATGTGACTGCTGTCTTGTTTCGCGACGAGCCAAAGGTACGGAGCCAACTTGTTGAGGTCCTTGGTGACCAATTCTTTCTGCAAATAGAGGCCAATTTCCGGGTCCTTCAGCCAAACTTGCGGGCATCCGGGTAAATAATCCTTTTGCTCGGTGCTCGAATTTCCCAGAGGTCGACGACGGATTCCCTGGGAGGACTCCAGCTCCAGGCTGCGGTAGAGCTCGCTGTCGTTGTCGAATGGACAAACAGACATGTTGGCCCCTTGAAGGTCTTCTCCTGTAAAAACAGGATTAAACTGAGATTTTGTTTGCTGACATCAAACGTAGGGATATAGATATCTATATGGGAAGCTCAGCTGGCAGACAGAGGCTCAGCTGAGAAACACTAAGCGCCTAGTATTTAAGGCAGTACGGTATACGTATCTGATCTATCAGATTCCCTTCGTCTCGCTCAGCCAGCCCGGTTTACGGATCAGCATTATCTATTGGCTCTTTCTGACCGGGGTTCGTTCTCCGGCTCAATAACCAACCAGCGGCTGGAACGCGGCGACAGGGGGAGCGGGAGCGGAGCTTGACGAGACCAATCCCATCCACAAACAACAAACGGACGGCGGCAAGCCGCTGCCTAAGGAGAAGGGGAGCGCTTAATGAGCATGGGGGTCCAGGCAATGCGCCCCTGGGGTTCTGATGATCTTATAATCAGACAATTCGCTGCCAGCTGCTCGAGCGATTTTCTCAACTTCGTCTTGCATGCCACCTCCGCTTGATAGATATAGGAGATGTCCACATTTTGGTGGTTTCCGCCCGTCATATTGGCTCTTTTGTTACCCCTTCATATTTTCTATTGGTCTGGGGAAACATACCCGACGTATTTCACTACCACTGGCCCTGGTATTATTCAGGTTGTTGCAGTTAATCCTGCAGCATCATTCTGGGAGACCGCGTTCTTTTTCATCTTCAATTTGCTTGCGTCCGCCCTGTTATCACCGTTTTCCTTAGTGCTATCGCTATTACTTTGCCTCGCTTCATCGCCACTCCGTTCCTTCGTGCTGTTCCCCATCGAATTTTTGAAACGAAGTGATCCGAGACACGTCAGGCCAAACGACAAGCAAGATGTCCGTCAAGACAGTGTCGCCGAGCAAAGCACAGATGAGGTCTCAACAAACCCAGATCCAGTAGTTTTCCTTCATGACGGCCCCAATGCAGTGGTTGAGTAGGTTTCCCGATCACCCAATTCGACCGGATACCCCAATGTCGTCCCTGCAGGGAACAACTAACGCAAGAGAAAACAGTGTCGTTGCTGTTCACGGTTTAGGCTCGAGATCCGACACCACCTGGATCCACAAACGAACGGGCAAGAATTGGCTGAAAGACTTCCTCCCCGACGACATCCCTCCGGCTCGTATCATGACTTTCCGCCATAATTCGCAATGGAAGAGAAACTCTCTGGACAAAAACTTGCCCGAACATGGCCAGCAGCTTCTCGACGGGCTTCTCCGATCTAGGAGTCGTGAGGAGGTGAGTCAGACAAGTTTTATTTTGAGAAGTACGCTGATTCTAAGGCATCGACTGCATATAGACGAGAGAGCGTCCGCTTCTTCTAATTGGCTACAGCTTCGGCGGACTTTTGATCAAGCAGGTGTGGCCGGGATCATCTTTCCCCCTCTTTGACCGAGATCATGATCCACTGATGCTTGATTTCAGACTTTGGTCCTTGCCAAAGAGTTTAAAAAGGACGAAGAGGAATGTCGAACACGCCAGAAGCTTGCCAACAGTCTTGCCGGCGTAATATTTCTGGGCACGCCACATGCAGGGTCCTGCTACACATCCCTTGGGAAGATTCTCGCTCGTTTGCTTTACTGGAACGGCGCAGACGACCAGCTGTTGGAGTATGTCGAGCATAACTCGAAGAAAGCACGAGACCTGGAAAACAAATTCTTGGAAGCATACGGCGACCTTCGCACCATGGACTATGTGGAGTCAAAAAGGAACACCATAGTAGGACTTCCGGCAGGACTAGTAAGTCATTGTCAATAATCTTTTACATATGAGCAAACCAGCTGACTTCTTATAGGTGGTGTCGAAGTTTTCGGCGACACGCCCAGGCCGGCCTTCGGAGATGCTCGACGTCAATCATTTTGAACTGAACAACTTCGATTGCAAGAATGATGCAAGTTACGTGTCAATCAAGACGAAAATCGGAGCCATCATCGATGAGAAACTCAGTATGTGCCAAGGGCTTGCGACTTCGACACCCAGCTAACGCGGGTTTAGGGGCGAATGAGGAACAGGCAGAAAAAGAGGGTTCGTACTCTCCACGAACTTGGGGCTGCATCTGATGTCAACTAACCTTCAGCTAGTCCAGAGATATCGTCAATTTCTTGACACCTTAGGTCGTGGTCTCCCAAGAATGCCAGTGGCCTCGCCAGGCCCCGCGGTGAGCGACATCTACCAGAGGGACGAGTTCCAACGCTGGCAGTCTGGAAAACCGCAGGTCCTCTGGGTCTTCTGTAACCCGGAGCAGAACATTGCTGATGTAAGTTCACGAAGGTGTGACCGCTCGAAATTGTCACAGCGCTTACCTCTTCCTGCAGTTCATTCGTCGGGACGCAGAAGCCATAGGCGAGATTGTGATGTATTTCACCTTCCAGTCGGACGATCGATTTATTTCTCTGGAACATTTCTATCCAGTTATTCTACACCAGCTCCTGGAAGGAATACTGTACAAAAAGATATCGCTTAGACACGATTGTTTCGAGGTTGCTCATAAGCAGAGGGCTGAGGGCAGTTCCTCATGGCACCAGGTTGCTTTGAGGGAAATCCTATCCAAGTTGCCACCACCGCTACTTGTGATAGACTCGGTGGACGAATGCGATAGTAGCACGCGCATTACAGAGCTGAGGAACTGGCTGTCCGACATCTCTGGGCTTCCAAACCTGAGAACCCTTTTGACAAGCAATCGAGACAAGTCTATTGAGTCTTTGGCGAGGGAGGCTTTCCTCCAGCTTTTCCTTGAGGACGAAATAGACAAACCCGCCCCGCAACCAGACAGCATTGGCATCAAGGTCTGGGATGATCCGCCGAACGCAATAGTCGACGTTTGTTTCGTCCATGGCTTGTCGGGAGATCGCTCAAGCACTTGGACTGCCGCTGACAAGACTGAGCCGTGGCCGAAAGAATTACTCCCAGGCCGACTCGACAGGGCTCGCATCCTCACCTATGGCTATGACGTCTACGTTGCTCGAGGGTCTGCGCATGATAATGACAGACTGAACGACTTGGGTCAGACTTTTCTGGCGAAGTTGACTGCGGAGAGAGAAGGAACAGAGACACTCACCCGCCCAATCATATTCGTTGCGCACTGCCTTGGTGGCTTGTTGTGTAAAGAAGCCATCCTACTGTCACATCATGCCGCAGATTCCCATCTCGAGAACATAGTCCTCTGCGTCAAAGGCATCATTTTTATGGGAACTCCGCACCAAGGATCTTGGATTTCCGATTGGAAAGCGATACGGGCTAAGAAATTAGGGATCCGAAAGTTCCCTAACAAGTCCCTCGTGGCCATCCTTGCTACGGACAACGAGTGTCTCGAAAAGCTGCAGCAAGACTTCGGGTCGCTAATCCGCAAATTGGGATCAGGAAGAGATGGTCGAGACAAAGTCGAGATTAGTTGTTACTATGAGACCGAAACTCCACCTCACCTTGACAAAAGGATCGTGTCAAAAGTATCAGCGACATTCCTTAATTACCCTCGCTTCAGCATAAAGGCAGATCACTCTGGAATGGCCAAGTTTTCCTCGGGGATGGACACCAGTTTTATTCTGCTGGCGGCAGACCTACAAAGATGGATAAAACAGCTCGTGTAAGAAATCACAGCCTATACTATATCAAAATTGACTGACACTCTGAAGTAACGCATCCATCAAACGCAACGAAGAAGATCGGCACTTTCTGTCAAGTTTGAAACCTATCGACCAACGCGCCGAGAAAGCCGGCATTGAGGCAAGTGCAGGCGGGCTTCTCCGAGATGCTTATACTTGGATCTTGGAGAACGAGGAGTTTTTGCAATGGTCGAAGGAGGAGTCAAGCCGCCTACTCTGGATCAAGGGGGATCCTGGAAAGGGCAAGACCATGTTGCTCTGTGGCATCATTGATCATCTGGGGGCCCGAGTCCCGCGTCCTTCGGTTTCTTTCTTTTTCTGCCAGGAGGCAAATCAGAAAACCAACCATGCTTCAGCTGTTTTACGTGGTTTGATCTACATGCTCCTCGAGACGCAGCCTACTCTTATTTATGACACTCGACAGAAACATCAACAGTGGCTTGACAGTGACGGCGTTAGCTTCTTTACTCTACAAAGAATGCTGAAAGAAATTCTTGAACACCCTCGACTTCAGGAAGCGTATTTGATTGTCGATGCTCTCGACGAATGCACGACTGATTTGCCCCTGCTTCTCAATCTTATCGAGGAATTCTCCCAAAACCCGAAGATCAAGTGGCTTGTTTCGAGCCGAAATGTCTACTCTGTAGAGGAGCAATTGGGGGCCAGTCGTCAGCAGAAAGAAACGCTCTCTTTAGAGTTGAACCAGGACTCCATATCAGCTGCTGTCGCTACATACATTCGGATGAGGGTAGAAGACTTGGCAAAGTCTAAAAGACACGATCCAGCTACCCAAAAGGAGATTCACGATTATCTCTTGAAAAATGCGGACAACACGTTCTTGTGGGTGGCCTTGGTGTGTAAACAGCTCAAGAATGAACCGATCCGACACACAACGAAGATGCGAGAATTTCCCAAGGGGCTGGTGCCTCTGTACCAAAGAATGATAGGACAAGTATGTAGCTCAGAAAACGCGAGGCTGTGCGAGCCGGTGCTCAGATACAGAACTCTAGTTTACGAGCCCATCACTCTAGCCGAACTCATGGTTATCTCCTCCGATCTCGAAGACAGCAACCACGACGAATTGCGAATAGTGGTCCAACTCTGCGGGTCCTTCTTAACGATGCGAGGGAACAAGATTTACTTTGTGCATCAATCCGCCAAGGACTTCCTTGTCAGCAAGGACTGCGCTCTGATGGGCTCTGCGAACGAACAAGCGACTGTCCATCAAGCAATTTTCGAACGGTCAGTATCACGGATGGGCGACATCTTGGAGTACAACATGTGCGATATTCGCGCTGGTACGACTATTGATGATATTGAAACGCTACAAATGGATGAAAACTTGTCCAGCATACGATATTCGTCCATATTCTGGATTGAACATCTTTGTGAGATATCGAAGATCCTGAAGAAGAGCTCGGTCTCGAGGGAAGTATACCATTACAACGAAAATGGACAAGTAATGGAATTCCTTACGAGCCATTTTCTTCATTGGATCGAGTATCTCAGCCTCACCAAGTCGACTTCGGAAGGCTTCTTGGAGATCCTCAGGCTAAATACAGCTGTCCTCAATAACAATCCCCAACTTAATCTTCTCGGCAACGCCTCAAGTTCAAGGAGTATCACTCACCAAGAGAGCGATCAGAGGACAGAAGCTCCGTTCGGTCTTAGAGAATTCCTAAAAGATGGAGAGATGTTCTGGTTCAGAAACAAGACCGTTATTGACACAGCACCGCTTCAAACCTACGGTGGGGCACTCGTTTTTCATCCCTTGGAAACTCCCATACGGAAACTTTTCTGGGAGCAGAGGTTACCAATGATCCGAGAAGTTGAAGGGGCAGCTGATAATTGGGACTCTCTCCTCCAGTCATTCATTGCCACGGGAGATATCTGTGCGACTGCTTTCCCCGGAGATTGGGGTAGAATTGCTGTAGGATCAGCTGATGGTGAGATCCAAATCTGGAACTTCATCTTTGGGATCCCTGA
Organism: Xenoacremonium recifei; assembly: GCA_012184525.1. Classification (NCBI taxonomy): domain Eukaryota; kingdom Fungi; phylum Ascomycota; class Sordariomycetes; order Hypocreales; family Nectriaceae; genus Xenoacremonium; species Xenoacremonium recifei. The sequence continues at coordinate 1,204,797 of WOFQ01000002.1, read as the reverse complement.
GGTAAGAAGGAGCGACTTTATAGGAAGGAAAGGCGAGTTCTATGGACTGGACTACAAGTACCAACCGATTGCCTTTTCGCCTCGAGATGAGAATCGAATTGCCTACCAGTCCTGTGAGGATTGCTCGATTAGTATCTGGGATCTTAAGTCTAATTCTGTCGCCAAATTCTTTTGGGCTTCATCGTCTCAACACTCCCGTCTGGATATGTTGCAATTCTCTCCTGATGGCACGACTGTTGCTCTGTCCCTCAGCTCAGGCATGTTCGGTGGAGACATTATTCTCTTGGACATTGAATCTGGGGCTTTTCGTCCTCTCAAGTGCGGATTTCGAGTCCTCTGTCTAGCCTTCACTGATGATAGCGAGACACTGGTGCTGTCTTCAAGCTCGGGTGAAGTACAAGCCTGGAAAATTGGCGATAAGCCAGTACGGCGACTTCGCATTGACCACACGAGGAGTAGTTGCGAAGTTGGCCGTTACCCTAGCAAGTATGTGTGCATTTTCATCTCAAATGACAAGTCTGTCATGCTGGTCGATTCAGCGGGTGATCTCTGGAGCCTTGACATGAAACAGCGCCAGATACATCGTCAGGAGTTCGAAGGCGATGAGGACTTCAAAAATCTTGTCAAGAAGGACTTCAAGATGATCTTTGAGGATAACATTCCGGAAGTTTTCGTCCTTGTTTCGCACGGCAAGGACAAAGTGCTGATAGCCATTCTCAGCCGGCTTCACAACAAGATAATAGTTTGGGATTTTACTGAGGGGGGTTTCAGATACCTCGACGGCCTAGACACTACATTCGCCAAAGGCATGGCAATCTCTCCGGACGGGGAGTGGCTAGCAACATATGAAGGCAACACCTTCAAGCTGTGGTCAGTCTCTAACAGCTTCTTGCTCGACCCAAGCAACACGATATGGGACTACAACCCATACTACTGTCATGCTCGATCTCTTGCCTTGTCACCGGACGGGAAGAAATATGCATTCTCATGTGCTTATTTCAAATCGTGGCACAGTCCCTCGCACATTGATGAGATGCATAGATCAGGTCTTCCTCCTCCTTCTCCTCCTCCACCTCCTCCACCTCCTCCACCATTTCCACCACCGCCACCACCATCACGACCGTTAAAAATAAATTTCCAAATCTGTGAGACAGCCACTGATATGAATTTGGAATCATTCATTGGCCTGGGGGGCTGTCAAACAATTGTATTTTCTCCAAATGGCAGCCTACTAGCAAAGATTTGGAACCAAACGGAAGTCGATATTTGGGGGTTCAAAAATGGGCTTTGGGGCAGAGTGGCGAAATTCTCTGAGTCCCGGTATCTGCACCCAAAGGCTTGTGTCTTTTTGGACGAAACGAAGCTTGCAATGGCGGTACGAATACTCAAAGGCTACGTCGTCATCATATGGGATTTTGTCAATAAGCGCTATGATGCATTGCCCGCAGATATTCAGAGGCTGCCTCGGTCTTATCTCCCCCACGAAGGATGGCTGGCTGGTAAAGAATCTCTGAGAGAGAGAAAACGCCCTTGTGTCTTCGTTCATAATGATCCTCGTCGTGTCACGGGGGTCAACTGGGGACCTTTACTCGATGAAATTGATCATCTTGGCAAGGCTCGGTTCCGACAAGCTGGGCGGGTCGTTGTATGGAACAACGAAGCAGGGAATAGAACCTGGATCAATGTTGACGGATACAATGTTCTTTGCTTGCCGGCAGTTCCTAAAGTTACCTCCTCGGCAGTTTACGAGAATATTCTGTTTCTTAGTCTCGATTCAGGGAAAGTTGCACGCTTGATCTTGGGTATATCACCGAACCGCACGTGGTTATCCAGTTATATGCTCTATACTCATCCTTTACGTGAGTTTTGGGAAAAGGCAGATATGTATGCGGGTGACGGGGGCCCTAGGAAGGCTAGGAAGGCCAGATAATTTTAGGAAGGAAAGCAGAAACTTTCTACAGTACATTAGTAGAATCCCCTACTTTAGCTTCACCAACGACAGCACTTTCCGTGGACTCGAACATATCAATTACTTCATGGATTATAGTTTCCATTCGAGTCTACCATAACTGGAACCCTATCCCTATATCTATCCTTTCCCTACCTACAACTCTAATCCAGAACTCAAGAACCCTGTCCCTAATGAGTCTAATCATTCGTCGCCGGCACCTAACCCGAAGCATTAAATCTGGTATCAAATCGGGTTTAGCGGCTGCTTTTATTACAGATCAGGGCGTGTGTATTACAACACTCCTTTCCTCAATTCATAGAACGGAATTATATCGCCAGACTGGCAGTCCTTTGCATTTAGAAAGAAGTATCTATGGAGGTACTTGCCCAACACTCCGTCCGCTTACAGAGGAGACGGGATGATAGGAGGTACGGAGCGCTCCATCCCGTCTTACCCGTTGCGGAAGCTCAGCCACCCCGCCGCCACCGAGTGCGTACCCTTCAGGGGCTGAGCAGAGACGCTACCTTACCCAATGGATAATTGTCGGCATCTGCCTTCATCTCGCTCAGGCACCAGATTATCGCCATCCCGCCAATCTGGGAATCTACCAGCCACTCCCAAGTTGTCAAGACTCAAACTGTTCGAACTGTAAAACACCGCACTATCGCTCCATGCTTCTCTATCCCATGTTCTTTTTGTTGTACTGAAAGAGTATCTGACGCCTGATGCTTGCTTAAATATCCTGTTTCGAGTGAATCACATACTTCCCCTCCTTCCATCCCCCCATCATGGCAAGTTGTCCGACTCCTCGTCCTTGCGCTTCGGCCGCTAATCCGCCATGCCCCGCGACAGGGTGTAGCCCGAAGACCCAAAGGCGCTCGAGGTACCGGCGGCCGTCCTGAGAAGGCGAACTTCGACGCGGTTAAAAAGAAGGAGATCGGTGTCTCGGATCTTACACTCCTCAGCAAGATTTCCAACGAAGCCATCAACGACAACCTCAAGAAACGATTCGAAGGCAAAGAGATCTATACCTACATCGGCCATGTGCTGGTCTCCGTTAATCCCTTCCGAGATCTCGGTATCTATACCGATGAAGTACTCGACAGCTACAAGGGCAAAAACCGACTAGATATGCCCCCCCATGTCTACGCAATTGCCGAGTCAGCATACTTCAATCTGAAGGCGTACAAGCATAACCAATGTGTTATCATCTCGGGAGAGTCTGGTGCCGGGAAAACGGAGGCCGCCAAACGCATCATGCAGTATATTGCCAATGTGTCTGTACACAAGGACGACAGGACTACAGAGAACGCGAGGGCCACCAAGATCAAGGACATGGTGCTGGCCACCAATCCGCTGCTTGAGTCTTTCGGAAACGCAAAGACGCTACGAAATAACAACTCGTCACGATTCGGCAAGTATCTTCAAATCCACTTCGACAAAGGAACCGACGCTCCCGTGGGAGCCGACATCACCAACTATCTCCTCGAGAAATCGCGAGTAGTCGGCCAGATCGTCAACGAACGGAACTTCCACATCTTCTACCAGTTCACCAAGGGGGCTTCCCAGAAATACCGGGACACCTTTGGTATTCAGGGCCCAGAGACATATGCTTATTTGGCCCGGTCGAAATGCTTTGATGTCGACGGCATCAACGATATCTCCGACTTTAAAGATACCTTAGAGGCTATGAATATCATCGGATTGACACAAGAGGAACAAGATGAAATCTTCCGGATGCTAGCCGCGATCCTGTGGGTTGGGAACATCCAGTTCACGGAAGACGATAGCGGGTACGCTGCGGTGATGGAAAAGAGTGTCGTCGACTATGCCGCTTACCTGCTGGAGGTAACGCCAGCGCAACTACTCAACGCCATTACGATTCGTATCTTGACCCCCCGAAGCGGCGAGGTGATCGAGTCACCAACCAACCCGGCTCAAGCAACAGCCACCCGAGACGCCTTGGCCAAGGCCATTTACAGCAACCTCTTCGACTGGATTGTGGGGCGCATCAACAATTCTCTCAACTCGAAACAGGCGACGAAGACGATCATGTCGATTGGTATTCTAGATATCTACGGGTTCGAGATTTTTGAGAAGAACAGCTTCGAGCAGTTGTGTATCAACTACGTTAACGAGAAGCTGCAGCAGATTTTCATCCAGCTGACACTCAAGGCGGAGCAAGAAGAGTACGCTCGCGAGCAGATTCAATGGACGCCTATCAAGTTTTTTGACAACAAGGTTGTGTGTGATCTGATCGAGCAAATCAGGCCCCCGGGTATCTTCTCGGCTATGAAGGATGCGACGAAAACTGCGCATGCCGACCCTGCTGCCTGTGACCGAACCTTTATGCAGAGTATTAACGGTATGTCGCACGGGCATCTTACTCCCCGACAAGGCAACTTCATCATAAAGCATTATGCTGGTGACGTCGCCTACCAAGTCGATGGTATCACGGACAAGAATAAGGACCAGCTGCTCAAGGGCCTCCTCAATCTCTTCCAGGGCTCCAAACGTCCATTCGTTCACACACTCTTCCCTCAGCAAGTGGATCAAGACAACCGAAGGCAACCCCCATCTGCTGGTGACCGAATTCGCGAATCCGCAAACCTTCTGGTGGACACTCTGATGAAATGCTCACCTTCCTATATCCGAACTATCAAGCCCAACGAGAATAAGTCACCCACGGAGTATAATGGCCCCAACGTCCTCCATCAGATCAAATATCTTGGTCTGCAAGAAAACGTACGCATTCGCAGAGCCGGATTCGCGGCCCGCCAGGAGTTTGAGACGTTCCGCAGACGATTCTTCCACCTTTCTTCCAAGCTTTCGTATGCCGCATTCTA